>JAFJYH010000003.1:0-471096 GCA_017365405.1 Cadophora malorum | reverse complement strand
CCCCCCCCCCCCCCCATCCCTCCTTTCAGGGTCATTAGTTTATTCTTGTGATTGTTCCAGAAGACTAGGTCCCCTCCGTATACTTCTGCACTTTGGATCCTCGGCTACTTCTCTGCTACGATAGGTACTGTAGTTGTTGAACTACTGTTCTTGATGATGACGAAATCCCTCAGTCCATCCAGATTAAAAGAGCCCTTCTGCCAGAATGAAAATTTTCTCAAAAGGAAATGAGGACCCCCAAGTTGTGGCTCATTCTGTCTGTACACCTCAGCACCGCAGATGGGCGTTGCAGGACAAGAGTCGAGCTCTGATTCATCCTGTTTTGCCTCGCCCTTGTTCGGCCTTGAGACTCGGCCCCAGTTCATCAACCCCCATTTCTCTCGCCGTGGCCCGAGTCAACCCGTCAGCATTTCCCTTGTCCACCGGCGTTCAACAGTTTGTTGCCGTGGCATGGGGGATCAGGGTTTCGTCTCTGCGGGCGCGTCTCGACAACCGTTTGTCCGTGGGGCCTAGTGGTGGAGGATCAAGCTTCAAGAAGATATCTGAAAGCTGTACAGACTCACAGAAGACTCTCATGCACGAGGGGCAAGGCTTTCGGCCACCTTCACCAGATTCATGGTCCACAATTGTACACAACTGTCCTGAACATGACGATGGCTGGCCACCTGCATGTTGCATCCCGCTCTCCAAGCCTAGCGCATCTTCCGACTTACCCAGTCACAGATCGTGCATTTTCTATCGCTTACCGGGATGATAAGGTCACGGCAGCAAGCCTCTTAGCAACCCTATTACTGTACTCTATTTTCGGCCAAGAGATGAATTGAAGTTGCCCGATTCAACGGTTGAAGTTGGGGCTGGCAGGGGAAGCATTCATATGCTCTCCACATCCCATCTTGCTTGCATACGGAAGATGCAATGCAGATGATGAAAGCCTCTTCGGTACTCAGCGGTACTTGCATTTCTTTTGCCTGCAGATTTTCATGCATTTGCATTGCTTTCCTTTCGCTTTCTCAGGGCCTGTTTGGAGTCCACGTTCGTTTGCAGGACCTCACCGCTGCTCTAGGACTCTGCTCGTGTGCCTTTTGGCCTTCCTAAACACTGCAAGTTGCAGAGAAAATCGAGAACATCAAATTGATGATCCGCAATTTCAACCGAAGAGGGCAAGTCCTTCATGCTCCGTGATCGGGAGAGGCCGTTCAGTCAAAATGCGGAGAAAATGGTGAACCAATCCGCGATTTCGACGTCCGCTGCCTTGGCATAAACTTGAGCTTACCAGTTGAAGTCATCAAATCCCGATATTTGGAGTGACGAAAGAGCATTTTGGCATTCTCCAATTCGTATAGGGAACAGAATAGATGCCTTCAAAGTCAAAGTAGCCGATGAGGAGGTGTTTCTGAGATACTGTCCTCCAATCAAGCTGCAATGATATGTCAAGCTAATAAAGTTGCGTTGCGCTACATCCCACACAAATTACTCCTCCTTTTGGGCTGTTGGGCTGGTCCAGCTTCCGAACAGACGATGAGATCGATCGACTCTGCACCCCCAACCCGCAGGCTGCAGCTCGCCATTTCGACGCAGCCCTTATCTATGACCTGTCAGATTGTGGTGTCGTTCCCCCAATGGGGAACTGGCTGTTTTTAAGTGATGCGTGCAACTGATGTTTGATCGCCTGTTCGGTCAGCGAGAAAGAGGGGTCCACGTGTGCATCAATATTGCCTCTTCTAGTCTACACCTCAGAACACCACCCTTTTCCTGCCTGCTGGAAGCGACGATTCGTCAACAGATCGCATTATCCAACCCTGAATGTCGCACGAGGAACATTTCGATCGAATGTTTTGTTCTCTTCAAGCAACATACTCTGCAACGACCGCAATGGGCCAAGCGTGAGCGATCCATTGATGTGGCTATGGTCAGGCGAAGAGTAGATATGCCCTCGAGGAGCAACTGTGCCCCATCTCACATTTTCCTATGCCCTTCAAAGAAAGCAATAGAAGTGTTCATGTCGGTGAACAAAACCTTCCCACGTCGCAAAATGCCCTTCTTGTAATTCCTCTCAGCCACCACCGTTTCTTATGTTAGTCGGGCGTTCAGCTAGCAATCAACGTCTCGCGTGGCGGATTATACACTCGGCAAGGACGTGGTGTTTTCAGCTCACAGCCTGGTCAAGTCCAGGCTGCAAAAGTTCCAGATGGCCCCCACGATCTTCAAACATTGTGTGGTAGATGTGCGTGATGGCAAGCGCACTCTGAAGCCCCCTCTACTGTCGCCCAACTTTTCCACGGGAGACTCAACTTCCGTTATGTGATCCAGTTTTGGGACGACCCTAAATTCTACTGCGAGCCCTTGCCCGGGTATTGGCCTTCAGAACGAGCGGGCAGGATTCTCGACCTCTCTCTTCCGCTCCATGATCTTGGGTATGGGTCAATTCCATATATCGGGACTCGAAAGGTAAGGGTTCGTATATCAAGGATATATGTATAATCGAGCATGCCCAGGTAGAATATGAAAATGATCCCTCAGACTAGACTTCCATCCACATGCTTTTGTTATCGTTCAGTGGGAAAAGACCTGGAGCTATAGGAGGAAAAGTCTGGCGGGGACAGAGTCTGGTGAAAGAGAACTGGAAGTCTAGACCTTGGCTACTCACATGAAGACACGTGTTGGTGTAGAGGAGATTCACGGTATCACAGTATCACAACTATACCACCGTGCTTGGGTTCTGACATGCCATAGCGATATCTCAGACAGCGAGATACATAGCTATAAGATAGTACAAGGACCCAGTTATTGAATCTAAATGGACTAAAGTCGATGCAAAGAGGGTCGAGACAGAATATCCTGGAGCCGTGTGAGTCGCTTGATCATGTTTGGGGTTTCCTTCTTGCTGGTGAAGTTGCTCGTACTGAAAAATCGAAAGTTCCAATGGCAAGAGACGTCGATGTTGGCTATCTTGAGGTATCTAAAAGATGCCACTAACGAAGGAGAAGGCTTTGGAAAGGACAAGCTTTCAGCTATGCCCGTCTAGAGGAGACGAGGAAAGGACTCGGGAGAGCACTCGTCGGAGGTACTTTCAACGTAGCAATCATGGAGCTAGCGCAACCCCGCACTGCACCTCACCTGATCTCGCGTTTCGCGTGCTGCCTAAAGCAACGACAGCGCATGATTTATTCAAATGAACGCGCTGTATCAACTCCATATTCTCCAAAATCATTCGGGACTTGTCCCATGACGGTGCAACCAAAATGTCTAGCCAGCGTAGTCTACCAAGTTTATCAAAAGAGCAAGATGAGGAAGCTCTCACCGATCACGAGCTCCAGTATGGTCATGGCCTGATGACCGAGGAGGAACTGGATGAGAAGTAAGTTTGCGTAAGCTGTTGAGCAGAGACTATTACTAATCTCACCGCAGATATCCTGATCGTCCCAGGAACCATTCCAAGACTCTTCCATTCCATGAACTCTTCACGACACTGTTCAATCCTCTCAATGAGAACAAAGCCAAGCCAAGTGGTCCTCACGCTGCTCGGAAGAAAGGCCCTGGTTCGAAGAACCTAAGTCCTCACGAACAGCGCAAATCAATCCTCGAACGTTTCGTGTCAAGATGGCGGAGCGAGGTTGGAAATGACTTCTACCCCGCAATCCGCCTCATCTTGCCTGAGAAGGATCGTGATCGCGCTATGTATGGTCTGAAGGAGAAAGCCATCGGTAAACTCATTGTCAAGATGCTGAAGATCAATAACAAATCAGAAGATGCTCTTGGTCTTCTCAATTGGAAGGATGCGCGAGGTGGTAGCATGATGGCGGGAGACTTTGCGGGAAGATGCTATGAAGTGTTGGCCAAGCGAGCGATGAGAACCAAAGTTGGTGATATGCGGATTGCTGAAGTCAACGCGATGCTTGATAAGCTCTCTGCAGTATCGAAAGAAGAGGACCAGCTACCCATCTTCGAAATTTTTTACAATAGGATGAACGCTGATGAGTTGATGTGGTTAATCCGCATCATCCTACGTCAGATGAAGATCGGAGCATCAGAAAAGACAATTCTTGATGTGAGTGATAGCTTGTACAGTTTACAAATACGCTAATCTTTCGTAGGTTTGGCATCCAGATGGCGAAGCTCTATTCAATGTGTCTTCAAGCTTACGACGTGTCTGCTGGGAATTGGTTGACCCATCCATTCGCATTAGTGAAGAAACGCGAGGAATCACACTCATGGAATGCTTCAAGCCTCAACTTGCCCAGTTCCAGTCACATTCGTTTCAGAGAATGGTTGAGAAAATGGGGCTTGATGAGACGGGTGATCAGCAAGGCGAATTCTGGATCGAAGAGAAACTCGATGGCGAACGAATGCAGATGCATATGGAGGTTGATGACGACGGGAGACGAAATTACAAGTGGTGGTCTAGGAAGGGCAAAGATTACAGCTACTTGTACGGGACAAGCACAGACGACGAAGACTCCGCGCTGACACGACACCTTGATGGTGCTTTCCATGAAGGGGTCGACAGCATTATCCTAGATGGCGAAATGATCACCTGGGACGTTGCCACAGATGTTATGGTTGGTTTTGGAACTTTGAAAACTGCCGCAATCAATGAAGGACGGAATGGGTTTGAGACAAATTCAGGAATTCGACCTTTGTTTCGAGCATTCGACTGTCTGTACCTGAACGGCAAGCAGCTGACCGCGTACACCCTACGAGAAAGACGCAAAGCAATGGACATGTCTATCAATGATGTTCATCGCCGACTCGAGAAGCATCATTATGATGAAACGAAAGACATTGCCGAGATCGAAGTCAGGCTTCGACAGGTAGTTGCCGAAGCATCTGAAGGACTGGTACTGAAGAAGCCGTCGTCTATATATCGTCTCAACGACCGCAACAATGAATGGATGAAGGTCAAGCCGGAGTATATGACGGAGTTTGGTGAGTCGCTCGACTGCGTCGTCATTGGCGCATATCACGGTTCTGGTCACAGAGGTGGTGCCTTATCATCATTCTTGTGTGGGCTACGGGTGAACCAGAACCACATTGCAAGTGGTAAGTCGAAAAATTATTGTTGTAACGTTCTATCATCTGACTGACGTTCAGGCGCAAATCCCATGAAATGCTACTCCTTCTGCAAGGTCGGAGGAGGATTCAGGGCCGAAGACTACGCCAAAATCCGGCATCTCACAGATGGCAAGTGGATCGACTGGAACCCAAAGAAGCCACCCAAAGATTTCATCGTGCTTGGTGGCGGCGATAGGCAGTATGAGCGACCAGACGTGTGGATCAAACCTTGTGACTCCGTCGTCCTCGAAGTCAAAGCCGCATCAGTAGGAGCTTCCGACCAATTCGGCACCAAGTTCACGTTGCGGTTTCCACGATTCAGAAAGATTCGAGATGATAAGCGTTGGGATCAAGCACTCTCCCTAGAGGAGTTCGACAAGCTGAAAGAGGAAGCAGAGGCAGAATCCAAAGGAAAGGAATTCAAGGTGGAGAACAGGAAGATGGCGAAGAGATTGAAGAAGGATATCGTCATAGCTGGAGCCGACAGCAAAGTCGAGACTCCATACGCGGGTCCCAAGACCAATATTTTCGAGGGTCTGGATTTCTGCGTTATGACTGACATGCAACGTCCTCAGAAGAAGACCAAAGCTGAGATCGAGCAGGCAATCAAGCTTAATGGGGGTAGTATCTTTCAAAGCGTTACGGCTAGAGAAGGGATCATCTGTATCGGAGACAAGAACGTCGTCAAGGTTGCAAGTCTGGTCAAGAAAGGCGAGAGAAACATCCTGAAACCGGCATGGATCTTCGAAGCTCTAAAGCAGGCAGAAACCGATGGGCTGGATCGACCTCGATACCTCCTTCCTTTTGAACCAAGTCATTTGTTTCACATGCTCGACTCTTCACGGCCCGACTTCGAAGACAATATCGATATATATGGTGACAGCTATGCGAGAGATACCAGCATGGAAGACCTGAAAGTATTGGCAGAGCACATGATTCACCCTAAGAACTCGACCTTCTCTTCCAATGAGTTCGTCTCACAGCTCGAAGAGCACGGTAGAGGACTGGGCGATATGCCAGGTTCGATGTTCAGAAGATGTGTTGTCCGCTTCGCTGCTTCTTCTCGTGAAGCCTCAGATCAGAATATCGACCTTTTGATTATGAAGAACAGGTTCAAGTTCTCGGGAGGCAAGATCGTGGAGAGCGATGGTGAAGACGAAGGGATCACTCATTTCGTCGTTCTAGTCGAAGATCCGAAGGTGTTGAAGGAAGTCCGGCAGAAAGCTTCACAGATGAAGAAGATACCGAGGATTGTGGGACGAAAGTGGTTGGAGGATAGCTGGGAAGAGAAGACGTTGATGGATGAGGAGAGGTATGCGTTATGATTAACGAGCTGAGACTACGAAGAAATACATTACGAGCTACAGGAGCTACTGAAGAGCTATAAAATAGGTCACGATGAGTCTTTTCTGGTGTCTCTCGCATTCTATTGCGCAGCATCACAGGTCATACGAGCGGATCTCGATCAGAGAGGTCCTCAATCGAAGACACGTCAGTACGCTTTCTCCTCTCACCCATTCTTGGGTGATAAAAGAGTTCTGACCGAATCTCCCCTTTCTCGCCCTTTTCACAACAAATGAACATCTGCCACCTTGCCTGATTGCACACGTTCCCTGTCTAGGCATCTCCTTCCCTCTGGCCACATTGCCGCAACCCATATTCGTAGCTGCTATGTGGAGTGAAAGAGCGTTGTAGTCTTGTAGGTGGATGTAAGGTGTCAAATCAGGTTCCTGGGCCCAATAGAGCATTCTGTCCATGGAAGAACGGTATCCAAGCGATACAGGTTATTGCTCCAGATGTTGTTCACGCTATCGAGATCACCAGGCGTGACATATGTGACATCGGAACCCTGAAGATCATGGTCTTAGAAAGAAAACAGCTGCCGTTCAACACCAAGATTACGGCGCAAGTCAAGAACTATTGGTGTATCTAAGTCTTTTGGTTCGCGTCCAAGAATGAAATTTTGATGACCCATGCGGTTATGCAATCTCAGTCGGCCGTAGTGATGATTGAGCTGCAATGGTTGGAATCTATTGGCCCAGTAAAGCCACAACTGCCGCAAGGCTGCCGTTCAGCTGAATCAAACTAAGCGCCAGACTCAACCCAAGTTCCCTTCGCGATATTTGTCTTCAACTACACTTCATCTGGCTTCAATTCGTGCATCAGGAGATTCAACCATGGAGAGCAATGATCAGGTGTCCGGGATTGGATACAAGTATGCACCTCTACCAGATGCCAAGTCCATTCGGCTGCTCCTGCTCGACCCTTCCACTATCAACACGGAAGTCTTACACGGCACATTCGAGATCTGCAGCCTGGAAGGAGACCTGGACTTTGAAGCACTATCCTATACATGGGGCGAGCCAGAATTTCCAAGAGTCATAGAAATTGGCGAGCATACCATTGCCATAACCGAAAATCTGTTCGCTGCTTTGAAACGCTTTCGACTGGAAGACAAGACAAGGAAGCTCTGGATTGACGCCATATGCATTTCACAAAGTGATGATCGAGAGAAGAGCTCCCAAGTAGCTCTGATGGCAGAGATCTACCGGACGGCGAAAGTGGTCTTAGGATGGCTGGGCGACGGCGACGAGGCATCTACAAAAGCACTCGATCATTTTGGTGAGCTTGCTAAGTCTGCTCCCCATTTTGGACTAGACCGTGAAGTAGGCCATAGAATCTATCTTCAAAGTCCGGGGAAATTGCCAAGAGGAACTGAGGCAGAGGTCTCTACTCTTCTTCATGCGGCAAAAGCGCACAAGGTTGAGCTCATCTATAGCCGGCCTTGGTTCACTCGAATATGGATCGTACAAGAGGTAGTTCTTGCACGAGAACTTGTTCTCTTCAGCGGAAATACTAGCATCAGATGGCCTGTTTTTGCCGCTGCTGTGAATCTACTACTTCAGGCTCAAATGACCATCGATGTTCGAGTTGTAAATCTAACAGCTTTCAACATGGCATGGGATATTGTCACAGTGAGGGGACAAAGGTATTTACTGGCAAGCAGACCTCTAAAGAAACCTGTGGAGTACGATACTGCCTCGCAAAGGTCCACTTTTGCACAGCAGCATCAGGCATTGTTAGGCAGGATCCATGGAGACCTGCTGTTGGGAAACTCGAATGAACAAATAAAGGAACATCTGACGGATGTCGATCGGCCATCATTTCTCGATACAGGCTCTATGGAGAGATACAACACTGTTATAGCAACATTCTGGAAGAGGGACTGTAAAAACGACCGCGATCGTATTTATGGAATGCTTGGAGTCTGTCCCTGGGATGTGCAGATAGGTATTACGCCAGACTACTCACTGCCTGTTGTCGACGTATATGTCGATTATGCTCTTCGATTCTTGGAACGCGATAACATTGCGATTCTGAACTTTGCCGGAATCTGGAACCGAAAAGCGACCACTTTGCCGTCAGAGGACCATGACACCTGCCCATCATGGGTGCCCGAACACAGGATTTCGAAGCTCAAAATTCGAGATCCTACTCCGCCCTGGGGAAGTGCTCGAATGCATCGTCTTTGGGAATATTGCCAAAGCCAAGTGATGTTTCCAAAAAAGCCAACAAGTAGAATAAGCCGGGTTTCGATTGAAGGTATCACCATAGGTGCAATTCAATTTGGAGTATGCTCGGCAGGTTCATTGGACCCGCTGGCGGTAATACAAGCTCTATCTGTCTTTTTGCCAAAGGTTCAAGAAGTCTCTACAGGGGGAATATATCAGCTTACTGGCGAGCCGTGGTTCCATGCGGTGGCCAAAACTCTCGACTTCGAATCCGATAAACCGCCACATGAGACCATTGAACTGCTCGTACAACTCATAAACAATCATGAACAGGTGGTTGTAATCATGGATGCTATTGAAAATATTTCAGTAGATTCGAACACACGCATCCTATTGAACGGTGCTCAGGACCGAGAGTTGATCGATCTCGCTTCTCGCTTGAGGAATCTGTACTCAATCTGGTCGTTCATAACCACAACTGAAGGGCATATTGGACTTGCTCCTGGACTGATGGATTCGAATGATGTTCTTGTGGCATTCTGCGGCCTTCCAGGTCCGTATCTGGTGCGACCTGTCCGTGAGACACTCGATGCTCAATTAGTTGGACCCTGCTACATTCATGGGATGATGAACGGAGAGTATGAGTTTGGCGATGATTATCGATGGATTTCTCTTGTTTGAAGGGCAGAGTCACCCTTCACGGAGTGCAGTGCAAGGATTCTACTTACACTTCGAGCAATCGTGGGAGGCGGATTGGGGGCTTGGCGTGAGAGGGAGGCAGCGCATGCCGTAATCTGGCTCGATGAGTCTCGATCCAGGTGAAGCCATGGTGTATGCATGCATTTTTGCATCTAGAAGAGGCATGAGATACAATGAAGCAGTAGGTAGGATCCTCGTCCGACTTTGATGAGTAGAATAGCTATAGTTTTCAGACAGCTGCAAATTTGAATTCAGAATCTGGAAAAGACATGAGAGTTTATCTGTAAAAGTCTTGGTAACATTTAATAAATCGCAATTGTGTGGTTGACGAATCTGATTTGCCCAGTCAAGCAGACAATAAGGTGCTATACAAGAAAGTGGGCTAGGCAAGAATGAAGAAAGGTAAGAACGCCACTGCTCCCCCAATGCACAAGCCAATTACACCGTCCAGCATCCCTTTCGATCTCTGGATCTCTTCAACCCTCAGTCCATCTGCCATCGATCTACCGAATCCAATCAAGTCCAAAACCAGCTAACGCCGTCTCCACGAGGAGAATTTCGATAGGACCAAATCAAGCGCGAACCCAAAAGCCAATGCAACCGTTATCTATCCAGCACACAAATCAAACACAAAATAAGGACGACGAGTTGCGGAAACAGATAAAGGTCATCGCTCCCAATACCCATCAACCTCACCTCTCTCGGACCCCGCAATCCTCCTCGCGCTATTACTCCCCGCCCCATAAAGATACTCCATCAGCTTCGTCTTCTGTTTCTCCCTCACACCACCAAGATACCCACTAACCTCCTCCAGTCCTCTAATCTGCTCCTCAACACCCAACGTACTCCCGTTGGCCCTGACGAGCGGACTAACCAACTTGCGCCTCAGATTCTCCAGGTTGGCTTTTAGCATCAGGAGTTTGCGGTTATGGTCTTCAAGGATGTTTTTGTTCTGCACGGTCTTGGAGCGGATGTTGCTGAGGAGTTTCTTGTTCTTTTCGAATTTATGGAGAGTGTTGGCATTTGGCCCGAGGAGTTTGGTCCAGAGGGAGGAGAGGAGGTCGTCTTGTGCTGAGTCTTGGGCGTCGGACTCGCGGGCGACAGTACGGGCTAAGTTACCGAATTGGCGGTCGATGGCCTCGAAGAGCGAGAAGAGTGCGAGAGAGTGGGTGAGTTCTGAATTGATGGAGTCTTCGAGGACGGAAAGAAATTCGGTAAATGTGCGTTGGAGGGTTTGGCGTGTTCGTTGGTGGGAAGACAGTCCGAAGATAGATGTAGCCAGGGTACCGACTCGGGTAGGTGTTCCTGATGGGGTCTCGAGGACTCCACATTTAGTCAATAATGTATGGACATTATCGAAGGCGGATGTCATAGGCGATGGTGGGAGAAGTTGAAGCTGTGAAAGCTCTCGTCTAGCCCAATCCATTACGATCAAAATCCTGAAATTGTTAGACTGATACAAAGACAAATCCCAGATCCACTTACCCATCAACATCTCCGTCCACATTCGCAAAGAACCTCGTTAGCTCAATAGCCAACGTCTTGAGACTCTCGCTTAAGCCATCCAATTCTTTCACTATAATAGGAGCGGAGGTCATATTTGTAGACCGCACGCTCTCTCCGAGGTCCCATACTGCCACTCCAGTAGCCTGAAGATCACCAACTTGCTGCACACCATTCTCTGAATAGAAAATGAGAGGTTCGAAAGCCTTGGCAAGACCAGCAACTTTGACCAAATCTGGGACCGGTGGCGGATCGCCGGGCTGGAAGAGTCTTTGTAAAGCTATAAAGGAGAGGAAAGCAACGAGAATTGAGGTCGCTAATGAAGTCCAAGACTTTGTCACAGTATTGAATTTGGTTTTGACGAAAGAGAAGGCTGCTTCAAATGGTTCTGTTCGATGCTGGACCTCTGCTCTGACAGCGAATCGAATGTCTAGTATTGATCAGTGATTGTAATATACGACCGGCTATTGCCCTTACAGTTATTTGCATTCTCTGTTGATGGTCCATCATCTTGCTCCTGCTTAATTGCTCCTCCAAACATTCTACCAAAGTCTTCTGAGCCTTGTGGATATGGACCAGGGCTAGGACTTCTCTGCTTATCCGGCGACATCGATCCGGTCGGTAACCTTGTCCGCGCAGCAGCAGCTAATGTGGCATCCTCCCCGTCATCCGCGCTCTCATATTCTGGACTGCTCTCCCTCGAATCCTCCCTACTGCGCTTACCTAACATTGATCTATTCCAGAAGCCGCTGCTTCGATTGCCGTTTCCGTCGCGTCTCCATGCCGGCGGGCTGTATCTGCCTCCCGAGACCGAGTCTGCCATCTCCGAGCCGGTGTCTGAGAGGAAGCCAGAGTGATGGGAAGGGTATCCGAAGCGGGGCGACTGGCCTATCTCGCTGCTTGTCGGTTCGAAGTCTTGCAGAGATGCGTCTAAAGAAGGGTGCTCTTCGAACATCTGCTCCAGGTCCTCGATCGTGGGTTGGGGTCCCATTGTGGGCTGCGACTTGGGCTTCGATATGCGCAACCTGTAGGCGGGGTAGTGGGTTGTTTCTGACGTGGATGATGTAGAGATATGCAAATGCAAGGACGGCGAAGGCCAGGAAGGTTCCGGGTGCGATGTTAAGAGATATTAAGGAGAGATTGACGTGGTTTTCGACAGTGATTAGGGGCATGACCTGAAGTCACGTCTGCCTTGTTGAATTGTGATGCGCGTGACGCGAACGAGGTCGCTCGGTCAGCCTGTGTCGGTAGACCGAAAGTCTTGCGCTGAGAAACGACAGTAGATGGTTGATTGATAAATTGACAGCGACAGTGCGATAGACAACAGAAGAAGATGCGACGACGGTAGGTATCGAGAGAGTTGGGGTGTGGTGGGGTTCACTCGAACGCTGCCCGAAAAGGGATGGGAGGATATCTTGGGGGAGGACAGCTCCCAGCCACTGAATTTCCCGCACACCACACCACTGCTGCACGGCACCGACCCTCGATCCACTTACCTCTCGCAAGCTGTATGGATTCATTTTTGGCTTTGCTGTGCTGGCCTTCCCACGGTCGACCTGGTACGGTTCAGTGGTGGGTGGATGAGTTGGTAGGACGTTGTAAAGAGGAGGCGGGACCAATCGTTATCGATAAACAGCCCCAGACGAGGTCCAACGGGCCGCAGCGAGATCTCCAGCCAATCAGACATTGGATTACTCGAACCCTTGAAACAGCCGAAGACCATGAACATCCAAGAGCTTCAACCGGGCGTCCCTTGCATAGGGCATGGCAGTGGCATGGCATTTAGACTCAGATCTTCGGACGATTACCAACCATCTGAAAAGAGATTTCCGAGAAGGATGAGAGAAGGGGGATTGATTCATTTTTAAGACATTTGCCCCTCGTCTAGGCAGCAGGTACCATCACTTTAACCCCATGACCTGTATGTCTATGGGCACATGCATTGGTATGACATCTGTGAGTATCTCGAGGCATTCCGGGAAAGGCCACAAATACAGCGCGGAAGTTGAGGACAACCCGGAAGAGCTTAGATTTTCCTCGGTTTCGACTCTAGAGCTCAAACGAGAACTGGTGAAACTACCAACCTCGTCTTCTGTAGAGCTCTCTTACTGTTTGTACCTCCATCCATGGGTTGAACTACATACCCCGCAACTAGTGCTTACAGCGGGGACTCCAGACTCGGTGGAAAGCTCAAAATCTATCGTATGCTTCAGCAAGAGAAGGCTTAAAAATGACTCCAGAGAGTAAGTAAACAGTATCAAGCCAGTCTTGAGACTATGAATATTTCTCCTTCCGTATTAAACGGAAATGATTTTACTCTCTATAGATAAATATTTTTGACTTCTCTGCAATCGCCTACATCAGAACAAGACTAAGTGTGAGAACTAGAAACATGATTTTTTGTTTTAGTTCCCTCTTGGAAGCTGATACCTTCGGCAAAACCAGAATCTGGTTCACTCTTCACTAGCCTTGGCTTTTTGGCCTTAGGAGGTCTTCCTCTTCCACGTTTTGCCGTCCCATCAGCATTAACACCAGCTACTGACTTCTTAGTCTTCGTTTTCGCAGCAACAGCCACAGCCACAGCACTCTTCTCCTTCGGCGGCCTCCCCCTCCCCCTCTTGACAGGTTTAACAACCTCCTCATCCCCTTCATCCTCACTATTCTCCTCAACTCCCCTCTGCTCAACCTCACTGCCTCTCTTTCGCTTGGTCTCCGCAGCACCAGCAGCCTTCCCCTCCTTCTCCTTCTTAGCCTTCTCCTTCTTCTCCTCCATCTCCCTCCTCTCCTCCTCCTTCACCATCTCCATTTGCCTCCTAATAATATCCACCTGCTTCGCCGTCTTCTCAATCTCGCTAACCAGATACCACCTCCTATCAGGACCGCCTAGGAAAGTGGGTTGAGGTTCGGTTCTCATGGATAGGTTGATGAGGTCTGTGTCTTTGAGTCTGTGGTTGTGGAATGGTGTAATTTAGTGCTCTGCTCAGGTCGGGATGGTAATGGACAACGAGTGATGATCAGAACTGAGAAGATGGAAATGGGATGGATAGGATAGGATAGGATAGGATAGGATAGGATAGGATAGGATAGGATAGGATAGGATAGGATAGGATAGGATAGGATAGGATAGGATAGGATAGGATAGGATATGTGGAACGCACTTGTATTTGCTCCGAACATCTGATACCCCGATTATGCTTGCCTCGCGGCATTCTTCGCACTGCTCTTCCCCTGTGAAGGGGTTTGTGCGGAGGGTGGATTCTTCGGCTTCGCACTGAATCATGGAATTCCAGTTAGAATGTGTTTTTTCTATATTTTCAGATCGGTCGGTGAACATAGAGATGCGTAGAAGGTCCTGCTGAAGGGACTTACAGTCTGGCATTTTCCAACTGGGAGTCTAGGCATCTTCGCTTCTTTTCACTTTTTCTCTTCACTTCTAGATCTAAATTCAATATCCGACTCGGTTTTGACATCGCCTTCCTTTCTCCAGTCAAAATCAAAGTATCTGCCAAAGTCAGATAGATGATCAGGTGTTGCAAAGAAAGAATGATAGATTGAAGGCGAAAAGGTGTACAGCAAGAAAGAAGGACCTTGAGACAGGAGCAGAAATTCGAGACAAAGAGGACAAACAAAGAAATAGCAATCAAGAAAGCAAGCAAACGCGTCGCATCCAGTGTGACTCGCCCAATCAAGAAATTAGGCGAGATCCCCCTTTGTCTCATGTAAATACGATGACCTCATTCGTGCCTGCGACTTTTAGAAATACAGGGTAATAGGGGAGGAGGTAAAACATGCTTGAGGCTGGAAAATAGAACAGGAGTAGGACGGGATTGATGTATGTGTATTGAGCAATAATTCATCAAGAGTACAAATCGTTCTGAACGTGGGTGGAAGACGAGAAATGTAGCGAGGAACATCAAGAAGGCGACTGACTTTCTTCTACTGCCGTTCATAACGCACAACTCACAGTATACAGCTTTTATGACGGGGGACATCAGTTCATCTCAAGCATCCATTTCCTGCCTCGACGAAAGCTATCTAGCTATCTAAGTACGCCAGGATGCACGCCGCGCAGCGCAGGAGGTTAGATAGTGTTACATGCCCATCCAATCCGCCATGCATCAGAAAAAGGTGTCAATCAACTATCTACAAACAGCGCCTTAAACTAACTATCTTATCTCATCTTCGTTTCCATGCAGTTTCCCCCGCTGATATTATTTCATTTTTCAAGGCCTGATTTCCTCCGTCATTCCCTTACTCGCTACCTGCCCATCAAAGCATTTGCAACCGACCATTCCTTCCAAAGACTTGCAGAGGGTGTTGCACGAATTGACGTTCTCTCTTTCGTGAACAAAGACGTCGAAGAATTGGCTATCCTCTCTTTCTACCCGCAGATATTCCCTATCTCGCACTTGCCATCACGCCTCGGTAATATTCGAGACTCAGCTCCACGGTATGCTTCAGATATCGGTCCTCTGTAAGCGGGAGTCTCAAGATCTTGTGAAGATTGGATTTCTGCAGCGTGTTAGCATTCGTGTCTTCTTTGATTCCTCGATAGGTGTGCTTACCTCGCCCTTCTTGCTCATAGCGATCACCGTCTTAGCCACTACGCCACTAATCGTCTCAACAGCCACCGTCTCCATGAAGCTTGGGTGACGAGAATCCTGGACCACTGCTGGAAGTCCAGATAAGAGTCGCTCGAGAACAAGATCGTCGACAGGCCGTCCCTTCTTGTCGTTGTGGAGAAGCTCCAAGAAATCCTGGTAGATCTCGCCGCCCAAATGCCATTCGGCGATTGTGCCCTCCTTGCCCTGGAAACCGTGAAGGAGTGTTCGGAGGGTGTCATAATCAAGCTCGACGACGGCCTTTGGTGCCACTTCTCTGGCGAAGGTGCGATGGGCTTCGTTGTAGGATCCAGCTTTGATCAGACACTCGACTTCACCAGTTGGATCTCTCTCGACGCTTCGCATGTACAGCGCCTTTGCCTCCCAGACCCACGCGGCAGGTATCCTGAAGGTTTGGGTCAATGTGGTGAAGTTCTGGCCATCTTCGGCGCTAATAAGCCCTGCATGATGCGCGAGGTGGTCTTGAATCGACTTCTCTCTGGCGTCGTCAGACGTGAGATGGAGAAGGACAAAGATAGCATCTAGCCAGCTACCCTCATTCGTTAGCTGAGCAGCGAAGGAAAGGGTCATTTGATCAGCCTTGTCGTTGTCGTCGTCTGCATAGCGGGCTCGGCCAGATGAAATGAGGGCTCGACTAAGTTGCCAGGAAAGGCGTATGTCGAGAGGGGAGAGTTGAGAATTCTCAGGACGAAGCACATCTTCAATGTCCGAATCAGCGAAGGTGTAGAGCTTCAAAAGACCCCAGAGGAGATCATCCCGCTCTTCTCTATTCGCATCATCCCACAAGACCGGCACCTTCTGCTCGATATACCAAGCCTGGGGTCTAGCAGATTCCTTATCTTGACTCAGGTCCTCTGCGAACGTTTCGACAGCGGCATCAAGCACATCGTTTGAGGAGATGCCATACCAAAGTCTAAGCCCAAAAGCTTGTCGCCAATCAAGTCCGAAACGTTTGGAGATGACGAAAGCCTCCATGCGATCATTGACGTCTTTAGACCCACTGCAGTAACAGACATTGCCGGCAAGCATTTCATAGATTGCCCGTATAGGCTGACTGAATTCCGAGAGCATCTGAGTTTTCTTCCAGTCATTGAGTTGCTGACGCATATCGTGTCTCATGGAGTCTTTGCTGCCAATGAGAGCAACTAGGGTGGCCAGGTGGAAATCCCCGGCATTGATAAGATGACCGCATGCATCTGGGACTCGATGACCCGACAAGGATGCAATGGCTTTCTCCTCGTCTGATTTAGCCAAAGCAGCGCCCTTTGAAGACGCATCATCAACCAATTTCTGCCAGAATGTCGATAGATTATCCTTTCGCAGACGCTCTTCGATATTGCCAACTTGCTCAAGATGCTCGGGAATAGTGATAGTATCAAAGAGAATGCTTGCAAGCTGCCATACCAGCTTCTCGTGTGCCGTGGCTGGATTTGTGGCTGCGCTCTCGTCGAAGAAGTCGCCGAATGTGAAATTATCAGGCAATTGGGCATGAGGAACACCATTTGAGGACTCGATGACTGAAATGTCTTTTTGCTTCGTAAGCAAGACAGCAGAGGTCTAGGTCTTGTTAGTCTGATCACTGAAATGGCCGAGAGCAAAATACCTCGTCTGAGAACTTGGCAAAACGAACGTCTCGGTGCTCCGAGACAACTGCCTTCTTCTGGACAGTAAGCAAGCCATCACGCTCGCGGGCACGGCGAGAAGATCTTCCGAAAGGCTTCGAGTTTGGTGGAGCAGCGTATACCAAAGTACCGTCAGGTCCCCATTGAGGCTTCATCGAGTCGTGGAAAGCGCGTTCGGTTTCGTTCATGTTGGACATGTCGTGGTCACCTGTCTTTGATTTCTTCGCATATGGCCACTAGATGTTCCACAAGTCTTAGCAAATGTCCTTTTATTTATCATTACATACATGAGTAGGCGCAACAAACGGCCTAGTACGCTCATCCCCAAATCGAAAAATTAAGAAGGAATACCAACCTCGAAACCTTTAGGCTTTGCCGGAACCTTTGCCTTTACTGGGCTCCGAGTCTGACCGAACAACGAGTTCATGAGGTCAATACTGGTCGCAAATCCGCGTCCATCAGAGACGACTCTCTTTGGCATCGGTGTTGGTTCGGAGTCGGATCGAGCATCGTTTCCTTGAACCTCTATCATACTCTTGAGCAAAGCTCGGTCTTGCTTCTGGGGGCTGATTGTGGCCTGCAATGTGTTTGCCCAATCGTTGCCAGCAGAAAACTTGTTCTTCGAAGGGGTCTCGGAGCTCTTCAGCGCTCTCATTCTGGCCCGTAGAACTGCTCCAGGTGTTTCCATCATGCCGTCCACACTCTCATCTTCATCTTCTTGCGAGGAACCAAGCTCCGCGGTATTGTCAGCATCTGGATAGGAGCCCGCCATCTCCTGATCCACAATACTGACAGATTCGTCGTCCTGATACTCGTCGTCTTGATCCATTGGCTCTTCGACGCCGTTTTCAGACTGCGAACCCACGGAGCGCTCATCTAAAAAAGACTCCTGGTTTTCCTCGTCGTATTCACCGTCCATACTTTCGTCTTCATATAGCTCTTGATCGTCGAATGCTCCAGGGAGGACCTTCTTCTTTCTGAATTCAAAAGTGTCCTCGGGATCTGATTCGGTATATGTCATTTGGGAGTCAGAAGCGAAAGATTCGTCCATTCGAGCCGATTTTGGGGTGCGAACTTTCGGCGTAGGTGTGTCTGGTGGAGCGCTCAGAGTACTCTGGCCGAATTCACTGACGTCTTCGATCTCATCGTCGTCGTCTTCATCTGGAACTCCGTATGTAGTGTAATGGTCCACTGTGAACTTCCAGATTCCAGTCTCGTTATCGAAATCAATGAAGTGCGTACCATCAACTTTCGCGAGACGTTGCTTGTGCTTCTGTAGGCCTCTAGCAGAGTTCCGGTCCTTCTTGCGTGCCCAGGAGTGGTCCAACTCAATGGTCGACGGCTGGTTCAAGCCCTTTCCTGGAGGTGGCTTCTTAGCAGCGTCTGCATAGACTGTAGCTGAACGGATCGTAAGCACAACGATGTTACCCATAATATCATCAAGATTGATGTTGCTCAGATCAACAGGTGCATCGAAATGAATCACACCAGTGTTCTGTCTACCAACAACGAAATTTGAGAGCTTTGAGCGTTGCGCAGGAGTCATCTTCTCAAGCTCCTCCTTCGTGGGCTTCATCCAGTAATCGCCAAGGACTGGCTCGTCGTCATCATGCTGAGTCTTGGACTGCACGACGGCAACCTCCTCCTCTCGTACAATAGCCAATTGATTGTTATTGTTCGGAACCTGTGACATTTCAGGAGAGGTCGAGGGCCCAGTCTGCTTGCTGCCGTTCACGTTTGCCGTGGATTCTGAGCTAGCACCGTTGCTAGTTACTTGCTTCAATGGGCTGGAAGAACCAGAACCTGAGCCATTGCCGTTGACATCGGCGCCAAATGATACCCGTTTCTTGAGGGCAGATGGTGGAGCAGGTGGAGCTTGTGGAGTTGGAGGCGAAAAGAGGTCATGACGAAGGCCGCGACTGATGGTGAGCTTCTTGACACTTCCTGTGCTACCGTAATGCCGAGCATTGGGACTAGCAGAGAATGCGCCCGGTGCAAGAATGCTATCCTCAGTGTTGAAGCTTCGGCGGAGACTGCTGGTAGACATACTTTTGCTCAGAGTCCGGCCGAAGCTGCCGGCACCAAGCATGCTACCACCGAAACCGGGGGTGCTGGATGTGCTAGATGCGCTACCAGGTGTGTTGTAATTACTGTAGGAAAATCCGAAACCTGGTCGCTTCTGGGGTGTTGAGAAACGTGAGGTTGAAGCCGAATTCAACTTATATAACGGAAGTGCAGCGCTCTTCTTGGTCTTGACATTGCTCGATAGAGGAGTCGCGATAGGACCAGGATTGCTGACTTGGTTGTTGGCCAATGGGGCGAAGATGGACGAAGAACCACTGAAAGCTGTGGTATCGTTGATACTAGCCGTGAGTGACTGGCCATTCTGTTGTCCTTGTTGGGATGGGTTGAAGATGGAATTCCCACCGCCAAAGAGAGAACCTTGCGGCTGTTGCGGTTGCTGTTGAGATTGATTGTTCATCGAACCGCCGAACAAACCACCAGACGATTGTTGATTATTCTGGTTTCCAAACAAGCTGCTGCCGCCTTGTTGCTGAGTTCCAGTGCTTCCGAAGAGTCCGCCAGGTTTTTGCTGGTTATTGGTTGCACCGAAGAGTCCGCCTCCAGTGTTTTGTTGCTGGCCCTGGTTCTGGTTATTTCCAAACCCTCCAAAAAGACTGCCGCCTGTATTGTTCTGCTGCGGAGTGTTCCCAAACAGACTGCCACCCGCTGCAGCAGGTTTTGCGCCAAAGAGACCGCCGGTATTCTGAGTGTTCGTCGATCCTCCGAAAGGGTTTGAAGCAGCCGCCTGGGTATTGCCAAACAGGCCACCACCAGTGTTGGTGGCTGCTGGAGTGGAGCCAAACAGACTAGTCGCTGGCTTCGCTGCGGCCGAACCAAACAGTCCGCCGCCTGCTTGTTGATTGTTACTTGCGCCAAAGCCACCAAATCCAGTGCTTGCGGCTGGTTGCTGTGCAGCTCCGCCAAAACCAGTCGTAGCGGGCTGTTGAGTATTGGTATTTCCAAACAATCCACCACTGCCAAAGCCACCGGTCGTCGTGGTAGATCCGAACCCAGTGCTTGAAGCTGCTGGCTGGGATGTCCCAAAGCTGAAGGGGGTCTTGGCAGCATTGTTGTTACCGAAGAGACCGCCGCCTGTGTTTTGTGCAGCAGGCTGTGATCCGAAGAGGCCTCCAGTATTTGTAGCTGCTGGCTGCGATCCAAAAAGGCCGCCAGTGTTTGTAGCTGCAGGTTGTGATCCAAACAGACCCCCCGTTGCAGGCTTAGCGCCGAAGAGTCCACCACTTGTTGCAGTGCTGCCGAACCCAGTTGATGCGGGTTGGCTCGTGCCAAATCCTGTGCTGGCTGCTCCACCTCCGAAAACATTGGTGTTGGTGCTTGCGCTGGCACCGAACCCAGTTGAAGCGGGCTGCTGAGTTGCTCCAAAGCCTCCAAAATTCGAAGCACCAAATGCGCCTGGCTGATTGTTGGAGTTGCCGTATCTTCGGCCTTGAGCATAGTCTGCGAGTCGTAGCTCCTCGGGAGAGAACTTTTGATATGGTTGTTGGAAGCAAATGCTCTGGAAAGCGTTCTGCTGGTTCGAGGCGCTGTTCGGCTCCTTCTCTACGAAAGCTTGGAATGGAACGTTTCCTGTGCCCTGACATTCTCCAGCGCCTGTGGTCGCCAAAGCTGTGGACTGAGGTGCCCCGAATGCTCCTGTGCTTCCACCTCCAAAGGGAGAGCTCGTGGCAGTGGAGCCAAAGGGATTGGAAGCTGGTGCAGCAGCACCGAAAGCAGGCTTGTTCTGGCCAAAGAGTCCACCACCAGTTGTAGTATTTCCACCACCAAAGGGCGAAGTTGTGTTATTTGTCGATCCGAATCCACCAAATCCGGAGCTTCCTGCCGTTGCAGTTCCACCCGAACCAAACATTCCTCCACTAGAGGCCGTAGTGCCAAATCCCGAAGGTTTTGCTCCAAAGGCATTGTTGTTCGTTGACCCGAATCCACCTGTGGTGTATGACGTTAGCATTTATTCTTCAGCCGTCCTTACATCTGAAAAGAGACCTGAATCGTTCCCCGAAGGACGTTTGCGTGAATCCATGACTGCTGTATGAAAGATACCCAAGGATCTGCGAGCTGTAGGGAGGAGCGCGAGAAAAGTTGGAGAGCTTAAAAAGTAGTGCTAAACAGCGCGGCGCAAGGATCGATGCCAGAAAGATCCAGAGCAGAGAATCGACATACCTCCAGATCCAAAGCCCCCGGTTGTTCCTGTCCCACCACTGCCAAACAGACCACCGCCAGTATTTGCAGCTCCGAAACCCGTGGTCGCAGTTGAACCAAAGCCTGTTTCGCGCAGAGAAGATTCGAGTAAGCGATGGATTCGCGCCGTTTTCCAAAGGTCTCAATCCAAGCCAGACACCAGCTCGCAGACATGCTAGAAGAATAAAGAAATTGAGCACATACCTGAGGTAGGAGGGGTGTTGTTCGCTCCAAATCCGCCGCCGCCCCCAAAAGCGCTCTGCTGAGTATTGTTATTCTGGCCGAAGCCGCCGAATCCCCCTCCAAACGACATCTTGCCTATGGGGGAGGTATCGGTGTATGAAGTTGAGAGTAAGAACTCGCACCAAGGAGCGCAGATTGCGAGAGATCGATAGGAGACGCGATGCGTTGTGTCGCGGTTGCAAACAGGGAGGAAGGTCGCGATCAGTGCTGACGAAGGGCCGCAGACATTAGAATTGATTAAAGAGAGACAAGAATCATCTGCTTTGGAGAGACGTAGACGAGGTTGGCGAAAGGGAAGATGGGGGGTCGTCGTCGGCGACTGGAATATTTTACGGGTAGAAGCTGGGTTCGCAGGCTGTTGGAAGGTGAAGTCGCTCGGCAGTGGCCGCTTGCTGTCTAGCCAATAAGCGCGCGTGCAAAAATTGCTTAGTGCCACAAAATCCGCTTAGGCAGCAGTAGAATCAGGACCTAGTATTGTGAATGGCAGGACTTTTGTGAATCGAGACCTCTAACATCGCCACCAGATTGCTGCCTGAAGAAAATGGTTGGATCTGAAGCAAAGCTTGAATGTTCTCAGAGTCACGTAAGGCTTTCTTCGATATATGACTCTTGTGAAGTGTTTTGGAAGGATTCAGATTCCAGCGCCATGCCGCTGTGTCGTACAGCGCACCCAATGTTCTTGTGCCACCCTTTGCTGAGAAGGAACAGCCAAAGCCAGGTGCAGCCTTCTCAAGAAGTCGCATCACAGAATCATTCTTCGAATTCACGCTTGAGGTTAATCACAAAATCCTGTTTTTGCTTCATCACTTTTGCAAAAGTACCTATAACGGAAGATATATAACCGGCCAGCCAGTTAACAAGCTTTTAAACAGCTGTATCCTTATGATGCACGGCTGCCGGGAAAGCTCAGGGATTGAGTTCCTACGACCAACTTGAGGCTAATCGTGTTATTTACACAACATACCAACAAAGACCTGACTTGAGAGGAGATCTCCTTATAACGCAATACAGCAAACATCTCAGAATTGATATCTCTGGTCTTGTTATGATAAAATACAAGTCAGCATCACATTCCAACCTTTAACAGACACGCTAGTACGCGTAAAGTCGCGTACTTCCCGTCTTTTGATCGGCCAGAATTCCAACCCCACGTCAAAGACATCAGCCACGACATTCGTCAGATTTCTCCTCTCATACAGACAGCAATACCACACCGTACAGTAGTGCATAAACAACACACGCTATCACATTGCATTTCAATTCTCTGCGGCAACACGCCTCTCTAGCTCTCGACCTCAGCACCTGCCTCAGTCTCTCCTGGCGCAAACTCCCAGCTTCAACACCCACACCTCACGATGGCATCAACAGCACACCCCTCCTTCCCGCAACGGCCATACTCTTCTACACTACACGGCAAACTTCCCGAACGAAATTCAAATGCATTCGGCGGGTCAGCGCATCCAGCAGGCCGAGAATCGGCGCGTGGTGATAGAGAGAGACAGGATCGCGAGAGAGGCCAGCAGCAACAACAGCGGGAGAGCAAAGAGCCCGAAGTGCCACAAGTATCCGACGAACAAAGGGAGGAGATAAACGAAGCTGTACGTACAAATCCATTCCCATTCCCGTTTCCATTCCACATCAGAGAAACCCACTGCTAACACAACTATGTCCATTCGCAGTTCTCCCTCTTCGACCTCGACAAAGACCACCGAATCGACTACCACGAATTCAAAGTCGCCCTCAAAGCCCTCGGCTTCGACCTCCCCAAATCAGAAATTCTCGCCCTCCTCTCCACCCACGGCGTCCCCCCTCTCACTCCCTCCAACCCCCCACCTCAGCCTCCATCCAGACCACAAAACGCCTTCGCTGCTCCCCACTCGGCAGCCAACAACCCACTCAACCCGAACGAACCTCTTCCTCCTGGACGCCTCACTTTGACGCTCCCGAGTTTCCAGACTATTGCTGCGAAATTGATTAGTGAGCGGGATCCGAGGGACGAGATATTGAGGGCTTTTGCGCTGTTTGATGCGGATGACAAGGGGATGATTACACTGGAGGATTTGAGGAGGGTTGCGAGGGAACTGGGGGAGGGGTTGGAAGATGAGGAGTTGGTGGCTATGATTGAGGAATTTGATTTGGAAGGGAAAGGGGGTGTAGGGAGGGATGAGTTTGTAGGGATTTGTATGAGTTGAGCAAAAATTACTTGTATTGCGAGTCTTATTTTGGTATGGGTTTGTTGGACTTAGGGCGGGCTGGCGCGAGAGGGAGAAAAGGTGCCCTCTGGCATCTAGTTTTATTTGCATGTTTTTGGTACTTTTACAAGGAGCGAGGAGTCTAGGCGCTGTGGGTAGTCTAGTCAATCATGCTTCTCTTCCCTGTATCTAAATTTCACCGTGATTTCGAGCACCCGGGAGAGTGACAAAGAAGCGCACAGTCGCAATTGATCAAAGTCAAAATATGCCATCGCTGCTCGTGAATTGATTCACCTCCCATCACTCAATCTAAACACAATGAACAAATAAATAACGTAGAAAAAGGTGTCCCCAAGCCATCCGTCAATCATCCATCCGTCAGTGACATGACTTGTCATGCCATCCTTTCTTCCATCCATCAGAAAAACGGTTCCAGTCCCAGCGAAGTGTATCATTTGCACGCCTGCTAGAAGAATAACAAATGGGTGCATGCAGGCAAGCAAGTACGCAATGCGTATCTCATCCTTTCAAATCCGCATGAATGAAGGTATCAACTCAAAAATTTCCACTCTCCACACTTCCCCAGCTTGGAACCCCTAAAACTGGATCAAGTCACCTCCCTGCCCATTGTTTTGTTGCGGTCTCTGGCCGAACGGATTTGCGTTCTGCTGTTGATATCCACCACCAAAGCCATTGGACATACCAGCTGGTCCCGTAGCAGCTGGAATTTGATGTCCTGCAGCGCCATATTGTGTTTGCGGCATGCCAGTATACTGATTTTGCAAGAACGGGTTGGTACCGGTTTGTTGACCGGTGAGTCGTCCGAGTCCTGCGCCTGCACTGTTGACGAAGGTTCCAGGTGCGGTGTGCTGAGCTGGAATTCTCATCTCGCCAGTGTTACCGAATGTATCCATACCATCGCCACTTGAGAGCAAAGCGTTGAGTCGCGCGTGGTGGGGATCTTGTTCCTTTGGAGGTGGTTGAAAAGAAGCGATTGGGTTGTAGCTGTTATTATTGAAGGTGGCAGTCTTCTGCTCTTGGAGTGTGGAGAGAGATGGCTTGGTTGGAGTTGCGGTTTGGGGACGAGCGAAGCTAGTCGCAAAAGGATTATTAGATCCAGTCGGGGTTGGCTTCATTGCCATAGGCTGAGAGTTCGTAGCCCATGGATTATTCGTGCTAGCAGGAATTAGAGGTTCGGGTTGTTGTTGTGGTTGCTGCTGGAATGGACTTTGTTGACCATATGGATTGAAGCTCGTTTGCTGTGGTTGCAGCTGTTGTGGTTGTTGCTGTTGTCCATAGGGATCGAAACCTGTTGGTTGCGCACCAAAGCCGTTTGAATATCCATTTTGGTAGCCAGTCGGCTGCTGCTGTTGGTACCCAGTATACATATTGTTCATGTAGCCAGTTTGTTGTTGCTGCATATTCGGGTCAATTGGGTTTCCTGCCCAGTCAACTTGGGTCTGTTGCTGGTAACCTTGGTTAAAGCCGGTAGGTTGAGCAGTCTGAATGGGGTCGTCGTCGAATAGACTTGCTGCGTTTTGCTCCTCTAGCTCTCTTCGCCGAAGTTCCTCTTCCTCCTTGCTCAACTTGATTGCCTTCGCAAGATCATCATCTTCAGGCTCTCCGTTTCGGCTTTGACGCTTCTTCCTATCTTCTTCCTCCTGATACTTGCTAGCCTCGATGGCTAACTTGTATTCGGCGTCCTCTTCATCGGCTCTTTGAGCGCGTTGTGGTCGAGTGGCCCGTCGTTGGGGTTGATGATCCTGCGGGCCGAACTCCTCAATACCAGTAACTCTCGACTTCCAGTTCTTCCGATCACTACGCTCGGCACGTAGTCTCTCCTCGTCCAGGATGAGTGAGGTCAACTCTTTCGCAGACACCCGAACTGAAACCCGGTTAGCCAGATCTCACCAATGCCTTCGTGAGCTGATTCCTACCATTCTGCCCAACATCCCGGCCGTCTTCATCGATGTACTGGAACTCTCTCAGGGTCTTAATGATGTAGATGTTCTTATGCGCCCAAGTGACAACCAGTTCTGAGCCCTCATGAAGACAATAATCGAGAACCTTGAGAGCTTTCAATACGTGGCGCCAGTTCTTTCCCTTATCGTTCAATCGCTTATCCAGCATATCCATTATCTCGTAGAACTCGTTCGACCTAAATGGCGATTATCAGATAGTGTTCACGTTTGGCGAGCATGCTTGCATACGAATTGAATGTCATCTGGGCAATTTCGCTCATTTCCGTCCCAGTAGGCCCCCACGGGTCATTGCTGGTAGCTATCATACATTAGCTAGGACCAAGTCCAGAATAGACAGTTTCCATACCATTCCGGACCTTCACTTGTACAGAAGAGTAGCCCTTCGTCACATTCTTGACGCTTCTAATGACTTTCGACATGTTTGCGACAGGGTCGAGAAACGCTTATGTTAACTAATGGGTTCAACGGCGGATGGTTTCGGATATCACGGTCGCAAGAGATGGCCGAATTCTTGAACGATGGCAGGTTACTCTAGGTGTGAAGTGTAGCCCGTACCACTGTCTAGAGGAGTCGCCGTCCTGAGTCGCTTCGAGATGGCGGGATGGTCAACAGAGAGCCCCGCACCGATTAGACAGACAAAGAAAGAGTATTAGAAGGAAAGATTAAGCAGGCGTGGTTTGGACGAGATGGCGGAGACTGATTCAATGGTTGTGGGAAGGCATAATCAGTCGGGTTGGGCGTTTTTAATGCGGAGGGTTGGCTGTGACGACGAGCTCGAAGGCAAGAAGCGCTAAAGTCATCAGCATGCGCAGCCGCCAAGCCTGAGGAGGGAGGCCCGCATTTCCATCACTTCGTTGATTCACCGACCGGACCGAACCATGCGACATGAATATTAACGGCATCAGAGTTCATTCAGCCTTGCACTGTCCTACAAATAATTCATATTTCACTGTTTTCTTAACATTGACTCGTTTTCTCATCTCTTTCAAATCATGTTCTCAAATGCAGATTTCAGTCTTGCTCTGTCTGACGATGTTGGGACGAAGAGCATCAGCATTTGGAAGCCAAGTGGCAAATGCTTGGCTGATATTCCACACAGCCTTTTCTCCAGCCTTCTTGTCTTGTTCTCCTCCGTCTGACCCGCAAACAGAGCCTTGTGATGTTCTCACCGTTGAACACAGATTTACACAAAGTCTTCTCAAGTCTAAACCAAAGTCGATGGTAAAGGAGGTCGATGATCCACGAAAGAACCTAGCAATCCATTGCCTAGTCATCAGTCACAAGAACTCTTTCACTTTCTTTCACATGTATTCCCACCAACGCTCAGCCTGCACTCAGGACTGTACTTGATATACTGCACAGTACTTAGTTATCGTTCACAGAAGTCATATGTTAGGTCTTGTTCTCAAAGCAAGCATACAAGTATTTTTGAAGGCGGGTTTTTAGCCCAGCACTTCACAGATGTAGAACTCGTGCAAGGGCTTGAGTATCATATCAGTCTTGTCAAGTTTTCCTAGCATCCAAGCATCGGATCTTCCATACTTCTGTTACACTCACCTCGATTGACACTTGAGCTATGTAGTCTACAGTACTTTCTTCGCAACGGTTGAAATCAGACTCTGTCTGGGGTGCATCATTCTTCTCTTGCAGTGGGAGGATTAATCGACGTAGATCCCTAAGAACTATGTTGTTTCAGTTGTTCTCGGTCATTCTCAGTACATTCAGAACCAAGAGAATGAACCAGCTTACACTAGAATTCGGAGTCAAACAAGCTTTCGCGGTTTAGCATTCTATGTCGTTGAGAAGAGGCCGAAGAGGGCAGAAGATGCGCTAGAATTAAGTGGCCCAAGCTTCTTTCTTTTTGGCCTGGACAATGTCGACCTTCATTTCAGAGACCTCAATTCCCTCCCAACAACAACAATCATACAATTGAATCGTATTTCATTGTCTTTAACCCTGATGCTGCTGTAACTTATCGTTATTGTGTCATAGTCTAGGGACTGCTAGAGAACTTCAAAGCTCTGCTAAGATTACGCTATCTACTATGTGAGCTTCAGTACGAAAGGAGTCGCATCAAGCGAATTCTCTTCTTTGATCGAGAATACCATGCAAAAACTTCTTTTGAGAGTTTGCTTCATACGTTGAGCTCGCACAATTCGACTAAAAACACCTTCATCCGGCAAGCGTGTCTTGGAAACCAGACGGCTATTCTGGGAAACATGCTTCTGCAGACCCCACCCACCAACATACATCGGAGAATTAACAAGGCAACTCGAGGTCTTCGAGATTGTCATATCGAATGCCACAGATCTCAAGGAGCATGAGTGGAATATGTAAATATCCAACTTTAGACAAGTTGATGAGTTGCTGTGCCGTCTCTTCTTCTTCTGGAAGAGTTAAGGAAGTTGAGGACCGCCACCAACCACTCCAATGGGACAGCGAGGTTACACTTAACGGGATCTATTTTCGTCTCCAACTCTGACCTCACCCGTCCTCAACTCACCTCATATGAGGCGACTGCCGATCACGAGATAAGTTCTAGCTCCTTGCAGAATTTCAGCAGGGTCCGAATGAGTGCCGTACTCTATATTTTCATGCCTTTTAGCACCTTGTCTGCATGTACATTAGGTTACAATGCAATCGAAGCTTGGGAATACCACATACAGTACATGACACAAGTCCTTGAGGATGCCCAATGAACCAGCCTCCTGAAGGTCCCCGTGTGTCTGTGCCGGCTGAGAGGTAACCGATGGGTGGCGGGATACCAGATTTAGATACCTGTCGTGCCGACTCGCATGAGTTTTTCTTGCATTTCACAGTGAGGGGCATGGAATGGCGGAAAGCTTATTTCACTCTGTGGTGAGTCGGTTGTGATAGTGATAGCTTCTCCTCCTCACGTCCGCCTCACCCCATCACAATCTTTTGCATGATGGTTCAAGTTGATAAGCGCCCTGTCGCTCTTCTACCGCACTGTCCCGAAGCCTAATTGGATGCAGGCTGGGCAGCCAAAGCAAGGCTACCCACATGTCACGCAGACCGGCCAATCAGCAAGTGTGCCAAAAATGGATATCCCCGTCTGTGCATGGGGCTAGCACCCGCTAGTACCCCTGTCGTACAGCAGCATTTCTTCCTCGATTGCAGCGCTGAGCAGCACGAACAGGGGTCCTAAGGAGGCCATTAAGATGGCCGGAACCCCTCCATCCATCCTTCTCGGTCTCGTTTCGTGCTCAACGACGAGCCTCAATCTTCTCTCATACTTTCTGGGACCAGATGTGTTCAGGCCAGAGTCGTCGCCGCCAGACGAAGACCAGAGCCCTTCGCTGGGTGCACGTCTAACCGACAGGACAGGAACCAAGTAGGATAGGATAGGATAGGCGAAAAGGAGTTGCTATTTTTGGAGATCACTTTGTTATCATGGCGACTTTGCGAGAGGCAGCACGTCGACGCTTGAATCTGGACCCGTTGACGACTTCACTCAACCTCCCTCAACATCAGCCTCACCATCAGACGCCCAGTTCGGCCTTGTCGTCGACGTCCCTGAGTGCTCCCTTTGGATACAACCCGTCGTCGTTCACTCCAGTCAGTGCTGTCAGGACATCCGCTTACAATCCAGCACAATGGTCGAATTCACCCAGTGTCACACCAGACAGCAGCACTCATTTCTCCTCGGGACACTCTTCAGCACGTCCTCAAGATGTAGAGAGTATGCACAGTCTCTTTCTCTGTGAAATGTCTTTCTTAGTGGACTGCTGTGTTGTCTAATTATAGTTGTGGAGAGGCTAACTAGCTCCCCTTAGTTACTCCACCCCCTCCTCCGCCTTACAGCCCTCCGAGGTCACAAAGAACGTCGATGATTATGAATGAAGAGCCATCATCTGGGATTTCACCTGCTTCTCGACTTTCACCATCAAATCAGTACCGATCTTCTCCAGAACCTACATCAAACCCCACGTTTCCGCCTCCTCCAAATACTCGGCCACGTGCTGGCTCTAGTGATAGAACACCACATTTGTTCAATATATCTTCCTTTTCCAGGAGACCTGCACAACCTGCACAACAAGAAGCACCAAGACTCTCACCAGAAATCAATAGAGATCATGCCTCAGGGTCACGGCGGCCAGTGCCAATTTCTATTGAAGCGCCATCATCGGAGGAGGAGGGTTCAATAATTGCCGAGTCACGACCACCAGCTTCTCGAAGAGCTGCATCTACTGGTGCTATCAGTACTCCCTCCTCATCTCGCTCGCGTGGTTCATCAACGTCAAGATGGGAACCAGGAATGCCACTGCCACCACCCCCACCAGGACCTCCTCCGCCATCCTTCAGGTCACAGAGCATGAGTCGATCGACCGATCGTGTTGTCTCTCCACCAACGAGGAGGCCCGGTCCAATGTCTTCTCTAGGCCCGGTCCCGCCAACTCCTGCAGGCTGGGTAGATGAAGATATTGCTGGCAGGGGTAGATCCCCTAATCGAGGCTTGCATATTGATACATCGAGCGTCGGGTCGAGTACAGCCGCCGAATCAAATTCAGGTTCAAGCTCATCGGGGTTGGCCAGAGCTCATGCCGTGAGAGGGGAGAAAAGTCTTCGGGAAAGAAGAACTGAAAGTAAGACCAGACGAAGTGCTGTTACGGAAGAGCCTTCCAACAATCCCTGGGCAGAGGCTATCACGCCTTCAGATATTGTTCTGCCTCAGACTTTACTTACTCGGAGACCAACAATCACACGGTCGACTCCGAGAAGTGCAAGATCACATCATGTAGAGACACCGAGATCTGCTGAGTCTCAGCACAACACTCCTGTCCAAGGAGGCCCAGGAACTGGTTCCAGGGGTTCAACTCCTCGTCCGCCTATTTCTTCGAGTCGACCTGAAGCTCCTACCCCACCATTCTCTCCAGGCCAAATAAAAGCTGCTTTTATCGAGGGTTCTCCAGCTATTCCCCCGAAGGCATTGCCCACCCCTCCACCACAATCTAGAATTACTATGAGCTCTCCGGGTCGACCAGTGTCACATATACTGCACATACCAAACAATGATAATACAACTATCGCACCATTGACACCGTCACGGCCCGGGTCTCGGCAATCAAATCACAGTCAAATGTCTCAAATTTCGCCAGCAGAGCAATTTTCGCGGGCAGCTGTAGAAAGACACCAGGCATTTGCACAAAAAGAAGCAGCTGCCGCGACTGATGGCGAACGTGTCCGGATATTTGCTGAATTCATTGTCACTGAATCTCGCCTGCGAAGAGAAAGATATGCTTCTGCAATCGATGACATGGGGTCTGAAATCCTCGAGCTAACCCGCGATCTTTTTCGACCCTACAGCAGCCCAAGGAGAGAATCTACTGTATCAAGATCAAGTGCTTGGACTCCGGAATCTTCAACTGGTCCTAGATCTCCTGGGCCCATGGCAAATAGATCACATCGAGGTTCACTCATGGCAGCTTTGCACGACGCTCCCAAATTGCAGACAGCACAAGAGCCGTCTTCTGGCTCAACTCCATCATCGCCTGCGATCGGACGACCAGAATCAACTTGGTGGACTGGCTACATGCCTTCTCTATCGCCAATCCCCAGCATGAGTGTGAGTGAGGCCCCAGATGGTTCAGATTCGAGGGGCCGACCGTCCAGCAGATGGTGGGAAGTCAGCCAGGAAGGTTCAAACGGCACTCCCTCAATGAGATTGGAACGATCAAAGCGAGAATCAAAATACATGGGCATGCCCCGAGAATTACGGGAGTCGTTGCAATACGGAAATGGCGATCCAAGAGCGAATCAAAATGGCAAGGGGATCGATATGTCTGAGCCAAGCAGCGAGCAGAAGGTGTATGGAGCCAACGAGTATCCACCAGAGAAGGTGGGATGGCATGAGCCGAATAATAGATCATCCTCTTCCAAGCCTCAGGAGGCTTCAGCCAGATCCCCGGCACCATTTTCACCCGCACCTACGACGCCAAATCCTAATCATTTGGATGTCTCGCGCCTTGTTACATTACCTCCTCCATATCCTCGCCACCATCCAGCCGTGAACAACAATCATCCAGACCTTACATCAATCCGCACCGTCGTGCGCGTACTCAGCGACTTCACCGAAGTCGAAGCCACCAAAGAGCGCTTCTCAACCAACAGCAAACAAATTCAAGATGACCTCGCCGCCGAGACCAAAAAACGTCGAGACTCGCTCCGAATCAACATTCAACGCGAAATTGGCTCGGGAAATATGACCTACGCGGATGCCGCCAAAGTCGAAGCCACAGCCTTAGCCACCGAGCAGGAGAAGACTAAAGAAGCCTCCAAACTCGACTTCGAGCTATTCCAATCTCAGGTCGTAATCCCCCTCAATGACCTTCTAATGGATCGGGTCAACCGCTCCACCGAGCTCTTCGAGCAGCTGCGCTCCAAGCTCTTCGTCGACGCACAACAGCAGTCACCTAATCTAACCCAAGAAGAAGGCGATGAGCAGCCTGAGCTCCTTGAGAAACTCACCCTGCTAAAATGGATATTTGAGGCCCGTGAACAGCTTCACAGAGAACTCTTCGATCTCCTCAGCGACCGCAACAACCGTTACCGAGACATGGTGATCACGCCCTACCGTCTCGCAGGCAACGACGAGAAAGTACTTAATGCAGAGCTCTTCTTCGCTGAAGATGCCTCAAAGCGGAAACTCGCATTCGAGCAAGAAGTGCTCAAACGTACAGAGGAGTTCATGGACATCATCGAAGAGAACGTCGTCCGAGGCGTCGAAGTGCAGCTTTCTGCTTTCTGGGACATTGCGCCTTCTCTCAGCCGCATCACGGATAAGATACCCAGTCGCATAGACGAAAGTTTCGCGATCCAGATCCCGGCCGCGGAATATGAGGAGAATCCTAGTTACTACGCCTTCCCGATGCAATATTTGTACAGTCTGCTTGGTCACTGCGAGAAGAGCACATATCAATTCATCGAGAGCCAAACGAATTTGCTGTGTTTGTTACATGAAGTCAAGAGTGGCGTCACGCTTGCAAATTGCAGGCTGATGCGTACGCAAAGGATAGCCCAGGGTGAAAGCGAGGAAGAAGTCGAGGCGGAGTTGAGGGAGGTGGAGAAGGATGAGGAAGTGCGCTTGACGGATGATCTGAAGGAGAAGGTCAGGTGTGTGGAGGAGCTGTGGAGTAGCGCGTTGGGAAGGGAGTTGACGGGGGTGAAGGATCGGATTGTGAGATTTCTGATTGAGCAGGGGGGTTGGGATGAGGATGAATGATTGAAGTCCTCCTTCCTATTCTCCTGGATTTCACAACTTCTCGCTTTTATTCTCTATTTTGGGTTAGGATAAATGGTTCGGAGGCTTGGGGACATTGGATGTGAAGAATTGGCGGCAGGCACGGGGTTCATTTCTTTGTATTTAATTCTACCTGTGTTCGAAAAGAAGAGGAGGAAAGTGATGGATACGATACCCCCAAACGAAGAGCACTCCAACCAACAAAGTTAACAATACTAAATATCTCATACCATATCCAACATCCCGAAGCAAGACTCATTAGAGGCAATAAATGTCCCATGTCCACTAAAGTACATCCAGCTATTTGTACCCCCAGAGTCGCAAATCCCCTCCTCACGCTCGTTAAAGATCCGATTTCCCAACATCGCACCCACTCGCGAATCTCAAGTCTAAAATCCAATCGCATAGACGGGTAGGTAGCCCTTGCATCCTGCGGTCAGATTAACCTTCGTCGGGAAGTTGGTCGGTATTGGTCGTACAGCAGAATTAGAGAGCGAATCAGCATCGTAGCTTACTCTGCAGAGATGTCCAACATATTACACATAACCTTTCACATGCTATCCAAGGGGACCAATCGGAAAACTGTGTATAGAAGCAATTTTCGTTGAAGTAATATATTCGAGCTTGAGTAAGCAGTTATTCAGCTACTGCCTCGTGAAAACGGGAACAGACTGCCGAGCGAGGGAGTTCGGAGGATGGAGGCTAGGATATGGGAGTGGTTTGGGTCGCACCTAAGAGGTAAGGGATGGCTAGATAAGTCAGAATGGGAATGTGGCTTTTGCCAGATATAGAATTCGGAACAGCTGAACGTGGATGTTGTGGCACTCTCAATTATTCCTGGATCTAGGAAAGGATCTTATCTCGGATGCCACAATGTTTCGGACGGTATTTCAAAACTGAAGTAAACTGCGATCTTGGGCTGTGTTTTGTTTTCAAATTGGGCTAAGCGAAAATCTCGATGAGAGTGTGGCTCTCCAGGATGCTGCTCTACTTCTGGTCCATTAAAAAGTAAAGGGTATCTCAACCTCAAAATTATTATGTCCCATATTCATCGATAACACTTCTCGGCTTTCTGAACACGCCCAAAGGCTTATACTCAATGTCCATCCCAAAGCCCTTTGGCCCTCCGATTTCCAATCCGCGAGCCGTAGAAGTCCACTTCTCGGACGCAACGATTCCCAGCACAACCACCAACAGTCCATACCGATACTCAGGGGTCCCAATCGCCTCTCCATTCTGCGCATCAATTACGCATAGCAGATCCGGCACCGAGCACACAATTTCCTCCTCAATTATTGCTACGATGTTCTCATTTTTGAAGGGGATCTTCAGCTTCGCACCATCCTCGCCCTCAATGATCACCTCTCCATACACATGCCCCATCTTCAAACTCCGCTCCACCCCCACGATCTTTCCTCGAAATAGCACCTTCCCGCTCCCGGCTTCCTCAATGATAGATTCGGCCACAGTATCGATCCGATTTGAACGCCTGGCAAGTGCAACGGCCCGACCTATCCTCCACGACAGAGAGATCGTGTGCTCGACCACCCATTTCTTGGTGTTTGCTCCTGTTACTGGTCCTTTCGCACATGCTACATGGGAGCCCATTTGAGAGAGTGCCGCGCGGAATGCTCGCTCGACCATTACTTCCGATTTGGCTTCTTTCATCAACTGTGTGACGAGTCAGACAAGTCACGAAAGTTTCAACTGATCTGGGTATTTACCATGACATTCCCATTCCCGTCACATATTGTGGAAGGTAAGAACACGGGCTTTGTTTCAAATACAACCGGTGTCGTCTGCCACGCAACGGGATATGCTCGGCCCATCCAATCGCCATCGACCGTCGGAAGATTCATATTCGTCGATGCACCGAGTATCATGCCCTGTAGGCCATTCCCACCACCGATCTCCAATGCGATGACAGCGTCTGGCTTTACTTTCATGTATTCATACAGTTCTGTCTGGGATTGCATCATCCTATCAAGTTAGCGAGCACCAAGTCAACATCTTGATGGACTTACTCGTCACCAGGTAGCTTCTCAATAGATACTGTAGGGGACCCTTTTCCTCCACCACAGGCCACAAGATTCGAGTCCTGGAGGTCATCTGGCGAGATGACTTTCACTACGCCACCACTTCGCATGATTTCCCGGAGTCTCAACATGTGACCGTAGGGAGATCCTCCTCCACCTGTCCCGAGAATATAGCATCCGGTACTGATCCAAGAGAGATCTGTTTCGGAAATGATCCATTCTCTGCCTTGAATATGTGGGATGTAAGATGTGATGTCAATATCTTCTGATTCTGCCTCGTTCGGTTGGGAGGCTTGTTTCTCGAATTCTGACATCTGGTCCTCTACGTTATCTGCAGGTACAAAGTATTTCTCGGCAGGAAGTTTCTTATCAAAGTCGAAGTCTCCCACGGCTTTGACGATAAATCTTGATTTATTCGCAATATACTAGGATCTGTTAGAGAGGATCTCCTCTGATCACGGAAACTCACCTGGAGAGGCAGATGATCCATCTCAACGACCTGAACAGTTTCCGCTTTCGCTCCATTGTCGATGGCTTTCTGAATAGCCGTCTTAGATATCTCCTCCATCACCTGCTTTGAAGTCTTCGATTCCGTAGACTGAATCGTGTCGATAATCCCACTGACTCTCGCAGTAGCGGCTCCAATCGCGTTCGCTACCCCGGACCATTCTGGCTTCACAACTTTGCTCGCTCCTTTCAACTCATCTGGAGCAATGACTGCACCACCTCCGACCAAAAGCACAGGAATATCTTCAGCTGAAGTTTTCATAGTATCGATGACTCGTTCGAGCATCTGCTTCACCACGGCCTTGAAGTCATCGTGGCCTTCGAGCTTGTCTGCGACCAAAGACCGGTCGCCAATTTCACATCCTCCGCCCAAGACCGTATAGTCCGTAGCAGTGGCAATATCCCCGCCAAAAACCATCGCTTTCTGAGGCAGTTGATACCCCACGCTATCAGGACCAATAGACATCATTCCATCCTCTCGCCTCCTAACAATCGATCCACCTCCAAGTCCAATACTGCGCACATCCGGATACGAGAAATTCGTCCTCACTCCCGAAATTTCACTGAAAGCAGCAGCCTGTCGAGGGAATCCATTTGCAAGCAGTAACCCCACATCGGTTGTGGTGCCACCAATATCTACCACCATCATAGCCTCTTTGATATCATTTTGAGTGAGGAAAGCGGCTCCTCTCATGCTGTTCGTGGGGCCGCTGGAGAAAGTTCGGATAGGCAGCTTCGAGGCGTTGCTGGCGAGTAAGATCGTACCGTCGTTTTGCGTGATGAAGACTGGACATTTCAGACCAAGTCGCGAAATTGCGCTTTGGAATGAGGCTATCGTTTTCCTAGCAAAAGGTAGGATCGAGGCGTTCAGGATAGCAGCATTTTCCCTTTCAAGAAATCCGAGGTTGGCAACATCTTTGGATATGACGATATCCGCCTCGGGATAGCACTCCTTGAAGATCGCAGCGGCGGATTCTTCTTGTCTGTAAACCACATCGACAGGGCTGAAAATCCCGTTGATCACTACGCTCTTGATGCCTTTAGACTTGATAATCTCAGCCTGCTGGCGTATCTGACTCTCATCTATCTCCGAGATGAGTTCTCCGTCTACTTCGAGACCTCCGTCAACGCGGCAGTGGTATGCACAGATGAGGTTTCTCAACCTCACAGGCCAGTCAATCCCAGGCGGAACACCTTTCGAGAAAGGACCACAGAGTCTCACGACAGCGACTTTTGCAAGTCGTGCTTGGTCGCCTTCTACAACAGCATTTATGAAATGCGTGGTTCCAATCGTGACGCTGGCAACATCTTCAGGGTTGACCTTGGACTCCTCGAACATTGCCGTGATGGCATTGTTGATGCCATCGCTTGGATTGCCGGTTGTGGATGCTTTGTGCCAGGCAATGATGCCCCGATTTGGTTCAGCTGATCGCGTCGGATCGAGGATCACGCCGTCTGTGTTTGTTCTGAGCTTTTGTTAGCTTGGCATTCGCTTGATCGTCAAGAGGAAAAGGGAAGCGATAACTTGCCCTCCTACATCAACACCGATTCTCAAATTCCTCGTCATTATGAAGAATGATTTGAAACGTATGAATCACCTGTTTCGTGAATCTCTGTATCTGTCCGAAGAAAATATACCTCTCATCTAGGCTTGGGTTAGATTTCACGTGGTCGCTTCACTCTGGTCGTCCCTCCCACTTTCGGGATCCCACCTTTCGATTTTCGGCCATCTAAGGACAATCCGATCTGCTCCATTTCTTACTTGCCCGATAGTCTGTACTTGGCATGAACTCGGCCGACAAATGGTTCTTATAACCTTGGCGCGGCCAAAAGTGTGCCCAAAAACGAGCTGGATGTCGGATCGGCGCCGACAGTTGGAAGATAACAAGAATGGGATTGGAGAGCTGCGCGAGACCATGGACTCACGCATGTGGGGTCAGATTTTAAACTTGCTATGTCTCTCCAAGATCACCCATTGCCCTCTCTGCATCCTCAATCGCAGCATCAATCATGTCTTCAGTAGTAAGACGGGTCCATGAGGCAGTTGTCCTCAAAGGCGATGAAGAGAAACATGAACAAACAGATGCATGGAGCAACCGAGATTTGATTCCCTTGCCACCAGCTCGGAGGACTTGGGGTGCTTTCCATTACTTCGGATATTGGACTTTGTCTTCGCTCAACATCGCAACATGGCAGACTCCAAATACGTACCTGAGTAAGATTTCCAAAGATACACAAACAATCAGATCACTAACAAAGCGCACAGCTCAGGGACTCTCTGTCGGTCAAGCTATGGCGGTCATCATCATTTCAAGAGCTGTTATCACTATCTTCGCATGCTTTGTCGCTTGGTGTGGATTGACATGGCACATTGGCTTCACTATCCAGAATAGGTTCACATGGGGAATGAGAGGAAGTTATATTCCGCTCTTGCAGCGAGTATTGTTGAACTTTATTTGGAACGCCGTACAAAGTAAGCAGACGACTGGTCTTAAGAATTGCTGCCAGACTGACTTTGCCCAGCTTGGAATGGAGGGAAGCTTGCTACGTAAGTTTCATGACGGCACAACTGTTGCCTAGACTTTACTGATATTGGTACAGGGTTTGTATCACAGCGATCTGGCCGTCTTTCGCAAAGATCCCAAACACGTTGGCTTCCAATGTTCCAACCACAACGTATGAAATGGTTGGATTCATCGTCTTCTGGGTGATTTCGATACCCTTCTTGTTCATCCGGCCCGAATATTTTAAGCGACCCTTCCAGTTCATCTCAATCTACTGTGGACTGGGAATGATTTGCATGAGTACATTATCTCCGTTCCCGAACCAAGCTTCGTCTCGCTAACTACATACACTTAGTGATCTGGTCTCTTGCTGTCGCGAAAGGTGTTGGTCCGGTCTTTACCAAAGGCTCTGATGTCCCTTCAACCTCAAGATGGAACACCTCATGGCTAATCTTGGCGGGTATCAACCAAGCTATCGGTCAAAAAGCTGCTGGTATGACGAACGGTAGTGACTTCTCGCGATATGCGAAGTCCAAGAAAGGATACGTGATTGGCACGATCTCTTGTCTGTGGCTTACCGGAACGATGGTATCGTTCGTGGGGTTGGTGACAACTGCCGCGTGTCAGAAGATCTATGGAGAGATTTACTGGAATCGTAAGTCTTTCGCGCGAGCCGAGGAGGGACGAAACTGATGGGATCTAGCACCGGATCTTCTTATGGTCATGATGGATCATGGCCAGGGCTCGTCGGCTGCACGAGCAGGTGTTTTCTTCCTCGCCTTCGGTTTTGGAATGACCTCTATGTTTGAGAATATTTGTGTAAGAGTTCCAAAGAACATCATCGGAAGTACAACTGACAACTCAAGGGCAATGCCGTTGCAGGAGGGATAGATCTTGCAGGACTCTTCCCTCGATATATCGACATCCGTCGTGGCGCTATCATAACATTCATGGCAGCATGGTAAGTGGCTCCTCAATTATCTCCCAGACTTATAAACGCAAGACTGATGAGTCTCTAGGGTCGTGCAACCGTGGCAGCTCATCAACCGAGCTGCAACCTTCGTCACAGTGCTCAGCTCCTTCTCTGTTTTCCTTGCGCCAATCATGGGCGTTATGTGTGCAGACTACTACCTCATCAGACATCAGAAGATCAAACTTACGCATCTCTACCATCCCGAAGGATCAAGCTACTGGTTCTGGCACGGTATAAACTGGCGCGTGCTACCGGCCTGGATAGCAGGATGGGCACCTACCATCGGCGGCTTGATTTTGAGTGTGCAAAAAGTCACAGACGGACCGAGACCACTCTATCAGCTGTATTACATGGCATTCTTCCTCGGTCAGCCCACGTGCTCTTGATTCAAATACAGTGCAAGTTACTGACATTGCACTGCCAGGTTTTACGATCAGCGCCCTACTCTTCTACTTCTTCAGCACTGTCTTCCCGGTCGAAGGGGCTGGCGATTTTGACGACGTAGATGTTTATGGAACTTTCACGGATCAAGAAATCATGAAGATGGGACTTACTCCAACCGGTGCTATTGAGGGTATTGAAGACGAGAAGGTCGGATCGCCAAGAGTTGACGAGGTTGGTGGTGATAGTGCGAAGGTTTCTGCGTTGAAGAAGTGGTTGAAAGGTTAGACGAGTTGAGAAAGAAGGTGACGGTATACAATTCCGAGGAATAAGCTAGGGCGGTGGGCATAAGCGAATACATGTAGGTAGCAGCAGGCTTTACTTGCATTGAGCATGCCGATTCGACATATTCGCTTAGAAGTAAACAAACCGAGGTACCAATGAGAGGAGTTAGCACTAGCCTGTCCCTTATTGTTGAGAATAATAAAAACAACAATAAGACCGCCTGATAGTGCATTTGAGGTTACGAGTGCTCTATAAGGCTTCGTAGGCAGTGCTACCAGGTTCAAATCAATATTCTAAACAATGCAGCGCCTAGATTCCAGGCATGGATCCGTTTCCTACTTAAGAGCAGCCCCGCTCCACAACAATCACTTTCCTCCCTCCAAAATACACAAAACCAATTCCACGCTACTCTTTTTGTTCGCGTCCTGCTTTCTTGCAACCTCGATTTCGATGGAATCTTCTCAAATTATCTTCGCAGTCTCCATAGCTATGGCTGCAAGTACACTCCTGAGTCCTCCCCGAATCTCGTGTCTGACAAGTATCAGCAACCTCCCAACATCAAAATCGATCCCATCGGAGACCTGCACATCAAAGTCTTCGAACCCGACTCGGAGATGACGAGAATAAACGAGGGCCATCTTGTGCAACACAATGCTATCATCAGAGTGTCCTCGCAAATTCTAATTGACAACTCCCCGATCTTCGCAGCTCATCTCCAATCCAGCTCTTTTGGTCCGCAAAATGAGCTCGAAATACACCACACCACAATCAAAAGCCTCGAGATCTGGCTCCGGATTTTGCACCACGGCACCCTCCCAAATGAACGATTGATGCAACTCCAGATAGCCGATATTATCGATAACACGAACCTAGGGATGAAGTACCACTTCAACATGACGCTTTTCAACACCTGGTTTGCCTTCTAGCTCGGCTACCAAGGTCTCAGCCTTACACCACAAGCCGGGCTCCTGCAGCTTGGAGAGCTTTGCGAGACATTCCAGCATACCGTCGGTATCCAATGCCTCGCGATCCTGACAGGCAGGGCAACAGGCCAAAAACTCCCAGAAACAGTTTCCCTCTTCCCTCCTGTCCCAACAATGTCCAATCATCAATCTTCATCCCAGAACCAGCTTTCTGATACCAATCCACTGAAAAGCCCTTCGAACTGGACATTCTCGCCTACCTTCCAAGCGATTTACGGTACACCGACGCCCACATACGGCTCTTTTTACCGTCTCGTCACTACGGCATTTGATCATAGAATCTTGCCGAAATACAAGGGCTTTGATATTCTGCTGAGAACGCAATCGGCGTACTTCGCCTTCTGCAAACAGGTGGATCATATAGTGAAGTTGAGTAACCTGGCGCCGGTATCGAGAGATGAGACGGAGGCGTCATGGGCGTGGACTGCGCTGTACTTATACGAGAAAGCGGGAAGGAAAGATATGGAGGAGTTGACATGGGTGTTTTCTATGGTATGTGCATTCGTAATGTGCTCAATTCGTTTTTTGACTTATGTTTGCATGGGTACTGACTCGAGAATGCGTAGCGGTTCCATCCTCGCGACAGGTTGGAGAAGTACTGGGATGATACAGTTAGGATGAGGATACGGATATGCAGAATTCGGTAAGTGGTGGGAAGAGGTAGATTTTGAGGGTGAGGCGGTCGGTGAGGAAGACGTTGAATATGAAGATGAAGAAATATCAGGGTCAATCTTCCATTTTCAGCTTAGCATGAGATCAAAGGCATAGACACGAAACAGCGAATATTGAATCTCAAGATCTGAAAGAACAGGTCCAGATTCCAGACTCATAAGTCTAGATACCAAATTGATAGGAACTCAATGCAGATATACATGAGCAAGCTACAAATTACAACGAAAGGGATCACTTACTTGTGAGTCTTCTTGTCTAAATCCCCAGCCTGTCCAGATCATTTTTTCGTGCCCTCGAAGAGAAGTTTGGCATGCAAAGCTGTGATCTAGTGTGGGAATTACACAAATCCACGTTCAGTTGTTCCGAGTTAAGTTTTTAACAAACGCCACAACACCCCGCTCGCCCGCCGGAGTCATCTTTTCAACTTAACCTTATCATCCTGCACATGTAGATCTTCCCTCGCGTACCGATAAATCAGTAATGCCTCACTCAAATTCCCCCAAAAATTGTTAGTGGTCGAGGATCTACCGGAGCAAAACGATGTTAGACATGTAATACAGCCAACTTACAACTAGATAATGTCTCGAGAGAAAATTTCATCACTAGATCATGCTAGAACCCCGCCATTAGGATCTCATACGCTAGAGATACGCCACAATATTGAAACACGCCTGAAGATCACAAGCCAATTCTATCGTCCCAACCTTATTCATACGGATCATACACCTGCCTCCAACTAAACCTTCCTCCTAGTCTTCTTCCCGCTTATCTGCCTAAACAAGCCCAGCACCCATGGCAGCGTCGTTACGTATGCGAGAATCATCGAAAACGCGGCCACAGGCACTGCCCACTTGAAATATAGCCTCATGGTAGGTCTCAGCTCCCCGATATTGTCCTGCATGCTGAATAGACTCGCCACGTAGCTCAAGGGGATGAAGAAGGTCGCCAGCCATGTCAGCCGCGCCACATTACGATTATCGGCTTGTGAGCGTCGCGAGTCTTCGATAGAAATGATGGCTGTAACGACAGAGGTGAGTCGGTCAATGCGTTGCTGGTACTCCTCCATGTAAGAGAGAGCCCGCGAGAAGTCGGATTCGATTGGATGTGTGCTGGTCGGCGCAAGAGACTGTACCAGTAGCCCAGAGGTTGGAGGCGGGGCTTCGTTGATGGTCACGGTGGTACCGGTGTCGTGGACTGGGGTGCGAAAGACTCGTTGTAGAGAATCAGTAAGCATTTCGCGGTATAGAGGGACGAGACGACGCCACACGTGCAGTTTTTTGAGTGCGTCATAAATGCCGAAGTCTTTGCTCAGAAAGTGCTCAGGATTTGAAATTTCCCATTCGATGATTCCAATACGGGTTCGAATGTAGTCACTAATAGCGAGCCATTCGGCACAGATGAGATAGAGCAGGGTTTGAAGCGGCATGTCGGTCTTGGTCGTGTTCGTGCTAGAAGAGAGATTCGTGAATTGAGATGCTGGGGCTTTCTTCGCCCAATGGACAAAATCCTCGAAGAGAGACTTCCGGGGCGGCGCGGCTGGGATGCTGGGTGAGTTCATGCTTGGGGTGGGTTCCCAATTACGATATCCGTACCACAGAGGCGTGCCTTTCTGAATCGTGGGATCAAGGAGGAGGACGCCTATGAGACTCAGGATTAGTTCTGATGTCACAATCAAACAATTCATGGCGCGGAGTGTGGTTCATCCAGTATAAGGAAATCGACAGCACTTACCGATATCCTCGTTACCTTTCTCACCTTTCTTCAGCCAAAAGCTGACTCTACTCCTCGTAATTCCAACAATGGCCTTCCGATCATCCCAAACCGCCTTGTTATTAACATCATCATCCGGTCTTCTCAGAACATTGAACGTCTCGGCCTCCTTCACGCCTTCTGTAAACTCATCAGAGGTCTTGTAATACCTCGCAGTAACATATTTCAACTGTACCCATCGTCGATGTCCTTCTGCAACCCTCATATTTGGAGGATCTTGCCACCGATCCCGTATGTTGCACCAAGCATAGTCGACGATTTGTTCTCGGAAAAAGGCGGGCTCAATGTCGAGTTTGGACCCCAGTGCTTCGATCACATCTCGTGAGAGGTCCTCCACAACAAAGAGTCTCAATTTGCACGGGCTTACTGGAGCTTTGCCATTGCCTACACCTGAATCTTCACTGCCTCGTTCCTCTTTCTTCTCTTGCAAATTGGCTTCTTCAAGGGCAGCTACCAATGCCGTAGCCGTTTTACACGGCGTCCCTGTCACCTCGCCTTCTGCAGGATACTTCAGCACCATGACGTTGGTCCGAGAAGCCCTGTCGTTCCGGTCCTTGGCTCTCTTTTTTCTTTCCTCTTCATTAAGATTGGCACCAGTAGTAGGGTGCGTCGTACTCAAATCTTTCCAACGGAGCGGGGTCGTGCTGACTTCCATGAAATCCGCGAGAAGGCGAAGATGTGGCCCTGTTGGTAAGTTAGCTCGGAGTAAGGTGGACAAACACCATGAGATTAAGCCCTCGGGTGATCGGAACCAAAGATCGGTGTCTCGAATACTTACATGTGTTCGACAGGGCCTTCACGTGGGTGAGGTATGGGTATTTCTTTTGCTCGTCATTTCTACTTGAATTCAGTATGCAGATGACTCGAATCTCGGGACGAAAAACATAACTCACGTTATGATATTCCACTGCTCCTGTGCCTTCTGCACCACTTCTGTCGAGTAAACATCCCCAATCGCATACGACTGGCTCATAAGGTCGGGACGGAAGAAGTCGTACACTGGATTCTGGGTCTTCATGGTGCCTGGCTTGCCCGGTCTGCCGAACCACGGCATCGCTGGTGCCATCTTCTCAAGCTCAATTGATCAGAAGCTAGTTTGGTCGATCCGGGGCGAGCTGAGTCAAGTCTGGGGAGATGATGTTGAAGGATGAATGGTTCAGGGATGAGAAATGAAATGGGGATTAGACCCTCAGCCTTGTTATATTGATCGACAGCTAGCTGCGGCTGAAAGGTGCTTGAATTGGCGGAAGCGAGGGGCTTTGATTGGATTGAAAGGAGCGCTAATGTTGTGAAGAGCGGGATGGGAAGGCCCGCTGATTGGCGTGTGCACGGTTGGTGAAAGCCTCTTTCCTGAACGGGAAAAAGGGATGGATCTGGGGCTGGAAAGGAAAGCATGAGTTCAAGCTCGTGGATGCTATAATTGGATGGATGGATACTTTGCTGCGCAGCTATGAGGCTTACTGAAGAGAATCGTGGCCAGAAAGTTTCGATTGTCGACTTGAGGCATTCTTTGGCTGTGAAGCAGTCAAGCTGTGAAAGAGGGGGAAAGAATGCTATGCCAAATAATTTGAACTGTTCACAAATCTGGTCGGAAAACGATCTTCTTGTTAGAACGAATCTGTGATATTAACATAGGAATATGTTCTGCATGCACATGGAAGCAATACATGTTTCCTTTACTTACTAGTGTTGCTGGTTGAAACATTATGGTTCAAACAGATGAACTTCTAGCTTGAAAGGCACGGGAAGCACCTAGCATTGCTTCAAAAATGGTTACGATGAAATTCTTGGGGGAGCATTGCGGATGCAACGCTACGACAGGAATAGAAGTTGGTAAAGAAATAAACAGGCTGCGATACGGTGGTAAGGACTCGTATTTATTCGTACAGAAGAATCAAATATAAAGGAGTGAAATGGTCAACAGATAAACAGCAGGAATACGAGGATATTCTAAGAACATGACAGATCGTCTACATCTTTTTCAGTCTCTCAAACAACAACAGGATTTAAGGTTTCCCGAGACAGTGGGTAGGATTAATCCTCCGCTTTCATCGAAATACCTCCAATGTTGCGTTCCTGTCGGAGAAATAAATAAAATCCAACATCGTAAATTGAAGCTTTCAGGAATGATGCCTGCACGGGAGTGTTGGTTCCCGGTGCTTTGGATCGATGCATGCACGAACTGCGGCTCGATGGAAATATCCCGAGAAATGTTGGTTCCTAACGAAAGTCCACACCAACCTTGAGAGTACACATGAGAAAGAAATAGAATAACGTATAAGGCTGGGGAAATGCTCGACATGCAAGACATCCAACAAAGCGCGCATGAACGCAAATCAATCAGAGCCACGAGGCTCGCACCGACGCAGGCCACTTGTCCCACGAGCGCTTCTTGAAATGAGCGCCGGGCGAGTCTTCCGGATAATAATAAACGATATCTGGGTCTGTTTCAGCATATTCTCGCAGTGAAATGAAGTCTTGGAAAAGGGGCCCGAAATAGAACCTCGTCATTCCACGAGCGCTTGCCCAAACCTCGATTGCTGAGCCGCGCAGCCGCTCAAGCAAGTAACCGCCATCATTCTGACTGGTTGAATTGGCGTTTCGCTGCCTATGCGCGTCTGCAAATAGGTACGTATTAAATGTGGCGTGCGTTTGATGGAACAGAGGTATTGTAGATGTCGTGATCTAGGGCAGATGAAGGATTGAAGAGCCACGGAGTTTGAGGTTCATACAAGCGCTGTGGTCGGGATGGCCGCTGCTGAAATTCCGAAATCTCGCTTCAGATGGCGGTCGGTCGACCCCGGGTTAAAGCTCAGCCACAGCTCTGAAGCTCAAGTTGAAGTTTCGATGCCGCGGCAGAAGAGGGAGATTGAGATGAACCTAGGGGAGATGAACCTGAAGAGAATTATAGGGTGACGAATCGGAGACTGTGGTTCGTCTGCTTCTCCAGCTTCTGGGGACATTCATTCCCTTTACTTTGTTCTCGGCAAGGGCACAAGCGAAGGTCACTCACTCACCAGCACGGGATTGTATCTGATTCGATGCAGCTGGTTCATCCTGTGAGGCTTCGATTTAAGCTGGAGACTGGTTCTGCACAGAGAGTGGTCGCTGGTGATGAATAAGGAATGATGATGTGGCAGTCAAGATGAAGCAGCAGGTCCACAGTTCCGAGTCCAGAATGACTGAGTGTTTCAAAACACAATGGCTCGTAGCCTATCACAGTGCCGTCGAGGTCCCTGAAGATCTCTCGGTTAGTGGTATCGCAATCCCGCCAGTCCACTCTCAGCATAGTTCTGCCCCTGTCTGTCACTCCCTGTACATTCCCAGCCTCTCAACGCCTCCCCTCAGCCACCAAGTCCAGAAAACCAGAACGCTCGCAGATGCCGACGGAGGCTAGAAGACCTCAAAAATTCTCGATACCAGACCATCCCAAGCCGGCCTGGATTTCAGCTGCATTGGTAGGGGATGGCATGGCTCATCCGTAGACTGGACAGGAAGAGACTTCAGATGGAGAAGATCATCGCAGCTGCATGACTTTCTTTTCTTCTAGATGCTCTTGATACCAATGATCTTTGATGCCCAGAAAGTGAATCTTTCATCTTCATAGCCTCCTTCAGGTTCTGTTTGCGGTCAAGAGGTGGATATTTGGGCTTCAAAGCCTCCTCGTACGTGTAATGCACTCGGCATCAATTCGTGTCGACTAGGTGGCCGAACGCCAGATGCCCGCCAGCCCATTTCAAGAATGCAGAATGCATGAATGATGATGTTCTCTTTGCGTGCATGAAGAACGACGACGCACATCGCATCGCTGAGTCCAGCCGAGTCGAGGGGGCGGGTTAAACCTCGCTTGATTTTTCCATCGCCATCAACCGACCATCAATCAGCTGCTTCACACTCACTCCTGACTCAAGAGACAAGGAAATGCATGCTGCATGATCGATGATAGAGTGAGGATGACCGTTGAAGCATTCCCATTCACCGCCATCTATGACGCATGAAGTTGAACAACTCACTCATTCTAGCTGGATTGCAGCCCAACCCCAACCGTCTCTCTATCTGCGGAAATGTCAAAGATTAACTGGCGGTGATATCTCCAACCTCCTCACGCATGCATGACTAGATACATTACTGCGACGGGCCTCACCCTCACTGACGGAAGGGAAGCACATTTATCCAGTCCAGCACCCTCTATTGCGAACCTGCATGCTCTTTCGCAAAAACAAGTTCCGCATCTCACTATTTTTGCGAGACTTATTGCATGTTCTATGACCACCCACGGTTCATTTGATTGATTATCGATATCTTGGGTTTCAGGAATTCCTTGGGAGGCCTACCTTGCTTTGACTATCTATTGGCTACTTGCAACACGGCGCAGATTTGACGGAGAATATATCGACGAACCGAACGAACAGGCTTAGGACACCGCAGTTCAGAAACACGGAAGCAGGAGACGGAAGCAGGAGAAGTTGACAACAGCTGTACAGCACTCACTGTACAGGGAAGGCCAAGCAAAGGGACAACGCAGTTCTCCAGTGCCACGGACCAGTTCCCTCTCCACCCCCTTCGCCCCATCCACGGCTATCCAGACGACTCACGACATCCCTATCTTATCCTTCCACCCTGCAGCAGATCCGGATCCTCGCCTTTCCCTTGTGGTGCTGTGGTACCCTGCTTGCCCTGCCTTGCCATACCATATCCGTACCCTGCCTCCTTTCTGCCCCCTCTCCTCCCTGCATCCCATCTGCCCATCTCAAATCCCCTCCCCGCCAGTCGATTGCCAGTCGATCCTCCCTGTTCCCCCCTGCGCAAGTGGGCTGAAACTGCCATCCACTTGCTGGGCCGTTTTTGGAACGAGGGGTCCGTCAGCATTCCAGCAGTCCCTTCCCAGCGTCTAGGGGCAAAGCATCGCGCGGCCTACTACACGGTGGCCAGCAGCGTTGGACCAACCACCGCCAACCATCCAGCGGCCACAGCCAGATTCCTTACTGGAAACAGGCGACTGGAATTGGACGAACGACGAAAATACTCCTTGACGGCGTGTGTGGAAACAATTAAAACAAGTCCATAGTAGAGGAGCTCCTGGCTTCGAGTCTTGATTCGGTAGGCCACTAACAGGACCTTACCTCTCACACACCCTTTCTCATCCATACGTACGATACATATATCCTCCACACCCTCATCTATCCAGAGGCTTGTCATCACAGAGAAGTAGAAGTATCATCCACTGCCACCACTCCACTCCACTTGCCTCGCCTGTCTCTCACTTGACCTCGACTTCGCACCGACCTCCACGCTCACTCTCTCTCATCACGACGACCCGGTGTCAGTCGGATAATCAGGTGCAGCTGTCAGTCAGATAATTCGAACAAGCTCCGGCGTCCCGTCCTCAGATACTATCACATCCCCTCAGGAGTACATTATCTACGACCCCTCGAAACGAAACACTCGGACTTGCTCCTCCTTTCACTATCGATTTTGCAGCTAGAAGATCTGCGAACAGACGAAAGAACTGTCAACCCTCGCTCGCCCCTGCGTCTGTGCGCCCCTGCATCCCCAGGAAATACCACATCAACAACGGAATAGCTTCTTTTTCGGCGACTTTGGCCAATACGGACGTACGATTTGGATACCCCGTTTTCTGAGCCTGTCCTACTTCAGCAACTCTTTCTGTGCGCAGCTTGGCTGGATTTGCATTCAGATCGTCCCGCCCTCTGCTCATCCGCATCAGCCTTAGATCGACCAGCATCCTTCGTCCAGGCTTTGGCTCAGGCATCTAGCGAGGCATTTGGATAAAGCATCATCCTTCCCCCTCCACCGCTCCACTCGCTCCTCCGTCGTCCACGACTCGCATCCTCTCGCACTCTCTCTCTCAGGCATTGGGCTTGGCTGCTTGCGAATCATCACCGCCTCCGCCTCCGCCTTCCTGCCGTCCCATTCATTCTCAATCCGACACGACTTCCTTGCGGCCGTTGCATTTGCATGACTTGAGTCGTTTGCGCTGCGCCAGCGAAACATCGTCCACTACAGTCGGCTTCTGCGCCTGGATCTCTCCGCTGGTCGGAAAGTTTTGTCTACCTACGACAACTTACAATATAGTACTGCTCAACTTTCTTCATATACACAGCAGCCACCCCACAATCCTTTGCCAGCCTCACCGTTGCACAGCACAGCACAACACTGCACTGCACGACACAGTACTTGTACCTCGCTACAACTACCAGCCTCGCTATACACTCTCTCAGGCATACTTTATTGTTCCTGCTCCCGCTTTGCTTACATTGTTCTCACGGTCCGAGTTCTTTGTTCAAGTCTTATCCGGCAATTCAATTTACTTGTTCCTGTCGTCAATAACGATCCACTTTCCCACCTTGCAGACTGTGTTCCTATTCACAGCCTCGCAGCAATCTCAGCCTGATCAGCCCCTCGGCTCGCCCAACAACAATACCAACAGCCACAATAGCAAGCAGCTTTGCTAGGCATAATCCAACAATACGAAGCTCACGGCCAATAGACCACGATATAACGATACACATTAGCATTTGATATTTCTATACCTTCCCGGCATCGTTTGCTTTTACCCAGATCGATCCTCAACAACAAACATCTTCTTCGATACGACATACAACATGTCGTACCCTTCAAGAGAACTGAACGAGGCCGCCCTGGAACGCTTTATCTACACTCCTGTAAGCACTGATATGATCAACTATCTTGCCCAGAAAGCATCAGAAGTTATTCAGTGTGAACGAGTTTCCTCCCACTCATTGCCTCCTTCCCCTCCTCAAACACCTCCAGAAGATGGATCAGAGTCACTGGCCCTTCCTTCCCTAGAACGCTTCATCAGCAATTTGGTACGGAAATCAAATGTCCAAGTACCAACACTCATGACAACATTGGTGTACCTCGAGAGATTACGGCAAAAGCTTCCTCCCGTAGCCAAAGGGTTAAGGTGTACTGTACACCGAATCTTTCTCGCTGCGCTCATCCTCTCTGCAAAATTCTTGAACGATTCTTCGCCGAAGAACAAGCATTGGGCCGAGTACACCAAAGTTCGAGGGTACGAGCACTTCGGTTTCTCAAGAACCGAAGTCAACCTCATGGAGAAGCAACTTCTCTTCCTCCTCGACTGGGACCTCAACATCAGCGAAGACGACCTCTACAACCACCTCGACCCTTTCCTAGAGCCAATCCGCCAAGAAATCGAGAGAAAGCAAGAATACGCCCGCCAGAAGGAGGCCCGCAAGAGAGCTGCAAGAGAACAGCAATTGGCAGAGGAGGAGCAGCACAGGATACAATACGAGTCCGCGAGTCAATACTGGTTACCAGAGTACCAAGAACACCAGATGTACAACGGTCAATACATCGACCCAACCGGCATGGTTGTCGGCCGACCACAATCCTCGAACCCCCGCTACGACTCCCCTCCTCCCTCCACCGAAGTCCCAGGCCTCGCACGCAGTGGCACAGCAGACACATACTCGACCATCTCCTCCTCAGCCTCCTCATACGTGGACTCCATCTCGCGCGCCGGCACACCCAGCTCAAGCATCGGCAGCTACATGGAGATGGAGCACGATGGCCAATACTGCCGCAGCGCCAATGACGCTAACTCAGACCCCATCATCCGCGACATTGTTCAGATCGAGATGGACCACCAGGTCTTGTACCCACAACACAAGCGCGGCATGCTACCGTACGAAATTGAGCGCGAGGTTGTCGTCGAGGAGAAGCCGGTGAAGAAGGCAAGGCTTATGAGCGGCAATATCTTCTCGCGTTTGCTTGGAGGGCAGAGAGAGCGCAACAGCTATGCTTCATGATAATTGGATAAAGACTGGATGCACGAGTTTCCTTTGTCACTTGAGAGGGTTGGAAAATGGGGCTCATGATATGGGAGGATCCGATACACTTTGGATGGACAGTTTCGAATCTGGTGGTGGGGTTTTGTCATCTGTTCCCTTTTCCTTTCCTTTGTTCATTTCTGCATTAGCATGGCGTGCTGGAGTTGGGTTTTGCTTTTTTACGGAATGACATGGCATTGCATTGTACCGCACTGCATTATAGTAATGGGATGAAGTGTGGACGGAAGGGAAGAAAGAAAGAAAGGAGGGAATGAGAAGGCTTGATGCTCTGCATCGCCGATATTTTTGGAGATATCCATGTTAAAGTACCTACACAGAGCTCGACAGAAAGAAGACTCTTGCACAATACAAAAGAGTTAACACTCAAAATCATCACACTGCACTTCCTCTCTCTCTCTTCAATCGTGACTTTTCTCCTTCCCATTCCAATACTATCCCTCCCTCCCTACCTCAGACAGACAAATTCTCAAACGAGGTTGTTGCCGAGGCAGATCCAGATCCAGATCCAGATCGACGAAGAAAGGGGTTCGCCGCCGCCATCCCATCCGTTGCCTTCGCTTAGCAGCTGCGGAATGTCAACTCAAACTCAGCCCCCCTGAACAGCCCTCGCCGCGCGCTGAACAAGCCAAGCCAGCCTCCTCTGCCAAGAAACGGACTTGGCCCGCCGCCGCCCCTCCGTCTCCTTGTGTTGTGTTGCGTTGCGTTCGTCTCTTCTTTTGCTTCTCACGATAGGATGCTAAAACATAACGAGGAATATACGAAAAGTTACGAACAGTGCATCTCAACTTTTGGTCTCAGCCTCGATATCTTTCTTCAGCTTTCTTGGCCTCCGGAGTGATGAGGTAAGGTGGTGATGCATCTTCCGTCCACTTTTTTTTTTGTTTGGAATTATCTGATGCCTGTGTTGTACGGAAAGACGGAGTTAGTAATCACACGATGTGATCCTTCGCTTGTTAATTGAGTGAGATCGTGGTCATCTGTCAACTGTCATCTGTCTTCTAAGTCCTGCGCCTCAGTTTCGTCATTTTCGTCATTTTCGTCATTTTCGTGTTGAGCCAAGTCGAATTGAGAGGATGTCAGGAGAAGGAGGTGGATGGAAATCCTGCGTAAGCTCGCCTCCACTTCAACACTTGGAGGCTGTCAGCTACGGCGATACCGGACCGTGTATTCAATTCATCAAGAAGTCTTTCGTGTCATCACTCTCAAATTATTGCTGCCTATGCAATTGTCTTATCTCGTTTGCCCATTTCGCTATCTCTTAATGTTTGATGGAGGCAGCTGAGTGGTTGCCTAGAAGATTATTTGTTGTTTTTCTGAAGGAGATGTAAACTCGACGTGAAAACATGATAATGTAGAAAGGATAGGATACATAAGGCGTGGAAGGTAGCTTGCCCCCATAGCTAAGTACAGATGAGGAACCTCATGGAATATGGTACTGCCAAAACTCCCTATCCTCTCTCAGATTATGCTTTTTCGTTTTTGACTTTCAGACTTTTGTATGTCGCTTTTCTTTCTTAGGACATAGAATGGCAGTTAAAGGCAGTCGTGTCCGGTCCTTCATTCCGTATCTTTATCTGGATTCAGGATACAGGTCATTGATCGGTCTGCGTTTGCTTGTACAATTTCATATGACTGTCTGCTCATGAGCTTACAGCATGAATAGCGATGTCCTGGAGAATCCAAGTTTGGATGCTCTGTTGCCGCATAGAGAACAAGTTGCACAGCGAATCCGAGGGTTCTGGCTCGATTATTTGTGCTGGGAGGCAACCATTTAACGTGCCTATCTTATCCCTCCGCATGTCCGAGAATGTAGTTCCTTAAGTGAGAGGCTGGAAATGGGATCTTGAGAGAAGATACTTTGACAGGTGCTTTATGATGGAAGCCTCTATTTGCCTCCGAGAAGTACACTGGAAATGCATCTGGTCATGTGAAAAGGCATATCAAAGATCGACACTGTTGCCCTTACCAAGCCAAGTCCCTAGAATTTTTGGTGACTTTAGGACGCGATTTTGCGCTCGATATCACCAAACATAGCTACGGTATTCGGTAGCATCAAACTTAAGTCCGTCCATTTTCGGGCAATGTCTATTCTTCCTGCAGCGGGGTCATCATCTGCCAGGAGCGGCCGCCGGCACTCTAAACAAAGTTTAGCGAATCAGACACCAGTTTCCAGGGTTCCGGTATGCAGTGTTGACATTGTTAAGGTTGCTCTCTCGCTTGGCGCTGCGAGGGTTGTCTTATCTGTCGATTCTTCCGTCAATGATAGGTTTGAGGGTCAAAGGGTATTGACTCGTGCTTACAGAGCTGATGCAGAAGGCATGGGAACACCGCAGGTCGTACATTGATCAGCGTACATTATTTCCTGTACTTGACTGCATACTGGTATTCTTGTTATCTCACTGCATGGTGAAATCGAACTTAGTTTGGCATGGGCAGCTGTGCTCATCGCACCTTCCCCACTTGATAAGTGATATAAAGTTACTGATTGCTCAATCTTGAGATTCCCTCTCCTTCCCTACTCAATTCCGTACTCAAACTACGCACATGTCATAGGATGGCGTCAACAATGGAAAAATCATCAGTTTCGGAGACTACACTGACACCATCAGCACCAGGGGTCACGACAAATACACATCTCGACAGCGCATATAATTTCATTCAAAACACTAATACCGCATCACTCGAACCCGGAGATGTCGACATCAGAGCCGTTCGTCGTAAGGTGGATTTCCGCCTGATACCCATCATGTTCCTGGTCTACGGAATGCAGTTTCTGGACAAAGTGAACATCAATGTACGTCTCATTTCTCTTCGCTGTGGGTTGCCTTTAGTTGAGAGCATGTGTATAGTACGCCGCTGTCATGGGATTCAACCAAGACTTGCACCTGAAGGGAAATAACTTCTCGGATGCCGTCACAGCATTCTCAGTCGCCGTCGTAATTGCTGAGATCCCCAATGGCAAGTAGTAGCCCATTGTGCTTACCTGCCCCGAGCTGACCAGAGCAACAGGATACTTCCTGCAGAAGTTTCCGGCAGGTAAATGGCTGGGTTGTAATGTCGTCCTGTGGGGTATTGTGACCTGCAGTTTCGCCGGTATAAGGAATTATGGTACCCTCCTGACTGCACGAATTTTCCTCGGCATATTCGAAGCTTCAACAGCACCCTCCCTCATGCTACTCAGTAGTCAATGGTATACGCGTGCAGAAGCTGGGTCTCGATTCCAATTCTGGTTCATGGGGATGCCTATCTCGCAAATTCTTGGCGGATTGATCTCCTTTGCATTTCAACACGTCGAGAATGCCAAGCTCGAGGGCTGGAGAATCATGTTCCTGACACTTGGGGCTGTGACTATTTTGATTGGCCTAGGTGCGCTGTTCATGTTGCCTGATTCGCCGATGAAGGTCAAATGGTTGTCGGAGAAGGAGAAAGTTGCGCTCTTGATTCACATCAGCGAGAACAGGACTGGCATTGAGAATCGACAACTGGATGTTAAGCAGCTCCTTGAATTATTGCTCGACCCGCAAATTTGGATGCTGTTCTTGATCAATTGTCTTGTACGTATCTTGTTCCCGAAACTATGTCTTATATACTAGTACAATCTGATTGACATCATTCCAGATTGCAATATCAAGCGGTGTCATAACAGCATATTCTTCAACCATAATCCGGCAATTTGGGTACACGTCTAAAGAAGCAGCACTTCTTAATATGCCATCCGGCCTTGTATCCTTTATCTTCGCTCTCCTCGCGGGTATCGGTGTCCGTCACGCATCTCATCGCTGGGCCTGGCTTCTAGCATGCTGTCTTCCCGCCATCCTAGGCGGCGGACTCATGTCCTACGCACCCAAAGACAACAAAGGCGCGCTCCTTACGGGTGTCTACCTCGTCAACGCCATCACCCCGACCATCATCATCATCTACCAATGGGCGATGTGCAATGTAGCAGGACATACCAAACGGGCTGTCGCAGCTGTAATTGTGGCTGGTGGCTTCGGCGTTGGGAGTATAATTGGTCCGCAGACTTTCCGTGCACAGGATGCCCCGGAATATCATAATGCGAAGGTCATTCTGATGGCGACGCAAGCCTCTGCTGCTGGAATGACGATTCTGTTGTTTGGCTACTACGTTTGGGCAAATAAGGTTAAGGAAAGGAGATCAAGGACGCTAGAAGCGGAGGGAGTGTCTGTGAATTCAACGGAGGACACGTGGGGAAATTTGACGGATAAGCAAAATCCTGAGTTTAGGTATGTGTACTAATGTCAGAGTGAGTAGTTTTACATTGTTAGGTGGAACTAGTATATGGAGTGGTATAGCAGAATACACAAACTTGGCTGGTTTACTAGCAACGCGAGGATGGTGAAGAATGATCGCCTAGCAGTTTTCCGTGGTAAACATAAACTTGCGAGCTTGTGAGTCTACCTTTCGTGGGCCAGAAAGGGGTAAGACTTTTTCAATGGAAAGGGATTATTTGGAAATACAGTCGGGGTTTTCAATGTACTAGAGAAACGTACGGCATCATTTTGATGATGCCTCCGTAAGTAGCACACTTCTTTTCGACCCGCTGGTCTCATTGCGAATCACGGGGTGCTCAAAATATTTCAGGACTTAGGAATCTGATTTTGTAGCTCTTACATGTAGGCCAAAATCTAGCCCAATTAATACTCAATTGATTTTAGGTCTGATTGCCAAACCCTCCACCAGTCCCTCCAACTGCGTTGAATTCTGCTCTCCAGCCACGGCAGCAAACACAGTATCCATCTCCAGGTCCTCGTCGCCGTCCACTATCCTCTCGGTCTCCGGATCCTCCTCACATCCATCATTCAGAAATGCAATATCATCTTGTGCCCAGCCTAGCTTAGCACATTTATCCTGCCCTATGTACCTGTGAGTCAGCAAATGGGCAGGCAACTTGTGTGTCCCTGAATTCTGGAGATATAGAAATTTGGTTAAAGAAACAATTTGGAATGTGCGGATGCTTACAATATGCCTCGACCTTGATCCGTGGATGGACTCGCTGAAATGCGTCAGCAATGTTCTAGATAAGATATGGATCATAAGACTAACGTGAGTGACAGCCTTCTTTAAAGCAACGGGATCGATAGTGGAGTCTTTCTCGTACAAGTCGAACGCATTCCAGATCCACGCAGCTTCCATCTCTCTCCTCTTCAACATCGGCAGCGAGTGGACTTGTGCAATATCATCGCACATCTCGCAGAACCACAAATATCTTCCGGAAAGTTCGTCTGCGCCGAGACTTGCGAATCTCTCCAATCTTGGCACGACCTTGTGATCGAAAGCGGTGGTCATGAGGCGGTAAAAATCGGAGTAGTATTCGAGAGGCTCACCGTAGGCTGCTTTGAACGATTCGGAGAAGCCCCATCGCTCGTAATTTTGGACGGGGACGACTTCGACGAGGAAGAGGAGGATGCTGTTCTGTTTCGTCGACATGACGGGAACTGGAGGGTAGTATTTGAAGGCATTGCTAATGGTAGGATCATGGTCGCCTGATTCAGCCTCCGTGATGAGAATGTTGAGAACTTCGGACGTCTTGTGGTGGCTGAGCTCAGTCGAGATCGAGAGTAGTCGGCGGAGGTCATCTGCATCAAGATTGCGAAGGTCTTGGGAGCCAAGCCAGATGGAAAACCAGACACTCATCTTTGACAGCTTGAACTCGTATTCGTTGCCGATCTCGATCGCGCGCTCGAAGTCAGTCATAGCAAGGTCGAGAAGCTCTTTTTCATCGACACAGCCATGGACGATCCGAAGCCAGAGCGTGAAAGCTGGGAGTGAGATGTGGTGAATGCCCATGATCTCGTCCAAGCCAAATTCTTCGAAGTGCGCGTTGAAGAAGTCGGAGTTGTCGCGAAGGACTTGAGAGGAGACTCTGATGAGAGTAATTGTATGCGGTCTTTTGTTCATGTATTCGTAGGTTCTGATGTATATGTCTCCTTCGGCATCAATCTCGAGGGTGGGATCCTGGTGCTTAAAATGTAAGATTGATCCCAGTTGATATCAAGGGGGTAAAGACTTACGGCAGAGGATGCCATAGTTCCTGTTTCTCTCGTGTGACTGCGAATTGTTGCTTTCGCAAGTGCGGTCAAACTACGGGATGAGGAGTGCGCTTGGACAGCAATTACAAGGTGGTGGATGATCGAAATTGTCGGTGAAAATAAGGGTGGTCATAGGCCACTTGAAGTGGAAGATTCAGGTAGGAAACTGGTTTGCCGAGGTCGCGTTCAGATCAAATTAGACCAAATTCACTTCTGGCGATAGCGACAAGAAGTCTGAGTAGTTTCGTGATTACTAGGCCGCTTGAGCAGCTCGACTCGCATAATGGCTCATATCAACAAAACTGTCAAAACAGCAAAAAGTTGGAAGGACAGCCACTATTCCACTAAACAGGATATGAGTAGGAACACTTTCAAAAGAATCACGATTTTATTTTCGAGAGTTCTACGCAGGGGAGACTCAACGGATTTGGAGTCTAGACGGCAAAAGTCTAAGTTGTTGACAACTTAGCCACGATATATCAACAGCGGACAGGGACAGCGACGCACCCAAGACGTCGACTTTTACGGTGCAAGATACTATCAACAGTCCGCAACTCAGGTCAAATTAGAGTTGGAGAAAGTTATCGCATCCCAGCGTGAGTTAGCGGGCTATAAATACCATGGTGATATGTCAGAGATTCGCTTATTTTGTTCCATGAAGGACTCTATACTTCGGCACGATTGATCTGCTACGACTTTGTTGATAGCCGAGCCGATGACTCGATTCGGGGCTTTTCCAAAAGCGGCTGATGCATCAATACTGCCAGGCCGTGTACTTGAGTCGGTCAGAGACCGGTAAAGGGTGGCCTCCTATGCTCTCCATCTCCACGCACGCTTCTCAGCAGCATCCAACCCTCTGACCGCAACCACACAGACTGTCGCTCCAGCTAACAATAGCGCATCGAAAATTACCACCTCTCTGTAATTCACCAACTTACTCTCCCCGAGGATCTGACCACCGACTGGAGAACCGAACATGGTACCCAAGCCACGAACGAAGTAGATGAAGCCGTTGACGCTGGCATATGCTTGCAAGCCAAAGACTTCGGCAATAGTCTTTAATTAACATCAGCATATCTTCCTCCTACTTTGAGGAAGGGTGAGATGATGGGCATGAGGACTTACCGTAGGGAACAAAGCATTATACCCACCTCCTGCCATTCCGTAGAGAACCACAAAAGCAAGCCACAATCCCTTCCTTCCTCCATCTCCGATACTACCCAACCATAGCCCCGCAACAGCAGCGACACACAGCAAACACATACTGCACAAGGTATTCTGTCTGCCTACCCTATCACCAATCCAGCCTGTCAAGACCCGTCCAACAGCGTTGACAGCATTATTGACAGCCAAGAGATTAGCACCAAATGCAGCGGTGTAGCCGAGAGCCACACTGTACTCAGCTAAAAATGTCAATGGAAGGCCATTCCCGCCTGATTGCAGAAAGCCTGCGCAGACGGACAGGAGGAAGGTGGGTTTGACGGCCATCTTGAGATTGACGTGGGTAGGTCTTCTCCCGAGGAAGCGAGATGGAGAGGCGGAGACGGCGATGGGGAGAGAGACGACGAGAACTATTAACGCCAGAGCTCGCAATGTCCATCGTGGACCGACGTTTGAGAGAAGAGCCCGTACGAGTGGTGAGAATACCAGACCGCCAATCCCGGCACCGGAGAGGATGAACCCCACTGTGGAAGGTTGGTCAATGCAAGTACTCGACAGGTTTCCCACAGGAATAAGTCCGAAGATGAGAACGGGAGCGACTTACTTGCAGCTCCTCTGCGCTCATTGAAGTATTCCGGAGCAGAGCTCAGAATCGGAAAATACAAGAGCGACGATCCAATACCGTACAGCAGTCCTTGTGTGAGTAGTAACTGCCACACCGTAGACGAGATACTAGCTAGTCCGAAGCCCAGACTCATCAGCAATACACCGAGAATGCATAACTGTCGCAGCTGAGGTAACGAGATCCGAGTCAACATCGGATTGATGAAAATACTGCCCGACCAAGTAAGGCCTGAGGCTAAAGTTCCAACGAAGGCTACGAGAGCAGGAGAGTTGTCTGCTGATTTCAAGATAGTTTGAGAGGATGATATGTAGTAGGCTTGAAATACACCATAAGATTGGTTGAGGCCGATTGTGATGACGATAGTGAGGAAGGAGGAGATGAGGACAAGGATCTGTCGGTTCTTGGACACTGGGCGGAGAGCTGTTGACTCTGAAGGAGCTGCAGTGGGTGACTCAGAGTGCTGTGATCTGGTGATGGTGGATGGTAGCCGGGTGAGGGCTATGGTTGATGGCGCTGAATCCATGATTGACGTAAGAGTAGAGACTGATAGTTGAAACGCTGAGCTGTAGCTTGAAGCTTGGAGAAGCCGAACTCGTAGTATAAGTGGCTCTAAACAGGTCTTCTGAATAGATGTTAGACAACTTTATTTCAACAAGAAAGCATTTCTGACCAGATATCGGAAACGGGGTGTTGGAGATTGGAAACCCTACTACTTCCTCGCTGTTCGCCGCAACCACACTGATTGTCAACACTGCGGGTGGCACCTCGTGACGATGTTAAGCTTCTCTTTTACTTCCAGCTGAAGGTCATTATACACATTGTAAAGAGAGTCGAGTGCTTGGTGACAACATTTGAGTAAAAAGATCTGCTTGTCAAATCTGTGTTTCCCCACTCTTACATACGTGATCGACAACCGGTTCTTCCCGCCGGGCCTCGGATCCGAGAGAATACTCAAAACATCACTTCAGTGCTGAAACCAGAGTTTGTACAATACATTTCTACATTCGAAACCTCGTGGTATATCCTTACAATAGATACAGTCGATGCAAACCCTGATCATGGATCCGCCAAAGAACGCCAGTCATCATCAACCCATAACCAACAACCTTCCGCAACAAACGACACGATGATGAAGATGTTGATTATCCTGTCTTGTATGGACCATATGTTCACTATGATTCCTTAGTCCATTTTACTTTCTGAATGCTGCAGACACGTCGGCTCTTGTCCATTCAGAGATGACCTCGCCATCATACACGTCTCGACTGATAGTCAAGATTCGATCCTCAACCTTCTCATAAAACTTCTCGCAGTTCTGAATGACCTTAACGACGAGACCGCGACTAAGCCCTGGTTCATCTGCATCGCCAAAGTGCTTCTCAACTCGCTTCTTCAGCGCCTCAATACCTTTTCTGATTTCCTTCGAATCGTAGCCTGCAAGGACTTTGCGGAACGTGGTTTTCGAGTGACTAGGCATACTGGAAATCTTGGAGGCTGGCTCTCCCGGTTGTCTGGAGAGCATCAGACTTTCTGTGCTCTCGAGAAAGTCGAGCAGTTTCCCTAGAGGTCTTCTAATTACAGCGCCAAGATACAGACCCATATGCTCGTTCATTTCTCGACCTGCGTTTTGTTTCCAGTCCTCGAGGACAGGATTGGCACGAGCATCCACTTCCTCTAGATAGTGGTTCATGTTTTCAATAAGCAAGACTTGGTAATTCAATGCTTCCTTGTCTTCAGGGTCGGCACCGGCAACCTGGGCCCCAGGGTTTTCTCTTGCGATGACCTTCAATGACTCGAACATAGTCTTGTTGATCCGAGCATAGGCGATGTTGACGGTTTGTCGTATATCGAGGTCGTGTGACGTCGAGAGCATAGTCTCTAAAGTCAATGAGAAGGATGGGAATATTCGGATGAAGGCAATAACTCCCTTGCGCTTCTTGATCTTGACTTTGGTATCCTCAATGGCACGGATCTGCTCGTCCAAGAATTTGTTGAACATGCCTAGAAGCTTTACATGCAGCTTTTGAAGTGTCCGCGAGAGGTACTCCTGGTTTGACTCTTCGAACCCGACGAGTTTGCGCTCGATGGCAGCGATGACCCCGACACCCTGACTAGAGATGTGTTAGCATTGTTGTTGTCATTTGCAATGGAAGTACATACAGTGGATCGGATTGAATACTCCAGTCAACAAGCGCTTGCATATCATTGGCATAGAATGAAAAAACTTCTTCCATAGATTGGACGACAAGTTTTGCGAGATTTCTGTCAGGGTCCATCACTCTTGGTCGTCGAAGATCGCCGCCGCGGCGAGAATCTGGCGGTGATGCAGCTACTGCATCCGGGAAATCCGATTGCTCGAGTGATGTGACGTGGAAAAACTCGACCACGAAATTCTGCTCCATACTCATTATCGGAATAGTCTCGTCAAGGACTCCGCCAAATACTTCGTATGGTTGAAGACGACCATCTGACTTATCGAGGCTAGATTTGCTAGCATTGTCACCAATGGGAGACCGCAAACTCTTGGCTAAAGTTTGACTCCTCTTGACAGTCAGTTTTCGAGCAGTAGTCGCAATCCCTTCGGTCTGCTTCTCGATCTGAGATGTGAACAAGATATCGCCCTCGTCACCAATCGGCTTCCTAGCAATGCGCTTCCAAGCGAAGACAGCATCGCGGAATTCATCTTGATACAACGGCCGGCATACCATTTCGTACATTTTCATGAGTTCTTCCCATTCTATTCGATCAACCTCCCTCGAGAACAGCATCAGCGGGCTATACCTCCACAGGAGATCACGAGCGAGGTCGTGATTTCGAGGATCGAGTTTAGCCTTGCCTGCAGATCGAGTCAGGTTGCTGCCTTTTTCTCGCTCAAGAGCTTTTCTTGTCTCATCGATCGCAGCACCGAACTTGACTTGCAAGAACGGCTTCAAACGACGAAGGAACATCGCGATCTCCATCTTGTAGACGTCTTTCTTCTCTTGAAGCACTCGCATACTTCCAATTTCACTATTTCCATAACCTCCAGGTTTACCAGATCGGAGACTGCCATCCTCACTAGGTCGGGAGACAGTTGTGTTGAGCGATGGATCGATAGTCAACATGGCCTTGAAAAGCATGACCAAAGACGTTTCGATCTGTTCCAAGCCACGCGGAGACTCCAGTGACGCTTCTCGGAGACCACTTAGCTGCTCTCCAGAGATTGAAATGGTATCGAGAAGAGATTTTAGCTCTGTTTGGAGAAGCCTTTGGTTGGCAGTTTGGACCTGTAAGCCCTGTGACTGAGCTTCGATGTATGCGACATCTTCGTTCAGAGTCTAAATGGTCAGTAAGAAAACCAGACGCTGAAAAGGAATGACTTACGCCAAGCTCAACAAGATACAGCGTGAATAAGCCATCCAGCTCTTCACATTCCTCGATGCACTTATCCAGCCCCGTCTTGATGGCTTCGATTCTGTCATCCTCCTCCTCCAACCTGCTTAGCCAACCACCTGCCTGAATCTTGTTCAGCTCTCGCTCGACTTCATCCTTCATCTGATCAATGTTTTTGGTTCGAATGCCTTCGCCGACCCATCCAAACTCTTCCCATGCAGCAACCAGCTCCCCACCTCGATCACCAATAATGCTTGGGTCAACACCAATAGCAGCAAGCTCCTTTGACATTGTCTCCGCCGGAGGTCTGGCTCTTTTAGCTTCACGAGCTTTAGCCTTTTCGGGTGGCGTGCTTTCTTGTGGAGGGGCAACTGGCGCCTCAAGACTACTTGGACGTCCCGATTCTGGTACAGTGATCTTGACCTCGGGCACACTGTCGTTTTTCCTACGTGAGACTGGTCGTTCCAGAGGCGTTGCTGCTGGTGGAGTTGCGGTTCCAGTATTGCTATCTGTACTCATTCCCCGAAGAAGTGAGGGCGCAGGTACTACACCAGTAACACCGTCTGGGCCATCAGTCATCTTAGCCTGAGCTTCCCTCAATCGTTCTGCAGCGCCACCAGCCCGTGGCTTGAAGGAGCTAAAGGCATTCGCAGCCTTTGCAGCCTTGAACATTGTACCAGCAACCTCATTCTTAGTTTTTTTCTTGATCATGGGTCCAAGTCCAGGCCGGACATCCTCTTCTGGTTGCTCTGTGGGCTGGACTGGAGGAGGTGTTTCGACTGTCGCTGGCGGCGATACTACTTCTGCGGGAACTGGCACAGGTGCTGGAACTGGAACTGCTTGGATATTATTCCTGCGATCCGAACTTTCCGACATATTACGAGCTGAGGTCGGGTTTTGAAAGCCGTTCGTAGATGATGATGGAATTCCATTGTCAATATCTTGTTCTCTGGGAATACTTCGCTCACTACTGCGTGTCGGTGGCCGCAGATCTTCTCGTCGCATCCCAGGACTTGAGAGAGGAGCGGGAACGATATTATCATTTGAGTTTTGACTTCTCTGGCGTGAATCGCCAAGCAGCGGCATTGGAGGTCTTCGGCGTTCAGGAGGCAAAGATAAAGGTGCGGGCACTGGAGGTACTTCAGACGCCATGTCTCTACCTCCGGAGAAACTTGAATCAGGAGTAACGGCTCGCTGAGAATTAGGAGTTACACTGCGGTCTTGGAATCTGCCTGGGGCATTTGGTAGCCCATTCATTCCACCTCGTGACCGCGGTGGTAAACTGGAGCCATCATCACTCCTGGCGAACGATTCCTGGCTCGGTTGGGCGCCCAATCGTCGGGGATTGGGTGGCGCTTGTTGCGAAGCGGTGCTACCAGAATCCATACTACCACTTGGGGAGTCACCCCGTTGAGACCGCATCTGTGATCTCGGCGGCTGACCGTATGGATTTATAGGAGGAGCCATTTGTGGCGGAGGCCGCTGTACTGCATCTCGACTGGGTTGATTGCGGAGTACAGGAGGCTCTCTTGATGGATCTCGTCGTCTATCTCGTCCATATGAAGGTGGCGTGGGCTGCTGAGGAGGTGGTTGTGAAATAGGAGGTGCACGCGCTGGAGCGGATACACCAAGCAATTGATCTCTTTCCCTGGGCTCAAATCCAAGAAGTTCTGGGGATTTACCTCCCGTATATTTGGTGTAGATCTTGACAAGACTCGCGATGAAGAACTGCTTCTCTTTCTGGGTGTTTGCTTGCCAATAGTACGGTTTGCCGATCGTGACCGTGAAGCCAATACCTCCCGCCCATTGTTTTTGCTGCTCCCCTTCTGCACTTGCGGGATTGATGCCACTGTATGACTGCACGGAAGACAAGTCGTCAAGCATCCAAGTCTTCCCAATCGAAAAAGTCCCGTTGGCATTTTCTCTCGCTTTGTGCATTCGAACCCTGCCCGACTTCCTCACAGCAACAATTATGAGACGCGGCTTTTTTGTACTTGGATTTGAATTCGGCGGTGGTGGAGTAGATGGGTATGCTCCGTCTTCTATAATTCTGATATGTGTGATGTAGGATTCCATTACTAGGTCATAATGTTAGATGCTGGATCGCGGTTCAACGCATGGGTCTTACAAGAGCCGTCTTCATCCTTCTTCCCGAAACAACTGTCCACGATCCTGCGCTTCTCATCTTCAAATCGCTCTGCCCTGGACATTCCTCCATTGCCAGTGCTGTCGTGGACCCCGCCTGGTCCATTCTGACCTGAACCGTCCATTTGGCGGAGCCACGTCTTCTCGGGAGGTTCGCTTTAAGCTTTCAATCATCTAGGGACCAAGGATAGATTTCCTCTCATTCTCGTATCGTCCCTCTGTCCATGGCCATGCGCCTGCTGTGAGTTGAAAGTTTGGGGATGAGACGGTGACTTCCTGGCCGTACTCGAGCTTTGATGTTGAAGTTCCCCTTGAGAGCTCAAGGCTCCTGACATCAATTGTGGCTGCGTTCCGGTGGACCGCACAGACAATATGTGCAGTATGCCTGCATTGAAGAAACAAGAGGTCAAACTTGCTGCAACGATAAATGGATCGAAATGAATGGATCTGATAATCGAACTGGAACTTTTTACACTTAGAATTCACGTTATACTAATAGTTCGCATCTGTTCAAAGCAAGTAACATGACAGTTCTTCACATCCATCCTGTCTGCTAGTAGAAGTAAGTGTCCATCATCCCTTGACGAACAATGAGTAGGAAAACCACTTTCAGATTAGACTGATTGCGAAACGATTATGACAAGAACGTCTTGCTTGCCGCTTCATTCACCACCATATCATTGTATAAAGTCCATTCCACGAGATAATCTGATGTCTCGAAGCTTGTTGAACATTGGTGTCTAGATCGATTTAGGTTAGGTCCATATTTGCTAGCGCTCCCGCACTTGGCACCCAAACTTTTTTTTGGCGATAAGCTCGAGTGCGAAAGTTTTCTTTGTTTGGAGCAATTTCAACTTCGAATAATACCTCTATTACCAGCTCATCATGTCTGGAAATCCCAACATGCAGAAGCTCGGGAAGAAGAAGAACAGTGCGAAACAGCCCGATTGGCTCTTCCCTGCTGCAGGAAAGCCAGTCGCAGCTGCAGCTGTGTCAACTTCAACATCCCAAACCCAGGACCGATCAAAAAACAAGAAAGACAAGCAACTTGCCCAAGATCTCCTCAAGCGTCGCGCGGCTGGAGAACCTGCGAAGTTATCCCCCCCACCTCAATTACTTGAGCTCGTCGGATCATTCTTGGCCGAATATGAGTTCACGGACGCAAGTCAAGCACTCAAGGCAGAGCGCGAAAGTCGAGGCGAAAAGGCGAGCAAGGTCGAGGGCGTACCATCGCTCAGCACGGTATTCAGCGAGTGGTCCACTTTGAAGGGAGAGAATAAGGTCGCCGACAAGGGCGCAGTGGAGGTTCCTGCCAAGAAGCAAAAGGCCGACAAGACGAAGGCAAAGAAGCAGGAGTCAAGCAGCAGTGAGAGCAGCAGCAGTAGCAGCGATGAGGATAGTGATATCGAAATGGCAGATGCCCCACCTGCAAAGAAGGTCACCTCTAAGAGATCGAGCTCATCTTCCTCCTCATCTTCATCCAGCAGCTCCGACAGCGACGCCGACGACGAGAAGGAAGTCCCAGTTGCGAAGGCTGCTTCCCCTAAAGCCAAGGTCAACAATCTGAAGAGAAAGGCTGAATCCAGCAGCGAATCCTCTTCGTCTGGCTCCGATTCGAGTTCCGAAGATGAAGCTCCAAAGTCGAAGAAGGCCAAGACAACAGCCAGTTCTTCGACTGATTCTACCTCTTCTGACTCGTCATCCGATTCTTCTTCCGACTCATCTTCTGATTCAAGCTCAGATGAGGACACCAAGACCAAGAAGACGAAGACGGCTAAGAAGACTTCTGACAGTGGATCATCATCGTCCTCTTCCGACTCGGACTCCAGCAGCTCCTCTGATTCTGATAGCGATTCCGATTCCTCTACCAATTCTCTTGCACAGAAGACTCCTCTCCCAGACTCTGATTCTGACTCGTCCTCATCTGACTCAGACAGTTCTGATAGCGACTCTGCCAAGGATGCGAAGAAGAAGAAGCCAGTTGCAAGCTCTGACACAAGTGCTACACTTTCCGATGGACCTAAGAAATCGACGGCATCCTCTTCCGATTCATCTTCTGAATCTTCGTCCAGCGATTCCGATGATGATGAAGTTCGCACAGTCACCAAAACCATCACTACAACCACCAAAGATGCGAATGGAGAGCCAAAGGTCGTCAAGGTCACTGAGACCGTTACTACCTCCAAGGCGCACGAGCTCGACCCACCATTGCCCCCAGACCCAGTCTTGAAGAGGAAGAAGACCAATGAGCCATTCTCGAGAATCCCAAAGGATATCAAGGTTGATGATCGCTTGGCCAGCAACGCATACGTTCCTTATGACTATGCCCAGAAGGCTCACGAGGATCTGATTGTGACTAGGGGAAAGGGTTTTACCAAGGAGAAGAACAAGAAGAAGCGTGGTAGCTACAAGGGAGGGTACATTGATGTCGAGGGAAAGAAGGGAATCAAGTTCACGGACTAGACAAAATAGGTTGGTAGAAGTGTATTAAGGATCGATCAATAGAGATCATGCGGGTGCTTTTGAGCTTTGGCGAATGGCGCATGCTTACGATACACCTTTTCCGGTAGACAAAAATAAAATGCTCTTGCTTTCTCTACTGAACATGCTGCAGATACAAGTAAGCTCATCTCAAGAATGTTGATTGTCAGAGTGGAAGCTGTCAAGTAGAGCCCCCTGCATCTACTTAGACACAGCGTCGGCCCTGGGTACAAGAGCCAGCAGGAAATGACACCTGGGCGATAACATCGTGATATCAGACACGAGGTGATCTATGTGAAGGGCGCGAAAACGACTTAATCATCTCTCGGTGTACAATACCATACTTTCAATCTTCACTACGATATTATTACCGGCTAGTCGGTCAAGTGCATAGCCAATATTGCAACCTCGTTCGGACGAAGCACAAAAAGGGGAGCTGGTGGGAGCAATTTGGGGCTGTGCCCAGTGAGCGACAGCTAATCAGGATGCGCTCACAGAACTCTCCGACAGAAAGCGCCTCGCGCGCGCTGGCATTCTGCAGACCAATCGACGGCAGCAGCATGGCCCCAATCCACCAATTTACGCCGCGATCAGAAAGAAATTGCTCATACGCGCAATCAAATATGTTCTCATATGCCAGCTTTCCGACCATCAAACACAGCCCGAAACCAGAGTTAATGTGCAACAGCTCGCGACACGATTAGGGAATATACTTTCACTAGGTGCCATAATAAAGTGAGGCTGGGGAGTGAGTGCCCTGACGCTTGTGCTTCAACCCACTTTCTGCAGGACAAGATCGACGATTAAGTAGATGGAGATTTGATGTCACCCCACAAATGAGTTGCCGCCAACTGCATTGTGGGTAGCAATCCATCGAGCTAATCTTCTGGCCCATACTGAAGACTTTCTCCAATGACTCTCCTGCAAACAATACGGAGTCACGCTGGTTAAGATAGCCGTCTCACCTGCCTGATGCATGTGTCTCCAGCGTAAGGGACACGCCTTTCTTATTCTCTTATCTGGAGCTCAATTTCCTCTCCTACTGAATCTTAAAAATATTACAGAGGTCGCGAAATATACTAACTCCGAGCAATCGCAGTCAAACCTCCGTCCCAAATTAGGAGGCTGTAAATAGGAGGTTGGTAGTGAGACCGGCCAATCACAGCTCGATCGCATGGTGGGGTGGCGCAGCTGAACCAGGAACCCAGATCTCCAGCACGAGGGCAGACCTAATAGCCTCACCGAGTTGCTCACCCAAATGATGAGAGAAAGTTAGCTAGCACAGAGTCCACCCTGACAAAGATCAAGCACAACCGGGGGCACAGTGGGCACTGCTCTTTCCATGTAAGAGAACCGCATCAGGCCGCCGATGGAATGGGCTCCCTTTGTTCTACCGTTGATAAAGACGGGGACGATTCAACAGAGGGAAAGGTTCGGTCTCAGCATCTCCCTGGAGCAACACGAAGACTTCGAAAGATACCTCACTTTGGGAGACCAGGAGCGAGGTCTCATTCCGACCACATGACCGACTCAGATATGGACGCTTACAACAAGGCTTTGGAAGCACTTCAATTAGAGGAGAAATCAAGGGCGTTCGATGCTCAGCTTATCGCCGCGTCATCAGATGTCGAGAAGAAAGCCTCTGAGATCGTCAGGAAAATCCGGGGCTATGACTGGGATTGCACCTACGGCAAACCACTAAACGTGGAAGGCAAAGCAACTCAAGGGCAACATTTCCTCGGCAATGTAGACCTCATCAACAAGACGGAGCTGTTCAAGATTGCGAGGAGGATGCCAAAGGGCGCTCATCTTCACATTCATTTCAATTCTTGTCTCCCAGCCAGATTTCTCATAAAACAAGCCCGGGATATCGAGGCGATGTACATTCGGAGTACGCTTCCATTGACCACACGGCAAAATTGGATCGACTCTCGGATATCATTTATGGTTATGACGCCTCACGAGGCAACTCATGTGAAAGACTCAGACGGAAATGAGCAATCCGTCGATTTGGGCAATATCTTCGATGAACAGTACGTGTGCAACCGATGGATGCCTTACAAGCAATTTCAGCGGCTCTTCTTCTACAGAGATGACTCTGGCCGCGAATGGCAGCGGACCAGTGGTGCTGAGGCGTGGTTAGAGATGAAGATGCACATCTCAGAAGAAGAGGCTCATGGTGTAAGGCAGACGAGTCGTGGGTAAGTTTGAGCATCGCCTCGCTCCAAGTGTGGAACTAATTCAGCCAGCATCTGGGAGAAATTCAACCACCGCACACAAATGATGAAGGGGCTATTTGCCTACGAATCCGCATTTAGAAACTACACCCGAGCATGCATTATGGACTTTGTCAAGGACAACATCCAATATGCCGAGATCCGACCTAACTTTATGGCGACTAATACACTTAAGACGGATGATGGAACGCAATTAATCGGCAACGAGGGCATCTTATCCATTATCGACGAAGAGCTCAAGATCACGATGAAGCAGATCAGCGAGAGTGGCCAATATTTTGGAGGCATGAAAGTCATCTATTGCACGCCACGATCGTTCAAGAAGGAGCAGGTCGAGGCTTCCTTGAACGAGTGCATAGAGCTCAAGCTCAAATATAGGCACTTGCTCTGTGGTATGTGACGACGGTTTCTCTGCCTTGGGTATTGCTAATCATCCCTCAGGCTTCGATCTCGTTGGCCATGAAGAAATGGGCAATGAGCTTCGACACTTCGTTCCTGAGTTTCTGAGCTTTCGGAAGAAGTGCGAAGCACAAAGTTTAGACCTTCCATTCCTGTTCCACTGCGGTGAGACTTTGGAGGTCGGTGACAAAGTCGATGGCAATCTCTTCGACGCTGTTCTCCTCAACTCGAAACGCATCGGTCATGGCTACGCAATTGCAAGACATCCTGTGATCATGGAGAAGTTCAAGGAAAAGGGTATTGCTATCGAGTCGTGTCCAATATCCAACGAGATTCTGGGTCTCACTCCGAATATTGCCGGTCATCACCTGCCCATTCTACTGGCGAACAATGTGCCATGCACGATTAACAGCGACAATGCTACATTCTACAAGTATGTATTTTTCGACGTTAATGAAGGCCTCGATGCTAATAATGTCTAGATCTTCACTATCACATGATTTCTACCAAGTCATGATCGGCGCCGAGTCCATGAGCCTACAAGGCTGGAAGCAACTGGCCAAATGGAGTCTGGATCACAGCTGTATGGACCCAGAACAAATGAAGGCAGTCACGGCTGAATGGACGAGGAAATGGGACGAGTTTTGCCAATGGATCGTCGATGAATATGGACCCATGATGCAGAACTGGGAGCCAGAGCCAGGTCGTCATTGAAATTCTCCATCACCACTTAACATTTCAAACCAGATCTCCAACTTGCACTTCATTCAAAGCACGTTCTATCAGCTGCTGCCAACATCTTGAGCTTCCGAAAAGGTCGCTACGAGAAAGCGCATGTTGGACGAGTGTGGAGAGTACCGCCGCTGTCGAGAAAGATAACGAGTTTGCTTTTTAGGAAGACTTTGGCTGCGGTAGGGTATACGACGCTAGGATCTGGGGAGCAGATCCGGCTTTTGGGACATTGGACTCGGCCAGAGGAACTCGAAAAGCAGCGGAGCATTCAACAACGACTCACGTGGAGTTCTTTTCCGTGGGATGGCGGTTTCGGGCGTATGGAGTTCCGAGAAGGTTTACTTTAGAGATACCTAGGCACTTTGGACTGTATAAATTATTAAGCATGATTTTGAGGCACGATTCAAAAGTGTTACTTCTCTCAAGTCTCCCAAAGAACTTTACATTTCAAATTGGATGGGAAGATGCGAGTCTGGTCATCTGGTCACATGGAGACCGAGACAACACTTCACGAGGCTTTCATTACTGGGATGATCTGATCTGGTGATCACAGGGCTGAGGTGCGGATCCACCTTCTATGCTCACCAAGCGTGTCATTCTTTGATTTGGCTTTAAATTCAGACAAATATTTACGCGAATAAACTACTCTGTTTCTTGGAAGTATTCAATTCCGCGTCGATCATTCCTGCTGGCAGACTTTTCCGCGAGAATTGGGAGATACTTCCTGCTGCTAAGTATCGGATGAACCCGAAGTCAGTGCCATTAATAAACTCCGGGACCGAAACCACGGCCCGTGCCTGGTGCGTGCCGAGACTTTAATTCCGATGTCACATCCACAAGAGCTCACGACATGAAATGAAACATCTCGTCTGCATCCAAGCACCCGCAAGGCGGCAACAGCAACCCATCTGTTTCCAAACTGCCAACGATGAACAGGTTACCTCTTTGAGGCAGAAGAGACCCTGGTCAGGTCTTTGAATGGCTGCTTACGGTTTCATGTGCCGTAGTGTCAGCTCGACTCTTGGCATCTCACTTTCTTACCTTTGGACCCCCGAGCCCAACCTTAGTAGGCCCGCTCGAGGCTGAGGCTGAGAGAAAGCTCAGATGGATTTTCGCGATCTTTTCGATTTGTTGCTCTGATGTTTCCTTTACTAATGAGTATCTAGGACAAGCTGGCAGCTTCTCTTGATTCTTTTCTATCTCTTCTTTCTTTCCGAAACCCACAAATAGCTTGACCTCCATCTACGACAACTTCCCTGCAACCACCCCCGAACAAGCATCTCTCGAATCGAAACCCCACAATAACTTTTCTTGGCAGACTTGCCAACTTCGCTGGAATTTGGGAGACTGTTCAATATGTCAAACTGGTTCCCCTCAGGCACGAAAGGCGAGAATGGATGGAGATTGGATATTGTGTCCCTATTGGCCGTCGTCGGCGAGAGTTCTATCGAGGAACACTCCCAAGCACTCACAGCATCATGGACTTGCATACTCCCACGAATCATCCCAGCGCCTCAAGTCCTCCTCAAGCCCTCCCGACCGACTCGAATGCCCTTCCTCAACGCTGCTGTAGTAGGAGTTCACAATGGCACACTTGTCCCAACGTTGAACTACTTCCCGAATATCATGCACCCGATTGAAGACCTGCCAGCTTTCTGCTTCAAGGTCCTGCAGATCACACATAGAGGAGAAAGAGCTCCGACGATTCCTCTACACCCTGGGCAGGACAAGGCAAATAACAAGTCGAAGAGTGATCTGTCTCCTACACCGCTAAGCATAGAGATGGGCATGATCGAGAACGGACCCACGATTCCTCCTGAGCACCCGACAATACGTAGAACACTCACTCGAATGGTCACGCAACAGGACAAAGAGAAGCCTAGAGTACCACCGCAGAAATTCTCTCCGCTCAATATCCTCTCCGTGGGGTCGTTTCTGGTTACAATCGGGTTGATTATTGGCGCCATATTTCTGAAAGATGGCACCGCGATTCTGGCCGTTTGTGTTATCTCTATGGCTTCTTCGATTGTAGGCTATGCTTCATGGTGGCAGCCAGTTCTCATGAAGCGTTCCTTCAAGTCAAAAGTCCCAGCGGGAGACGTCGTGATCCGTACCCGTGAAGGAGCTTTCCTCCTAGTCAGATGCAACGAAGACGTAGCACGAGAACTATACACTGGAACCGAGGAATGTCAGTACTACGTTGGAACACAAATGTACCGCATCCTCGTTGGGACTGGAACGTTCTTACTCATGGCATCAGTGGTACTGATGGGCAACTGCGAATTTGCCATGCAAGCAGCCATTGGCCTCTCTTACATAATTCTCAACGGCCTCTTCTGGGCCGCGTCGCTCGTCCCTAAACACCTCTTCTGGGACCTCTCCAACTACGAATGCCACGATATCACACCAGCCGATGCACAAAATGCGAATCTTCCTCAAGATGACACGCTTGAAGGCCGACCATCATTTACGCGCACTGTATGGTATGCTATTCGTGAGACAAAGAAGATTGGTTGGATCACCAGAGGAGGAGTAGCGCCAAAGACGGACCAGTGGGATAATTGGCTGAGGACGGCAGAGGAGAATGCTATTGCGGGGAATAGGGGTTGGAATGCTGTTGAAATGAGAGAGGCGATGGTTGGGCAGGCGGAGACTTCACCGCATCCTAACAAGACGCCGGGTACTTTTGGGGAGGATTTGGCGGAGCAGCACGTTCCTGCTGTTGATGTGCCTCTAACGGAGAAGAGGTAGATGAAGACTACTTTGCTCGCATATCATTGTATCATGTTTGGATTTCGTTGATCTCATATGATACCCTGCATTTCTGCGGCGAGGCGGGTCACCAAAACATGGCTTGTGTAATTTTGTATATTCTGTATTTAGCATTGAATTCACTTGCATAGTATTTTGAGATGCACTTCTTGTGGGTTAGAGGAGGCAAAAATGGCAATTGTAATGCCAGAAAACTTTCATTGTGCATCTCTGTTCAGGACCCATGTTTGAGTGCATACGCATATCCTCTCTGGGACCGCCGGATTTAAATCCTATGCTTGAGCGCCTGCATGCTAAATCATCGATGCCTGCCCTAGTATGTGTGCAGCAAAGCCCACCAACGTATCGATCTCAACACCCCATCCATTGACGAGCCTGCTCCTTAAAAGCCCAAGAAGTTTCTGCTCCGCTCCCAGTTGAGTTGCTTCTCGCGTTGGTGTCTTTCCATATCGGTCTTTCTTCCCATGAAAGAGAAGTACCAGGTTGGCTGGTCATGACTGATACTGCAGCCGCGACTCCAGGCCTTGTCCTTGTCATGGTCCCAATAGTCCTCATCCACACTGCCAGACTTGGTTCTCGTCATACAATCCAGGCACAAGCCATCGAAGTGCTCCTGAACAGTACGACGGACTCCTGCGACAACTGCGGGATTGCAATAAGTCGTGCAAGAGAAACAGGCGCCCTCGGGAACCTTACACTCGAAATTGACAAAGCCCTTGCTATCAAGGATCTCCTGGACTGACTTCTTGTGGTGTTCATAAAGAGGCCAGATTCCTGTCTTGCTGACGCCCATGTTGTACGCGAAGAGAGCCTTCTCCTTACAGTCGCAGCTGGCCTTGAGGAACGCGCTGACGGGGTCGAATAGTCCTCGGATGAGCTTGCCTCGCAAGGTACCTCTAGCACCATTGATTGAACCTGACACGGGACAAGTCAGCATGATAACCTTTTAGGATGTGGAGCGGACCCACCAATCACATTTCCATCCAGATGAAGATGACGATAGTGAGTTGGATTGATCTCGGTGACATGATCCGCACTCTTGTATGCCAGACTCTTCGTAACGAAAGCGAATGCAAATGGGTTGTCGAAGGCGTAGGCAGGGTACATGAATTGACGCATGCCGATCAACTTGAGCTTCTCCTTATCGACGCGGTCCCAATATTTTCTGAACCAGTCCTTCAGCATCAGGGGTTCAATCAAGTACTTCTTTGCGAAAGCGAGAGCGTTCCAGACCTCCTTGATGGGAATGGAATAGCAGGCAACATCGAAGGCGTGGTGGAAACAGCGAAGCCAAAGATCGACGCTGGCGATGGTGTCCTCCTTGAAGGTGACCTCCTTGCAGTGAGCTTCGAGGAACTGGCCGCTGAGCATGACCTTCAATGGCTGGGACTTGCTGCTGTCGATAATGGTCTGACGGGAAACCTTAAAGGAGGCAGTCTTGAGGATGGGGTGTTTGCCTTCGCTATCACGGGTTGTGGTATCGTACTCGATGACCTTGATGGTAAGATCGCCACTTGGATCGATGTCATGAGAAGAGTGGTTCTGTGGAAAGTGAGCAGCTGATCATGGTTGGATAGTAGTATCGTCGAACGTACGGTAGTAGACATTGTGCTGTCTATCAATTGCTGTTGGAAAGATTTGAAAGACTGCGGAGAGTTTGACTGTAACTGCAGTCATGTACTTCAATTTTAGGTTGAGGAAGGAAGCTGTCTGGAAGGGAGGAGAGTCTTTTTGTAGATCGCCGTCAAGAATATTGAGCTAGCATGAGTACTGTCCATCTCCGAAATTCGCGGTGAAGAGCACTCTTTGGGCGTGCATGACGTCTTGCAGACGAGGTGAATGAGTTCTCAAAGATGTAGTGGAAAGAAGAGCCGAACTATTGGCCTAAGAAATTTAGGAGAGTAAAGGTGACTGGGGATTTGAGGGAAGCAAGCCGGGTGAAGATTGCGAGAAATGATTATGCGGGACCGCTGACTGCTTAATAGCAACAACTTATAGGCTGTGAGAAGCATGAGGAATTTGACGTTTAATTATTGATATGAGTTCTACATTTACATGCTATTCTGTGCCTAGACTGCCAGCCATGTGTGTGCCGTCGTTAGTACTCGTGTCCTGTGAGTATACTAGATCTGCGACGTTGGTCTATCATATGTCATGCTTTCTTATGCAAACTTGATCCCGATGCTTTGCTTCTCGATTGCCTATCAGCGTTGTGCCATTCCAACGCCCTGGGCAATTTATGTTTGCTGATGGTATTCAACACTGGTATTTATTTACAAACATGGAATTCTAAGCGAGAAATTAGAGTTATCTAAGTTTCGATTTTGAACTTGAACACCCTCGTTACAAAAGCTGTTCAAGGATCTGGGATCACGACTAGATCTAGATCTTTTTTTTAAGATATAACGAGAATGAGTTCAAGAGAAATTCAGATGGTATTGGTATTCCGAACGCCGGCGCTATATCACAACCAAGTTGCCAGATCCACCACCCACCGAATACAAACCAATCGAACTAAAATTTCAAAACGACCCTTTATTCGTCCTTCCGCTCATTCTCGCTGTCATTCGCCTCCTCTTCCTCTCTAGCGAAATCACTCTGCCTCCTCCTGATCTGGCCCCGCTCCTTCATAGCACCTCTGATTTTCATGCTCACTTCTTCGAAGCCACTCTTCGAGTCAAGGGTACTGAAGCTCTTCAGTGGGAATGATCCCGAGCCATCAGCTCCGCCACTGCTACTGCTTCGACTCCTACTTCTGGAAGGCGGTCGTGTTGCGAAGAGACCAATGTTGCCAAGATTCTTGAAAGATTCGTTTCTCGGGAGATAGCCTGAACCAGCAGCAATAGAAGCATCTGTGTTGGTTCTTGGAAACGGAGGGGGCGAGCCTGTATCCGAGATGCCAGAGATATTGCTGTCGCTGCGGCGATGCTTCGATGAGGTTGGACTTCCAGAGAAAGGATCAGCCACGATCCTGGCCGCGTCGAAATCTGGGAACATTTCTGGCCCGAGGGTGTTGATGACGTCTGTGACTTCGGCGCTCAATTGGGCTCGTCTCTCTCGTAGCTTGTGAATGGTGTTGCTAGATTGAGGGCTGAGAGACAAGACCAGCGGACGTAGAGACTTGACAATGTCCATTCCAACTTCGCCGAAGCGCAATGCTGCAAAGGTGATGGCTGGGAAGAAAATGTACCCAAAGATGACCACTGCCCACAAAGGTACCCAGTCTGGCATGTACCCTTGGACGCGATTACGATAAGTCCAGTATGTGAGTAATATCGTGTAGAAATTGTAGAGAACGGGTGCCAAAGCAAGAGCAACGAGCAGCTTCCACGTAGCCATGACATCGCGTCCTTGCAGCTTCACGGTCGAAGCCGCAAGAGCCTCCTTCGACTTCTTGATACTGATGATCTTGGATGCGACAAATACCGGAGCGAATAGAACAAGGCCGGGGATGACACCTATGGAGAGAACGGAAATCTTCCCTAGGCGGTAAAAGAGGAGGAAGATGACTTTCGGTATCGAAAACTTTGCGTATTCAACTTGGTGATCTCGAATGTTCAGATATCGCAGCTGCTTGTTGTAAGCAAGGACAGACTTCTTCAACGAAACAATTCTAGGGTCGTCCTTGTAATGTGTATATCCTTTGACAAGTCTCCTGTTGAGCTCTACTACCATGGGTAGTGGAAGCTTCTTGCCGGTAGGATTGTATAGTCGTCGAGCGGCTTGGATAAGCATGAGCGTGTCGTAATCTGGGCTTGTAACTGTGACGGCAACGAGAGCTTGGTAGACTGTATCAAGCAATTGGCTCACAGCCTCTCTTCGTTCCCCATTCTTGTAGAGCTCAACAAGCTCTTTCGGAACCTCGACCGGATTGCCAAATTCCACAACAGCCCTGGATCTGAATTTATGCGCATGGAAGTAATTCATACCGCAAGGGACGATTTTCAGTCCACTGTCAGGGCTAGCTGCCAATGCGCCAAGGGCCATAATCGCAACACCTGCTTTGAGAGGAAGCAGCTCGGTTCTGTCGTGACTTCCACCTTCCGGGAAGATACCCACAGCTCCACCAGCGCTGAGACGATCGAACACCGCATCGTAGACTTGTGTCTGGTCGACCTTCGGTGCAGTCTTGTATTTCGAACCTGTAAAGCCTTCTGGCCCTCCCTTCACGTTCTCGTCTGTAAATTTTCCGTTGCTGTCAATATCCTCTCTGCCTGTCAATTGCTGCATCGCTGCTTGTCCCTTGAATGGCTTCTTCAATCTGATTTCCTCTGCGTTAATGACTTCCTCGATCTCGGCATTTGCGGCAGTGCCATTGACGCTGGGCAGAACCAACAGACCACCAATTTGAACTTCCTTCCCGTCGAATTTTGTGCCTACTCCACGGACGAGAAGAGGATCGTTGACAGGGTCAGGGAGGTATATCGTTCCAGATCCTGGTTTAACCATATCAAGTGCTCGTCCGACTGGGACCGCGCCAACCTTTCGCGCAAACCACCCAATAAGCCACCTGTTCATTGACTTCGCAGCAATTAGGAAGGCAGCTCGTCGGTGGCATTCTGTTCGCAGAGTTCGCATCAAGATAAGAGGGTCGACAAACTGAGGCATCAAAGGTTAGCACATCGCTGTACCATAGCTCGAGAACGCCCACTTACTTGATTCGCATGCGGGGCAGCTACGAATATCACAGGTCCTCGTCGAGGCACTTTCCATGATCCTCGCGGGTGGACTTCTCTGAAAAACAAATCCACCAGAATAGAAAATGTCCATAGGAAGACATCGTAGACCCAGTTCGTCATAGGATTTCTCTCCTTGTGCTTGACCTGGTGGGCCATGTGATCATGGATTTCTGGTTCTTTCGCCATATTGAATGATGATCGGATGTGAAGCCTGACTGTGAAGCCTGACAATGGACTGCCGCGGGGAAGAATATATTCAGGAGATATCTCCGCCGGGGAAACGGATGGGGTAGTCTGAGCGAGGGTCGTAAGGATATCTGTCGGGTGAGGTCCTAAGCCTGGAATAATCCCACCTGCAGCTCAACAAATCACGGAAAATCGCGGCGTAGGGATATTTGTTCAATACTGAATATTTAAGCTTTGCGCATCGCTGGAAGGCATACCGTCTCGCGAGGAATGTGTCGAGGAATTGGAGAAAGCGATGTGGGAGCTCTGGCAGACATATGACGGAATGTGGACGTAGGAACTGCAAGGTTGGCAATTTCCATGATCACCAAACCAACTTGGCGGGGCAGATTGCCGCGCGCTTAAGCGGCTATTCTAAAACTATGAACCACTATCATGAACAACTGACAATTGAAGTTTTCAAACTTGACCGATCCTTCTGAATATTCTCAAATGACCGCGATCTCAAGAGTGCGGCTTGCTTCGTCGGCGGTGGCTGAGTACATGATATCCACAGGTCGGTCGTGGATCGCGCGGAGGAAGATCTCTACTGGGAACATGTACTGGGGATCGAGCTCAAGATAGGCACATACGTGGGTCGAGAAATCCCAGTTGTTAGCAAAACACATGTCATGAAATTCAGTGGATGCCGCTGTGAGGATATTCGAGGATACGACAAATGCTGCTACAACAGGCCCGAGGGTGAGCTGGGCACTGCCGCGTCGGATCTGGTCTCTGGAGGTACTGGATCTGCTACAAACGATGAGAGTGAGTCGACCTTCACCGGAAATGCGGACTTCGCCATCATGGGCGCGGAGAGGCATGTCACTTCCCTGTATCAAGGCGTCAACAAGCTTTCGAAAGCTCGAGGAAGCTATCCATAAACTTACTGTGAAGAAGAACATGATGTCGAAGGATTACCAGAGGAGGGCAGAGAAATGTAATTTTTTGGGCTTATTATGGTGCTGCACGGCAAATATACGAAACTTCGAGAATGCAACAGCAGATATCCTCTGCCATAAGTACCACTATACCAGGCTAGTAACAGATAGATGTCTAAAGCTCAATATTGACATTGACCCTCCTTGAATGTCGCTTAGACAATGCTGTAAGCGACGCGCCCTTGCGGCTAAAATCAACAAAGCCCAGGCTCACCCAATACAAATTCAAAGACGAAGTAAAATCATATGGGCGGATTTCAAATGCCTTTGTACACAACTCGTCACACGCTTTGGGACCGGCATTTGGGACATACAACTTCACGATGCTGGTAATATTGACGATGGGCGCACCTGAGAATGCTTCTCGTTGGACAGAGATAAATCTGTTCGTTCAGACTATCGATTCGTCAAAGAATCTGCCAGCGACAAGATCATAAGAGACTCCTGTCCCATGGTATTCCCACCCCCATGACCGCTATGCAATACCCCCATCCCAAACGCCACGTCTATCTATGCAACACTCTTCCCTCGAAATAGCGAATCTACTTCCCCCTCCCCTTTCCCTTCCCCTTCCTCCCCGCCACCACCTTCTCAGGCGGCAAACTCAACGTCCCACCCTCCAACTCCCCCTTCTCCAACCCAGTACCACCACCAGCACCACCCTCCTCCCCCTGCTCCTCCATCTCCCTAATCTTCCCCTCCGCACTAATACTAAACAGCAAATCCCTATTACTCTCCTTCAACTCCTCATTCTCCTCCCTCACCCTCCTAACCTCCTCTTCCATCTCCCCCATCCTACGATCCACAAATGCTATTCGCTCCATCAGGCCTTCAGACACCTTCTTCTCCTCCATTAGACTCTTTCCGAAGCCGCGGGCTATCTCACCACTTTTCTCCGCTTTGCGCTTTTCGCGCGAGAGGTCTTTCTCAAGGTTGGAGATGATGTCTTCTTTCAGAGTTTTGTTTTCCTGAGAGAGTAGGGAGAGTTGAGCGAGGGCTTCGTCCGCGCGAGATGTAGCGGATTGAGCAGCAGATGAGGCAGCAGAGGCTTTGGCGACGGCTTTGCTGACTAGTTCTTCGAAATACACACGTTGACTCTCAAGCTGACTGGTGAGCAGATGTGTATACTCCATACCGATCCTATCGAGTTTCTCCCGCGGCACCATATCCTCTTCATCATTGTTAACGTGACGACCAGCCGTGGGTCCTCGTGAGGGAAGTTCGATGACTTTGCTATCGCCTTTGCCGCGGATGAGGCGGTGAACCCACATATCGCCTGCGTAGTCCCAGACGTGCTGGGTTTCGATCTCGAGGGCGAAGTTGTGCGCGGATTCTTTCCAGTGGTCTTTGGCGTGGCCGCCTTTGTAGCGGCCACAACCTACGCTGCCGCAAATGAGACAGATCCAGAGATCATCTGTGGAGTCGCAGACGCTGCAGAGTGAGGCTTCGCCGCTGCCGAAGGGAGGGTTATGTGGATCTTGGGGGTATGAAGGTGAGTTGGGTGACGGCAGGGAGAGTGACGGGTTGGTATGTCGACAGACTGGACAGCCGCTACCACGCCATTTCTGGAGACAGTCGCAGTGGAAGACATGCTGGCAAAGGATGGTGAGAAGACCAGTTGTGTCGTCCATTCGCTCTAGACATACTGGGCATGTCGGTAGCTCAACCAAGTTCGGCGTTGGTGGAGGGAATGGTCTGAGAGAGGATGCTGGAGTTGATGATGGCGTGAAAGGATCATGAGATAGTTCTGGAAAGCTGGTATTGGGATGTGAGGAGTTTGGTGTCTGGAAAGTAATAGACTTGATGAAGGTAACATGACATGTTTCTGGCTTTTGGATGTTAGCTCGCAATCCGTACAACCAGGAAAAGAAAAAACATACCTCCATGCTATTGAACACCTTGCCATCCCACTCCTTCCTCCACCTCTTCGCCACAGCCGCATCTCTAAACTTCATAAGAACCAGATATCGATTCATCCTCCCTGTCATAACCATCCTAAAATGACTAACCTCATCCCTCGTCTTCTCACCCACAAATCCCAAGAAGTCATTCGTGGTAAGGTAGCTAGGAACAGCCGGAATACACAGCGTCGTGCACTCCTCCTCCTCTCCAGCCATTTGTCCCTCCTCATCAGCCTCATACAAATCCTCCTCCCTCACACCCTGCGCAGCAGTCGGATCTCCATCGCGATACAAATGTACCACGCCCCACCCAACCACCGTATTCTTCGTTCCGCCCTGCTCAACAGGCTTATACAAGGCCTTCGTGACCTTCCCCAAAGATCCCACAGCCTCAGGCGCAAGACCCGCACTGATCCCATTCCCAACACCACCTCCCACCGCAGAGCTACTCTCGCCCCTCTTATGTTTCGGCCTCTCCATCATATCCAGCCCCTCAACCCTCACACGGCCAAACCTCCAGTCTCTGACCGCAGTCCGCAGATCCGCTGGGATACGAGTCGGGTTGGGCGTAGGGAACTCGAGGGTTTGGTTGGGTGAAATCGTGGTGTAGTCTTCGAAATCTGAATTGTTTGAGGGAGAAGGACCCCGCGCTGCTCGAGCGCCGCAGTCGATTACCCCTCCTGCTGCGACAGCTGCCTCGTCACTTTCTCGACCTCTGCTAAGTGGATCTTGGTTGAGCGATCCTGAGTTTGAGCCTGAGCCTCTCGTTCTTGTCTTGAGTCGAAGGTCCTGCTTCACTGGTTCGTGGGCTGGCCAGTCTTCCGTTTGGAAGATGTCGCTGCCAGATGGTGGAACCCAGATAGCTCTAGTAAGCTCTTCTTGTTCTTCTTTTGTTCGGAATTGCGATTTCGTAGGAGCTGGAGCTTTGGATGTGGCTTCGTGTTCTGCCTTGATGGAGGGGTAAGGGTAGAGTTCGAATTTCAAGCGGTAGAAGTAAGATGGCATACTTTAGGTAGAGCAGCTATATTGGGTATAGCATGCCTCATGACGAGTGGAGTGAAGAGCTTTCGACACCTAAATATTTTTCTGGAGGATTCTGCGTGGCGGTATAAGGAAGGACGAGATTGATGAGTTGTGGTAGGAGGTTCAAGGGCATGCGGGAAAGTCCAGAGAACGGTCAGCCTTGTCTAGCCTCACTTCAGAGTCCACAGCTGCACCGTTCCTGGCAAAATCGAATCACAGCACACAATGTCAATACTAACAGGTACCGATTGTTCACATATCATAGAATTAAATTCAGAGGCAAAGTTTGATGTGTCCAAATAGTTATTTTATTGGACTATGCGAGTATCTGCATGTGCACATTCAGTGCAACTATCACGCTATGTACGTGCCATGATTCCCCAAGCCGTACCGAAACGCCACGCAAATCGAAAAGAAAGAGACCATCCGAGGCACCTATTGGCCTCCGCGAAGACGAAGCACCAAATGGAGTGTGGACTCCTTCTGGATGTTGTAATCGCTCAAGGTGCGGCCATCCTCCAATTGTTTACCAGCGAAAATGAGTCTCTGCTGGTCGGGTGGGATACCTTCCTTATCCTGGATCTTAGACTTAACATTGTCAATTGTGTCTGAAGACTCAACCTCCAACGTAATGGTCTTTCCAGTCAAAGTCTTGACGAAGATCTGCATACCACCACGGAGACGGAGAACCAAGTGAAGAGTCGATTCCTTCTGAATGTTGTAGTCAGACAACGTACGGCCGTCCTCGAGTTGCTTGCCGGCGAAAATGAGACGTTGCTGGTCAGGTGGGATACCCTCCTTGTCTTGGATCTTGGACTTGACGTTATCGATGGTGTCGGACGACTCAACCTCGAGAGTGATTGTCTTTCCGGTGAGTGTCTTCACAAAGATTTGCATACCACCACGGAGACGGAGGACCAAGTGGAGGGTGGACTCCTTTTGGATGTTGTAGTCGGAGAGAGTACGGCCATCTTCGAGTTGCTTTCCGGCAAAGATCAAACGTTGCTGGTCCGGGGGAATGCCCTCCTTGTCCTGAATCTTCGACTTGACGTTGTCAATGGTATCGGATGACTCGACCTCAAGGGTGATGGTCTTGCCGGTGAGGGTCTTGACGACTAGATAGATGTCAGAAGACGCTTTCGAGATGACGTGGCGAAGGTGACAACTTACAGATTTGCATACCGCCACGAAGACGGAGGACGAGATGGAGAGTGGACTCCTTCTGGATGTTGTAGTCCGAAAGGGTGCGACCGTCCTCGAGCTGCTTGCCTGCGAAGATCAAGCGCTGTTGATCAGGTGGAATTCCTTCCTTGTCTTGGATCTTGCTCTTGACGTTGTCGATAGTGTCCGAGGACTCGACCTCGAGAGTGATGGTCTTGCCGGTGACTGCAAAGATGATGTTAGCATGCGCTCATGGTGCTGTTGAGGTTCGAGCGAAGTCGCGCGGGTGGCGTGGCATCATGACGAGGCTCTCAGAGATAAGGGAACTTACGAGTCTTGACGAAGATCTGCATGACTGCGGATGTTCAGGTGGATTTGAGATGTGTTGTGAAGTGTGGTAGATGATGTTGATCGAAGAGGTTGACTTGAGGTGAGTCGATCGAGATGTCGAAGATGGTTTGTAGGAAGGAAGGAGGTTGGCGTTGGGAGAGTTGGGCTGTCTTATATGCCTGGAAACGGCGGGGAGACTAGCGCTAAGCGGTCTGGGATGGGATGGGCGCAGACAGCCAGGAAGGTGCAGCCTGATTCGATGATTCACCGCGGCGAAGAAGGAGGCGAGCGACTTTGCGAGAACCACCAAGAAAGGCTGTGGCAGTCAATGGCTGAGGGAGCGGCTTTGGAGCTTGTTTGCGTAGTAGATTGGGAATCGATGGAATCACAGGGAAATTTCGAGATACGGCGATGAGGTCGATTGAGTGAGTGTATTACTATTCATTCCTTCCCAAGGGACTTTCTCAATCTACTTCGTAGTATGACTTATTCCGGCAGAACCTTATTCACCATAGGTATGATATGATGTATCTGCACTATGCTGACCTGTCGCACTCCTTTGTCATCACACCATCTTCAGGTTCTCTCTGATATCAGATCATAGCCATCGCATCCATCAACGCCCATCTCCTCCCCGCAACAAGCCAGCGATAAGGCAACGGGCAAAGCCGATTCTAGAATCTGGCCCACTTTATCCACAGCCAGCATGATCTCGACCCCGCCTCCTTCGACACGAAAGCGTTGGACGAAGCAATCAATCATGATGTCGCACCCAGCCTCCTCCTGTCTCGGCATCTACAGTATTCATCCTCGCATCTTCACTTTTGATGTCACAGAAACAATCCATGAAATGCAACGAGTCAGATCCTCATCAGAAAATGAGAGGCAGGAAATTCTCTCACGCAGCAGACGCAAAGGTGTCATGTCTTGCGCGGAGTAGAACGGACTTGCCGCCGACCTCCTGCGTCATCAGCGACGCAGATTGCGATTACGAACAAAGCAGAGCAGCCTTGGCAATATGCCGAGCTCAGATTACCCGGGATGATGCCGACTTCGGAACAGTCACGTGAATGACCCCCCGTCAGAGCCCGGCCGGGCGAGCAGTGAGCGCTCTGGGTGAAGGTGGATCTGAGAGCAAAGTTGAGATAGCATCATAGTGCTCGACACACGAGATGACCATGCCCTGATGGCGATGATTTGACACGACTTCGATTTACTATCCAGTTCCCAATGCTTTAAACTCAATATGAGTTCTTTGTCGATGTAAGCATCCAAGCGAATTCACGTCAGTTGCGTTCCATCTTACAACCCCTTCGTCCCTGGCAGTCACAAGCAAGAAAGTGCGTAATCATGCGTTCAGGTAAAGCTCTTTTATTTTGACCGAGATTTATATCTACCGGCGCCATATCTTCATGTGCATAGCCATACACATTGATTCCTCTTTCTTTCCTGACAAAGTTCAAACCCTCCAAACGGCGAGTCGCAAAGCAAAGCACACCAAGCATCCTTCCGGAGCCGGTTGACCCAGTGGGGTTCCAACGCCCAAGATGCATGCTCTTCGATCAAATCCCTCCAAACACAAAAACATGATTCTCCCAAACTAGCAAAGGCATTCCTTCCATCCGTAAGATAAAACATGACGTCCGTAAAGGTCAAATAAAAACGTAAACGTAAAAATCCTTGATCTCGTAATTAGATCCCCGAGTCATTCATACAGGTCTCCTGCCAAAGATAAACCATCGTAACGGGTCGTTAATATGACTATCGCTATGCCCCATTCAAAACAAATTCAAAACGTAAATCGGAATAGTTCTCTTCCATCCATCCCCTTGACCACTTCTTGTGCGAGTAAATTAAATGAAAAGAAATAAAGTGCCCTCGCTGATGGCATCCATACGTTGATGGTCCAACAACTGAGAGTAAAGATTCTGGTTTCAAACCGACAAAGGAAATAAAAATCGTAAGCATCAATATGGCTCCATGTCGGAGCCCTCCACTCCATGGAGCAATGTCGCTGGATTTGTACAGGCGAGTTGCAAAGTGGGTATATAGAAGGGTATTTTCAGAAAGGAGAAGACGCTAGTTGGCTCGGATGACGAGTTTTGACAAGAACTTGTTGGACAAGGAGTCGAAATCTCTTCGGTCGAATTTGGCATCGGGACGAGTCTTGAGGTAGGATTCTGTTCGAGTGGTTAGTATGGTGGCATGTATGGTCAGGAAGGTGTAGGGCTTACCATGCTTGGTAACGTGATCCTTCATCTCGGTCATTGCTTCACAAACAGCAACGTTGTTGTTGAGGAGCTGTCCATGTCTTCTCGTGTCCCACTCGGTAAATGATGGGAGCTTCTGGGAGATGGCGTGGAAGAGGCCGACGATGACACCGACAGGAGTTGTCTCCATGTCACTGCAGAACTTGTTGACGGCTGCTGCGTCAGGAACACGGTAATGGCAGTCGAATTGCATCTCTTCCCACACGGCAAGAAGGATGGAGGCAAGCATGAAGATCGTGGGCCAGTTCTTGAGTCTGTCACCACTGTAGACACTCGAGTATAGCGACGACAGTTCCTCGAGGATCTCCTTTTGAAGCTCACGCCACATATCTGCAAGTGCGCACTTGATCTGGAAGTTGATCATGACAGGGGCGATGATCTTTCCGTTGTACTTGGACTCCTCATCATCGATCAAGCCTTCCATAGGATGTTCATCACCACGTTGCTCAACCATGGTGACATGGAGAGTGAGGTTGTAAGCGAGAACAAGCTTCAATGCCTTTCGGATGACCGGGACCTTCTCCTTCAGGTAGTACCGGTGGGCAGTCTTCAGGATCTCGGTGATGAATGGGGTGCCCTCAAAGTAGTCATCGATGAACTCCTCAAATGGGCCATCAAGATGCTTGTCGAGGTACTCGGACAGCGCTTCTGTTGATACACCCTCAGAGCCAGCTGACATCCGCTCGGTACGGGTATCAAACTCAAGAGGCTCCTCGTGCTCAGTCTCGATCCAGTCAACGGTGAAACAACTGTCGTCGCTGACGTAGACTTCTCGGGCCATGATAGGGATGGCAAAGCCATAGCCATGGGTGATCCAGATGAGCTCCTCCTTCTGGGCGAACCCCTTGATGTTGTAGACAGAAACGCCGCGACCCGCATGTCTCTCGTAGTCCGCTCTCCAGTCTTTCATGAAGTAGCCAATGTCCTTGATGTCGATACGTGTACAAGGCACCTGCCATAATCTTGCGTGCGAAGGTTGGCAACCAGCACATGGTTCTCCCTTGTCACATGTCTTCTTCAAGAATTTACATCTCAGACAGGCTCTCAACTTTCTGATCTCACTCGCCTGCTTCCTTTGCTCCGGTAATAACGGTCCACGTCTTCGTCCAACACGCTTCTCGGTATCCTTCTTTCCGTTCGATGTACGGCGAATGACGGGTTTGGTGGCTTTGGCGGTGGGGCTCTTACGGGGTGCTGAGTTTCTCCTGGCGGGAGGTGATGAAGTAGACGATGGGGTAGTTCTACTTGAGGGCGGCGACATCTTGATCGGTACGGGTGCTACGGCAGCAGCAGGACTGATGATCTCGTGGTTGTGGTGATGAGCACCATCTTGAAAACAATTCCGGTGGTCGTTGTTGTTATTCAGGTAAGTATCTGATGCTGGGGAGTATGGTGAGTATGGGTATGAGATGTCCTCGAAGCTGCCGAACGACTCCATTGTATGCCCGGTGCCGTCTGACTGCGACGAGTCTGAGTGAGTTCGAAGATGTAATGTTTGGCCAGGGTTGAAAATTGCTGCGTTCTGTGCTTGTTGATATGCTTCGAAGTTGGGGAAATGATCCACGGTAGCCCATCCATTGTCACTACTCGAGCTTGGGAGCGACAGAACTTCCAGATATGTCCCAGTTGGTGAGTTGCTCCCTAAACTCTGACGTCCTATACTCGGTAGCCCATCGTTGGCTCCAGCAAAGTTCATAGCATTCTCGATTTCCTGCCAGTTCGCCCACATCGCTGCTTGAGCCTCCACCGTCTGTGGCAGTCCATTGAAAGGTGCCTCCATCTGAAGCCCGGCGTCAAATGTGCCTTGGGTCGTTGGGAGGTGGTAGTCGAGGGGAGAGGTCTGGAAGGTGCCTCCAAAGGCATTGAATTGCGCCCCCATTAACGAGTTATCGGGAATATATTGTGAGAGTTGCTGTTGAGGTTGTTGCATCGGCCAATCTGTCATGAGGGTGGGCGAGTTATTATGGCCAGCCTGAGGATACTGTTGATGGAGGTTGTGCCCCGGCGAAGTCTCGCGCCTCTCGTCAGCAGCTCCTGAGGCCATATCCAAAGGCATAGGCCAGCTCGAGCGCGCGGCCATATTGGTCGTAAAAGGATATCGGGGGTCTCGATGATCGAAGGTTAGGTCTAGCAGACCCTCTGGTGTGAAGTCAAGATTCGAAGTCATTGTCGCGAGTTCTTTTTTGTGATAGGAATGGTCAATAGTATTGTAAGAAGAGGGTAGGTGACACCGCTCTTTGAGAAAGAGGAAGACCTCACGATGAAGTCGGTGAGAGGCCTGGTTGTTCGTTAGGAGGTTGAGAAGAGCGGCCGTCGAGCGAGCAGGCTCCACACAAGAAGCGGTGAGCAGAGGCCGGAAGAATCGCAAGGTGGGCACGAAGCCTGCTCAGACCACCCCAGCCCCGTCGAATCAGCAGAGGGCATTGGGACACTCAAAAAGCTCACTGCAGGACGCTACTGCGCGATACTGCGCGACAGCAGTCAGGTGGCCAATAGTCGAGTAGGGGCGGGTAGAGAGGGAACAGCCAGCATGGATTCGGGGTGTCGGAGTGGGATTTAGTGGACTTGGAGAGGGGATTTCGGGGGCACTGGATGGGCCAGTTCAGCGAATACCAAGGGCCACTTCAGCGAGTCCAGCAAGAACTCGCCTATGAAACCCCCTTAAAAGCGTCGGCTAAGGCGTGGGGAGGAGGATTGATACGCCTGTAAAAGAATAGCGTACCCACTGAAGCAGATCAGAAAGACCACTGAAGCAAGGGATGACAGCCCATGCTAGCCCTGAATCCAGCGAGCCAGCCACTGAAGATTGCAAGCCCCCAAGGCCAGACCTCTCAACAACCAGGTTCCGTATCAACAGCCGAATCCCTCCGCCTGTTCAAACATACATAGACTTCCAGTATCTCACCCATAACCCTCCAAGAGAAAAGAAAAAAATCTGATACTGTATTATTGTGTTCTTACACCCCACTTGAAGCTGACATGGTCGTACAATACACAATGTCCTGCTTCCTCTTGCACAATATCGTTTTCTGTCTTATCCAGAAGTAGACAAATCGTCCCGAGCCTGGTTGAGTGGCAGCAGCGGCGTCTTGGAAAACCTTGCAAAGGACCTGCCAGAGTCTGAAAATCTCGTTACGCCCCCCAGAAGAAGCCGGACCCTGAAATATACCCCACTCTCCAGCTCTAACGAAACTCTGCATACTCGCTTGAGCGACTTGTGTAGTGGTAACTGAGGCAAGCGCGGGAGATGCTGTGATCGACAGGAAGGCGATTTTGTACAAGTACGTACCATCTTCGTTTCTCGTGGTGTTTAGAAACTTTCTGGATGATGAATGGCTCCATTTTGCCAATTTGAGGCGGTCTCTTCATGGAAGACCCTGGGGCAGCACTTGATAGTCCTGGTTGTAAGTCTCCGTTTGTTAGTGCACGTCTCCGATTCTGGCCTTCGGATCTCTAACGGGAGCGAACATCAACTCGATCTCCTATTTCATCTGTCTTATTGACAGGGACGAGGGTCTTTCTGTGCTGCACGACTTGTCGTTGACGGCCAACGGTTGTACGCGCTGATGTTCTCGTGTACCCACGTACTGCGCAGTGGCCCTCGACGCCGTGGAGAGAACCCCGCTATCTCAGTGCTCCCCCTCATCCTTCAATAACGCCTCCTTTTTCAAAGTTGCCGCCATCGAATTGTAGATCAGGTAGATTATTGGGACCAAAGCTACTCCGAGAAATTGAGACGGCTTCTCAAGTAGCCAGGCACGGCAGTGTATCATGATTCAATCACGCGTCGATTGCGAGTCAGGTCTGCCCCTCATTATTCCGAATCTTTTCGTTTCACCCAAATCAGATGGGGAGAAAAGGAATCCATCTCGCACTCATCTCCGGCCGTGGAATCGCCGGCGTCATCGTCAATCAACGACTCGCACTTCATCTTCGCGCGCAGTTGCCTCTTTGGTGATCTTACCTGTCTGCAGCTGGTCCAAAAACGAGGTGCATGTTCAAATTCATGCACTTGGCCGTGGATGCTCTTCATTGGACAAACATGATGCAAATCAGCGCATACTGACATATTGCTCGCATGCCGGCTCAGCTTGCATTTACACTTGCAGCCCACACTCTCATGGCAATCTCGAGGTTTCGATTTGTGTGTCATGTTAGCAGACTGCCAGCCGCCATGTCACTTGATGTAGCTGGTCACTCAGGTCAAAGTGTTTCGAGCCCCGAGATGAATTCAACCATCACTGCCCCTCCTTTCTCTTATCAACCTCGGCCACCGATAACGTGCCTCAGGACATACATACAGTGGGGCGAACAATTTCCATGAACGGCTGAGTCCATATACCAGTTCGGTGCATTACGTCAGACGCCTGCAACTGGGAAGGGAACGTGTAGAGAGATGTTGTATATGTCTTGCTTGTTTTGAGGCTCTGAAAGTGTGAAAGAAAAGAAACAAATCCCCAGGTTCAAAAGCAATTGATACTGCTCGGCAGACTCGTGATTGGCCTAAGCTCCTGGTGGGGCTGGAGGGGTCAAAAATAGGTACCTATTCCCATTCTCAGAGGATAGCAATGAAAGCACAACTTGTGATGAAACCGTGGCTACTACCTCGACGTAAAAGAGCTGTGCTGCTCAAAGGCGAACTATATGATGGGAAGCAATGAACATGGAGAAACGGTCCCATATCCTCAAAGACAATACAATTTTGAGATTCCAATTAAAAGATGAAAGCTCTTCGAGGTTGCATTTGGCTCAAATGCTTCGGTGGGGCTTGCTCTAAGCGAGAGCTAAGGAATTTCGCTTGACTTCAACTGACCTTGCTTGGATTGTCCAACACGAACCCGGACAATGAAAGGAGGTTTCAGCGAATCAAAACCTTCCTTCTCCAAAATGAGCCTCACATGACAATCCTCAAAGAAAGAAGGCACCGTAAGGTTATCTTCAAGAGACGAACAATGGCTGGCTCATCGTCATCTTCTGCTGGTCCCTCTGGAATTTTTGAACGATTACTGTACGGTGACCAGCAGACCCGCCAGCCTGGATTCATCACCGAAGACCCTACCCTCGCCGAATCTGCACTCGTAGACCCTGTCTCGGGGACCAGCCCCCCCTACACGATGTCAACAAAGACAGCTCACGCGAGTATGATTCCAGATCTTTTCACACAACTCCCGCCTTGTCGGGACCTCCTCATGACCGAAAGCTCCCAAGACCAGGATGAGACCATTCAAGAGTGTCTTCCTTTTCTTTCTGGTCTGGATTCAGAAGTGGAGTACAACGATCACGGAGTGCCCCGGCTGGCCAGGAATAGACATATTGCCTTTCTGCACAAGAGTCTGGGAAGGCTTCCAGCCGGCTATGTTGCTGCCGACGCTAGCAGACCGTGGATGTTCTACTGGGCTCTGAATGGGCTGGCGACGTTGGGAGAGGATATTTCAGGCTACAGAGAAAGGGTCATCAATACTGTTCGACCCGTTCAAAATGAGACAGGCGGTTTTGGCGGAGGCAATGGCCAAATGTCACATCTTGCACCAACATACGCAATTTTACTATCTCTGGCCATCGTGGGAGGTCACGATGCTTTCGATCTGATTGATCGTAAGAGTATGTGGAAATGGCTGAGTGTTTTGAAGCAACCTGACGGGGGTTTTCAGATGTCCATCGGTGGTGAGGAAGATGTCCGGTCAGAATGTTCCATGCCAGAGATAGTGCCTCCGAACGAATGCTAAATAACCATAGTGGAGCATATATTGCTGCTGTCATCATCACTCTCCTCGATATCCCCCTTGAACTACACCCCGATTCGCCTGCGTGGTCACGTGAAGGAACCACACTCCTGACAGGCCTCCCGGAATGGATATCGAGATGTGAGTTCCACGCTTCGTATTCTAACACACATATCTAATGCGTCGAAGGTCAAACATTCGAAGGTGGAATGTCAGCTCGACCAGACGTGGAGGCTCACGGAGCATATGCTTTTTGTGCTCTAGCTTGCCTCAGCATACTGGGAGACCCTCATGAAATAATACCAAGGTAAGTGAACTTTGCTGCTTCAGTCAACTATACTGACTTACGGCCTTCAGATATCTCGATGTGCCGTTATTGATCTCATGGCTCTCTGCCCGGCAATACGCTCCAGACAGCGGTTTCTCGGGCCGCACAAACAAGCTGGTCGACGGATGTTACAGTCACTGGGTAGGAGGGTGTTGGCCTCTGCTAGAAGCTTGTCTCAACGGGTCAAGGAATTCCTTCCAGAAACTGGATTCGATCACCAGTGATGGGAAGCTGTATAGTAGAGAAGGTTTAATCAGGTATATCCTGTGTTGCTGCCAGGACCAGTCTAAACGAGGTGGACTGAGAGACAAGCCGAGCCAGTAAGCATTTCAAGTATCACTAGTCCCAAGCCGGCAGCTAATAGCAACCCAGCTCATCAGATTCATACCATACATGCTACGTTCTGGCTGGCTTCAGCTCTGCACAGAATGATTGGCATTTCAACGACCAGGCAGCGAAGATCGGATCTGGTGGCCCTCTTACCTCGGCTTTCCAATGGACATCCGCACCTATCATCGAAATGTCACAGATATTTGAGGAAGACGACAGAATCGGGACTCTCCATCCAGTATTTGTCATACCCGAGGGTACTGCTGAGGAGATGAGAGCTTATTTTGCCTCTAAAGGGGGATTCTAACGTCTCTTTCTAGCCTTCGATTCATTAAATCCATGGTCAGGTGGGTTGGAAGCATTGTATGAGGATCGATCGTGGAGATAGCCTTGACCCAAGATGGAAGCTTGATGCATAGATTGCGGAGTTCTTTGGAATGGATCATATCTGGAGGTGGGTCAATTGAACAATTGTTTCACTATGCGGACAGCATGTCCGTTCTGCATTACTGGCTCACGGGGTTCACAGCGTGATGCATTCGAAGCTGTTCAGTCGAATTTCTTAGTGTTACATGATCTCGCCAATGCAGGGTATCATTTCTTGCTTCCTATTTCTTGATCCATGTGTGTCTTTTGGTTCAATTAGAGTCATTATTGCGTGACAGGGAAATTTCGACATAAGCAACTGTCGTCCGATAGAGGCGTCTGGCTGGATCGGATATTTGCACGTCCAGGCCGGCTTCTGAAACGTGATTTTACCACGACTGAATGCCAGAAGCCGACTGCAGCGACAAACGAACAACGGCAGGTTACATGATGACGCTTAACTATGCACCTTATGCCCATTGAAATGTGACAGGTCGAACAGCCGCCGTACGAGGGCAAGGACTCGCTGAGATGCTTTCTCGAGCGTATTTTTCCTTCCATTTGGATTCGGAGAAGTGGATCTGAGACTGTACTTCTGCTGTGGATGGTGCTCGCATGCCTGTTGCAAATTCTGAACAGTATTTTTAGATTTTTCGTTGTTAAGTGGTGACAATGTGGATTTTGCACTGTGGTATGGGTTCGTCTAGGTCTCGCGGCCAAGCGAGGGTCACTGGGCGGTTCAAGCTCTTGCATCCACTCATTCATTTGTCTTAAGCCGATCGATCGCCAACCTTCTCTTCCGCAACAACATCAACAAAACATTGCCCTGCCGTTTCACGGCGGCCACAGGCAAGACCTCTGATATATGCATCTCCGTCCCAGGACTCAAGTCGAGCATCACGTCTTCTGAGACATGTTCACGACTGTCAAAGTCAATTCCCCGCCTCGTGCTGTCTGGGCTCAGACTTTCTCACGCTGATTTAGCCCCGCATGAGCATGCAGCTGCAGAGAATATACCTCCGCGCCACTCCACGAATTGCAGCCCCTGCCAGACCGTGGGAGCCACCGAAAGCTGTCCTCTTCAGATGCGCCGTCAGGCGATAGGACAATGCAGCCAACAGATAGTGAGCCTACCAATGCCAGCCAGGCCAACCTGATCAAAAGCGATCCCCTCCTCGGCGGCAATGCTGGCGACAGGCGGTTCAGGTACCTGATCTAAGATCCGCTCCCAGGCGACGGGATGCCGATGTCTCGGTCTTGACCTTCAGACTTGCTTTTTCTGGTGGAGGGCGACGACATGCCATCTGGTAGAGACGTTGATAATGGGCCCGGGAGTGGTCTTCATGGTATCGATTCCTCTTCGCTCATTGCTTTAATATACCGTTGCTGTATGCCTCTTTCAATTTTCACGGCATAAGACCTTACTACTTAAGTCCTCAAGCGCAATGCCAGCTCATCGTACATGCGATCAAGAACCTTGCACACGGCTAGTCGTCGGTTTGGCTTGGGTTGCCTCGCGCTTTCTTGCCCTCCCACCACCGACTGGAGGGTACAGTACCGCGAGATCTTAGAGCAGGACAGCCACTCTTTATGCATTGAGTGGTTCACCGACTTCGTGTCAAGTCCTACTCCAGTCATTCAGCGTCCAACGCCGTGGACTTCGCGAGAGTGCCATGCATAGCAGCGCCGTTGTAGTGCGGGGCAGAGGGGACCACTCTCGCTTTTAGATGCTGTACTTTAGCCAGTCCAGAGCTTCCAATTATGGTTCTTCCGGTCTCTGTTCGAATTTATGGATCGTTTCTGTGGGCTAGGGATACTGAGTCTCTGACGTTTTAGTTGCATCAGACCGGTGTCCTTCGATGCCAGTGCATTAGCGGCCAGCCCGTCGGATCTTCATGTCACCGCAGAAACCAGCGACACTCAGTCCTTGAAAGCCGTCCGTCTTTTTGATGGAGCCAAGGCCTGCGACTCCATTCCTGCTGCTGCAACAGCATGCAAATTTTGCCCGAGATCTATGGGACGGGTGTTGAGCCTTTTGCCACCGCTGCTGCATCGACAAACAGTAGCTGCAGACCGACCTCGAAAGGACGAATTGATACCACTGACCCCTCAGAGATCATCGCCTAGCATGCGCTCCCATGTTGTGGTGGAGTAGCCTAATCTCGCGATGAAATATCAATTGGCAACGACCTACGCCAGCACTTCGATATGGGTCACATTTGAAGAGCCGCATCATGACTTGCATCTGGTTCAACCCTTCGTCCTATCTCAACAGCGCCTGAATATCTCTACGGGAGTCCAATCCATAATCCTTGTCTCACGCTAACCGTAGACTCTGCAATAAATCACACATGTCTCGCCGTCGCTGGACGAAAGTCCTGCACAAACCCCTAGACACCCACTCCGTCTGTCAGCCTTACTCTGTCAACACCACGACGTCGACCATACAACACTGCTGTCACCTACAATTTACGGATTGTGTGCATTTTCCCTGTATACTCCAGGTTGGGCTCAATTGCATTAACGGCGTCGTCGTGGTTTGGGTATTCATCGTCATCGGAACATCCTGGAAGCCAAAAAATTGTTCTCCCACACTCACTACAAACACCACCTTGGACCTGTTCCTGGAACAGGATTGTGTCACACTTGATCGTTAACAATTGATAAGTTACGATGGGTGGCTTTTATATGGCATATCTAGAGAGTACGTCGATCCACTGATTCGGGGGGAATCTCCTTTTCCCTTGGGTCTTATCGTCCGATGTTCTCCTCCGGTTCCTCGTGTATCCTCGATCCTGCTCGGAAGGGGATCTCCACCCCCACGATCATGTCATATCGCTCTCTCTCTCTGATTACTCTACCGTTTGGGCTGTGATACTGGTTCCACTGCCCAATCTTGCACCATGTTAAGCTATGTGTCTGCACCTCAGTGCATTCTGCTACGTCTTTTTCTTTCTTTCTATTCTTGGAACTCCAATTCTGTACAACGAATGTCGTCGAGAGAGTTACTGACATCTCGGCAGGTCTATGCCGTCGCCGAGGTTGGCGTGATCCCTTGTACGAGACGTACAGGAGCTCCTCTGGCTTCACATGCCTGGTCCTCGTCAATGGTCGGGAATACCAGACGGACCTGGCATACGAGTCCGATGGGTTGGCTCAGGAGAATGCGGCTATGCGGGCGTTCATGGTGTGCCGAAACTTCTCTGTGAATGGAGGTATGCTGGCTCGCAATGGTGTGGTTCAGGGCCTTCCCGCGAATGAGAGTGGTGGCAGACATCGCAGAAGCCGGGGTGGTCGAAGCCATTCTGTCAATTTAAGCAGCAGCAGTTCCACAACGTCATCGGAATAGAGGACTGAACTGATACGTCTTCCGGCAGCTAAGAATTAGCTGTCGATATACAGGCTGAACTACTCGGCCACCAAACGATATCCTGCTCGCTTCCGGGGGAAACCTATGGCACTTCGTAGCGACGCAACAACGAATTACGACTAAGACAAAACAGCGACGACGCTCTAAAAATTGCTTGACGATTCTACGACTCGATCTTAATGACAATCGATGACGATAACGAACGATTCCCTTTCCACTACCTTTCAACTACCAAGACATGACCGCGGTATGGGAAGAACAGCACCTACCGCTGGAGATCAGAGGCAACTCGACCCACCTACTGTCCTTACGGAGGCTGTCTACGACTTTTGCAATTGCGAATCTGGAGTGTTGGAATGTGACGGCGGCTTGAAGACTTTCTTTCCTCGCGAATCATGCATTTAGCAAGCGTGGCGGCAGCGTTGCTTTCGATTTGGGAATGACGACTCACGATTTTCTTTTCTCTCAGAGGGAGCAAGGAAATTGGGCAAAACTATTGGGCACAATGGATGATCAGACTTATGATAATGATGACCTGACGATGAATTAAAGTACTTGAGATACCCTTGAGGTACTCGCTCGGCAGTCTAATAATTGCTCTGATATACATGTTTCCCCGTGACTATACAATGGTTGGACAGAGAGACTGGGAGGAGCGCCGTGGGGACGGGTGTGGCGTCGAATGCAGATAATGCAATCTCGTACAAGCAACCCTCGCACAGCCACTTTTCTTTCGACACTCGTGATGGCCATACGAGGGACGTCCCTCCATCGTGTTACAGGAAAAGAAATAAGGCGATGTTCACCCCACGCTAACGTCGTAAGAAACATGTCGTACCGTATCCAGGCATGACACACAAGGAACAGGCGCTTCAAATTGCTTCTCTTCCCCACGATGATGATGAATGTACCACCTGATCAGAACTGGCTGTGGGGATCGTGAGTTGCGTGGAGTTTGTGTGTGTTGTGCCATAAATATCCGGCCATTGTAGCCTCATCTCGCTCGGCCTTGAAACTGCCTGCACCGTCGAACTCCTTAAACCAAACAAGCGGAGCATCCGACTTCTCTCATTCAATCGATCCAAAACGTGAGAGAACAAACAGATTACGAGGCCAGCCTTCCAGCCTCATGCATCAAGCAAATCAAATCTAAATTTGCCTTCCGTCAAGCTAGATCCACTAGACCACAGAAAAGGGGCTCGCCGACGGGACTAGGCGAGAATATTTTGGGGACCGAGACCAAGTCCAGGTGTCCTCCTCGACTTCCCATCCTCATTCCGACCATTCAATCCTCTCCTCTGAGAACACTGTACAACATTTCCAATCACCCACGACACTCGTTGACCAACAACTATTCACTCTCCAATTCTAGTGGAAGGAAGACCTGCATCAAACGCCAGACATTCCTTGTTGCGCATAAAACTTTAACACTTTCCATCGTCACTGTGGGGTACTTGCAGCCCACGAACTTACACACCCTCACGACTTCAACCTCCACAACTCAAGATGAAGGGTCAGTCTAGTAGTGCACATCTAATACTCCGTGGAAATGGCTGACTTTTGGTACAGCTCTCATTCTCGTCGGTGGCTTTGGCACACGTCTGCGCCCACTCGTACGTTACCCCCTAGCCAGCGAGCTACACATTCGAGTCCTCGAATTCCTACCGCAGACATATAGCGCCTCAGAAATACTTCAATGATTGACGAAAACATAGACCCTTACTCTCCCCAAGCCCCTGGTCGAGTTCGGAAACAAGCCCATGATTCTGCACCAGGTTGAAGCTCTGGCAGCTGCTGGCGTCACAGACATCGTACTTGCTGTAAACTACAGACCCGAGATTATGGAGAAGCATTTGGCAGAAGTAAGCACCGCACCTTCCCCTGGCTTTTCTAACAGGCACTGACAATCTGCGCCTCTAGTATGAATCACGGTTTAACGTCAAGATCACTTTCTCCATTGAGTCAGAACCCCTCGGCACTGCAGGCCCTCTGAAGCTCGCAGAAGAGATCTTAGGAAAGGACGATACCCCCTTCTTCGTCCTCAACTCTGATGTCATTTGCGAATACCCCTTTGCGGATCTCGCTGCCTTCCACAAGAACCACGGGGATGAGGGAACAATTGTAGTTACAAAGGTTGAGGAGCCCTCGAAATACGGTGTGGTTGTCCACAAGCCCAATCACGCTTCGCGGATTGACCGCTTCGTCGAAAAGCCAGTCGAGTTCGTAGGTAACCGTATCAATGCCGGTATCTACATCCTCAACCCAAGCGTCTTGAAGCGCATCGAGTTGCGCCCTACATCTATTGAGCAGGAAACCTTCCCAGCCATCTGCGCAGATGGTCAATTACACTCCTTCGACCTTGAGGGCTTCTGGATGGATGTTGGACAGCCAAAGGATTTTCTTTCCGGAACCTGTCTCTACCTTTCCTCCCTTACAAAGAAGAGCTCAAAACTCCTTGCCTCCTCGAGCTTGCCATACGTACACGGCGGGAATGTCTTGATCGACCCCTCCGCGAAGATTGGAAAGAACTGCAGAATTGGCCCCAATGTCACCATTGGTCCAGATGCTGTTATTGGTGATGGTGTGCGTCTACAGCGCTGTGTCATTCTCGCGGGATCGAAGATCAAGGACCACGCCTGGGTCAAGAGCACTATTGTTGGCTGGAATTCCACCGTCGGCAAATGGGCACGATTGGAGAACGTCAGTGTACTGGGCGACGATGTCACCATCGGCGACGAGATCTACGTCAACGGAGGAAGCATCCTGCCGCACAAGAGCATCAAAGTCAACGTCGACGTGCCTGCAATTATCATGTAAAATTACCATGCAAATTACTATTTCAGGGATGCCGATTTGGGACTTCCCATCAGCATCATCCAGGCTTGGAGCATAGTTTTTTGGCCCAGCACTACAATTTGTGGTATCAGGCTTTGTGTTATTATCGAGGGTCTTTGCGGAGAGCAATGACATCTTTCCCCTCTCATATTCTTCGTTTCTCGGGCGAAAAGAAAGCAAGTCGGAAAGAACGCAGTCAATTCTTGATGGGAAAGGTTTGTTTGTTTGCATGCGCTGGCGTCTATGGCTTTTTGCACGCATGCATCCATCAGAGAGTACTTGAGAGAAAATCAAAAGAGCTATGGACGGGTCGTTTTGATCTTTTGCTTTGTTTGGCGAGTGCTTTCTTCATGGGAAGGGATTTGGTTCAGGCTGTTTCTTCGTTAGCTGATGGATTCATTTTTCTTCCAGCCGTCTCTGGGTGATGTGATGGATGGACATGATTATGTTTGTAAATGGCATTCTAATCTTAGATAATAAATCTTTTGAAAACAGATCTATTGTCGGCGACATCCTTTACTACGAGTGACTCTAGTGTCCATTAGCCAAGACTTCTTTATTGACTTTACTGTTCTACTTCCGATTTCCTTTGACGAGTAAAGTAGCTGGACCTCGCGCTTCTCCTCTTCACCACGGGATGTCATCCAGACCGCCTCGCATACAGCGTCGGAATACTACATTCTGAAATGATATTGACACTCCTAAAGCTCCGACAATATTCTAGACCCCAGAAGTCGCCAGATCGGATTAAAGTCCAGTGCTTTGGCGGATCAACCCGACAATGCTCCTAACAATTTTACATGACATTCGAGCCGTACTGATTTACCTGGGTGCACTCGAGACCGCGAATGCATCTTAACCCAATTACATAAGTCCATTATTATTTCGCCTTCATATGGATCTTGCAAGAAGGCCCTTCTCCAAGTGGAGGTCCAGACTTCCATCCCGTTGCAGCTTAGCCCGTGAAGAAGGACCGAGCTGCATTCTACCCCAGAAAAGTAAATAATCCTCCCCACATCTCAACATCCCTCCTTTCCAAACCACATTTCACTCCCTACGCCACAACCAGTTCCAGAATACTCCAGCAACATGGGACTACCACCTTGGGAGACGAGCGATGGCCAGCATTTTGTCCTGATCACTGGCGCAAATAGGTAAGAGGGATAGAAGCTCCTAGGCGACGGGTTCCTGCAGCTTGCTCTAGCCAAGATATATCTCGCTTTCGTATATTGAAGCAATCGAGCTGATGTCTCCCCAGTGGTCTAGGATTTTCCATTGCAGCCCGACTCATCGATGAGTTCTTCACCTCGCCCCAGACTACGCCAAATAAGCACCTAATCCTCATTCTCTGCACTCGATCACCCATGAAGACTCGATTTACAATTTCCCGACTGCGCGCCCACCTCAGGATACAAGTCGAGAACTCGACGTTTGCGAAAAAGCAGAGGGCGAAGGCCAAGGAGCAAGGCGTCGAGTATAAATGGGAGGATATGGTGCAGCGAGTCCACTTCCTGGGCGTGGAAGTTGATCTATGTGATCTGCGGAGTGTTTATGCACTGGCGGACAAGCTGGTTAATGGAACGGTAGGAAGTCCAGATGCAACTACTATGGATGGCAAAAAGCTCCCACACGGATCACCTGGCACGGCGAGCTACAGTGCGGAGATTGAGCAGGATAGATGGGCGCTCAGCCAGAAGCCAGGGTCGATCGGTTCACAGAGGTCGTGGGGCTGGGGATTGAGCGGGATACGGATTCCCAGGTTGGATGCTGTCATTCTGAGTGCTGGAATTGGCGGCTGGGTAGGTTTGGACTGGCCATTGGCAGTAAGGACGGTTTTGTTCGACACAATAGAAGCGACTACCTGGCCAAAATACAAGAAGTCGAATTTGGGGGCTCTGGTCAAGACGTCAAAACTAACAGGTGATGAGAAGCAACCGTTGCTGGAGAATCAAGAGAAGCCACACGAACCGCCGCTTGGAGAAGTGTTTTGCGCCAACGTGTTCGGTCATTATATTCTCGCCCACGAGTTAATGCCTCTTCTCTCACGGCCTACCTCGCCGAACGCGAAAACTTGTGGCAAAGTTATCTGGGTCAGTTCTATCGACGCTATGGAGGACAAGTTCTCAATCGACGATTTGCAAGGCTTGGAATCCGATTCACCATATGAGAGTTCCAAAAGAGTGATGGACCTGCTTGCTCTGACTTCAAAGCTACCATCCACGCAGCGGATATCAGCACCATTCTTCGACAGCTCCAAAACTATCACGGCCAAGAAGGGATCGTCGAAGGTCAATGAGCCTTCGTTAGAACCCGAAATGTACGTTACCCATCCAGGTATTTTCGCATCAGACATAATGCCTCTTCCTGGTATCCTGGTCGTCATATACACATGGATATTCTACTTCGTAAGATGGATAGGTAGCCCTTGGCACCCTATTACACCATACAAAGCAGCTGTGTCTCCCGTCTGGATTGCTCTCACTGGAACCGAGGAGCTCAACGCTGCCGAAGGAGGCGGTCTGAAGAAAAGCAAGTGGGGATCAGCGACTGACACGAGTGGAAACGAGCGAGTGATGAAGACGGAAGTCCCTGGCTGGGGATGGAATGGCGATGTTGAAGACACGGCGGAAATTAAGAACAGGAAAGGCAGGAAGAGGGACGCGGTTGATTTGACGAAGGAGAAGAGAGAGGAATTTGAGATTATTGGAGCGAAAGCCTGGGAAAAGATTGAGGAGATGAGGAGAGAGTGGGAGGACGTTCTGGGAGTCAATAGCGGCAAATAAAGAAGGTCCTTTCGTGCTTGTATATATGAGTGTATAGTAGGGCATAGCGAGGAGCATATACGGCTTTTCACATGAGGCACGAGCATGTGTGGAACTGTCTTGTATTGCTCAAGGCAAGCATGAGAAACTCTTTGCCTATGGCCCAGCTAAATACTTGTAGGAAAGTTCACATATATCAGTTCCAGGCAAAAAGCAACAGCCAAACGCAGCTTTCTCCTTCCCAGTGGATTCCGGGCACCACAAGCTAGAAGGTCCTCATGCCACACTTCTTTTCCTCCCTGACTAGAGCACTCGCAACCGAAATTCAAGATTGCGTCACTTAGCAGATAGATCCTCCCTAGTTCGGTGGAAATTGATTTACCCTTCCTCTCTTTGGTTTACCACTCAACTTCACTACTTCATCCACGTCCACACCCATATCTATTCCCACAGATTCATCCCACAGTCCTCACAAACCCTCAGCAGCCCATGCAAAGCCCGACTCGAAGTGAGAGCTAACAGAGCGAAGCCAGCTACAGAGCCCTTGCCCTCCATGAAGAAATTCTCCCTCGTCACCAACACACCGATAAGAATGCCCGCTAGTATGCCCACAACCAGTATGTGCTTTCTATGTCGATATTTTTCGTCTTCTGCGAGTGCACAATATGGTAAAAGCAGAGAGCGAAGAGTACGTTAGTAGAGAGGAGAAGGAGAGGCGGTGGGCTGGTGATAAGATGAGACAAGCATTCCTGTTACATGTAAGTCTTTCCGCTCTGCTTTGTGCTTTGTTTTCAAAGGTGCTTCTTCTTACTGCTATTCTCCTCGTTCACATGTTCTTCAGGTCAAGTGCTACGTTCCGGATAGACCCCGACTGGATCCCATCTCCAACACTGTCGCCGCTGAAGAGAATTTGATGGTATGATGGGGGCAGTATTGGATTCATCCCTGACTGGCGTAGGAGCCTGTCTGATAGAACCACAATCTCCTTCTCTGGTTTTTACCTGTCTAGACAACAATACTAGTAGTGTGTTTGAGTGTGTTGTTTATTAGGGTCCTCTGGCTCGAGAAGCACAAAGCGGCACAAGTCCTGATGTCGTTATGTTAGTCAAGCCATTCGCGTGTCTGTACCTTGGACGAGACGTCACATTCCCAGAACGGCAGCTACTGATTGCATGTATCTTTAGTACGAGCTTGAACATTTGGTGGCTCAGAATAGACTTGCTGAGCTTCCTAGGACTGGCGATTTGACGGCACCGATCGTCGCAGCTCTGGGAATCCTCTCCCCAACTAGCGCTATGTAAAATCTGCCGCCGGTGGGAGGCAGATGTGCAGATCTTTTCATCCTTGCAGCACTCAGTGCCTTGCTTGCAACCATGATCTGGTCCATTGTCTGGTTTGCTGGTTTCTACAACCTCAGGCTAGCAAACAGACTCGAAATTGAAGTGTATTACAAGCACATTGGTGCCCACACACAGCGCATCCTCGACACTTGGGTTAATCAGCTCATTGCGCAAGTCTGCGAGTGTCTAATCAGCCGAATGTTTGGACTAAAAAGCCCACCAGAGGGAACTCAGGGACAAGGCAGTGATAGCGAGTCAGCCCTTGATGGTTTGTTGTAGAGAAGTGATACCCAATGGGCTGCTACGAATGGATTGTGCACGCCAACACAGATCAGAGTGGTGTCTCCTCTGTCTCCAGCCAGAGATCTGTAAGGTATGCATGTTGTGCATCGGTGGGTCCATCAACATAGTGATTGAATCTCTCATAGGAACAATACGCTGTTGTGTGTATCGTCCGGGCAGTGCATGCCATTTAGTAAATCATTTCCTTTGCCTTTGAGCTTAATCTGCTTTTAATGTCTTGTACATTAGGTCTCATCGCTACGATATCTCATATTATAACATGGTGTTGGGGTGTTGAATCGGATCCATAGAGTTTGGCAAGTCTTGTTCTGTATATGGAGAGAGAAGATCTTTGGCCGGGCGAACCTAAATGATCAAAGGCAATAGCATCCAGGAAAAGATCAATTGTGCAAAGAAGCAACTCAAATACTGTACAGATAGTGTGAGTGAATCTCGTGGAATCGGTTAACGACACTCGACATTCTAAATTCTCAGACAGAGTGGTTGATGAAGTTAGTCTTCCTACCAGCTTGTCTTCCTAAATACTTTTCATATGCCACCAGACAATGAGCCAAAAGATCATAATAATTGCAGATTGACTTTGAATCAGCAACGGTGTTTAGACCGTGGTTTTGTTGATGCTCTCTCTCGGTCCCCCTTTACATTCAGAGAGTTGAGATGCTCGCTTAATTTTCAAAACACTTCTCGGATTTGCAGTCGGAAAAACTTTTCGTGTTGAATAATAGTTTGACTTATAGTCATGAAAGGCTATCCGACTTAATAGGTAGAGCAATAGACGCATATGATTCTCCGCGTTCACAATGAGCGGGTCTCGGCATCGAACATGCGAAGACCTTGCCTGCCCACACCAGGAAGACGTGACATGATCAGTGCCTTATGACTTGATCCAGCATCAATCTGGTGATTCCTCACAGAACTTACTCCTTACTACCACCAACAACGTAGCCTTGCAGCCACCAACATCCCCAAACAATACCTCCTTCCTATTCCGCACCCCTGACCTCCGAGTCCAGGATCCCAAGCCACCATCTCCCCCCCCCTGCCCTGCACACTGCACAACATCCATCAATTCTCCGACAGGACGACGTCAGCTCAGCACGTCCTTTATTCTGTAAGGCTGCAGTTTGCAGACGCAATCTCAGTCAATTCGACATGACTCTCGTTGCTGCGAAATGAGCTGAGGAGACGGGGTCGTAAGTTAGTGTTTCAGTATGCTCGAGCCTCGGCGCCGAAGAGAGGGGAGAACTCCGAATGTTTTTTCAGACGCCTGAATTTGAAGGGCAAGCGAGGTCTTGGCAGCGTGTTTGAGAGGAGTTGGAAGTGGGTGGGGAAGTGGGCTGATGGGCGAAATTGGACAAATTTGCGAATTTCGTCACTCTTTTAAGTGTAAGTCCAGGGTCTCAATCTGTCGCACTCGAACGGATCAGCGGAGCTTATTCTGATCTTTAATCTTAATGCTCGATTACTTAGTCTATCAAACATTTTCCCGCGGAGTTTCAAAAATACCACACAAATCACAAGAAGAAGTGAAAACAGATAGACCAAATAACACATCATTCTAACATTGATACAAGAATTTCATCGTGATCCCCCCTCTATGTCGCTAAGTATACATGTCTCTGCCCATTGCACTCGAGCGAGTTCTGTACCAGTATTTAAACAGACAGCTTAATGGCTCGCTTGTTATTGTTGTTGTTCTGATTTCTTCCGTTTCCATTTCCCTTGCCGGCGGTTGCGGCCTTGGTAGCCTTCGTGGCAGTTGAAGCAGTGGCGCTGGCAGCTGATCCGGCACCGTTTGCAGCTCCTTTTCCGGCCCCTTTAGCTGCTCCAGCTCCAGCACTGGCACTAGCGGCTGGTGTAGCGGCGGCTCCATTGATGTTCTCTCTGGAAAGAGTCTGAACTTCGGCTGCCTTGCTGACAATTGGCAGTTCGGCTATCTAATGTTAGCTTGGATCCATCGATAGGACATATTTATCACGTACCTCCTGCGGCCTTCAGAGCTGCGGCTCCTTGTCCGGAAACTTGGTTGGCCTTGTTGGCAGCATCTAGGTCGAGTTGATCCTGTTGGACTTGCGCGAGAACGGCTGGGAGCGTAGCAGCAGTAGCAACTGGTTCTCGGTCAGCACGATTCAAGAATATAAGTGTATCAAACAGAGCAAATGAGACGGGTTCAAAGGGTTTCGATTAATGTTTTATCTAATTAAAACATATTTACAGAGCAAAGCACTTGCTCATAACCCAGAACCCGAACATGAAATCGCGAGATTACGTACTGGTGTTGGCAGAGTTCTCGTTGGGTGTGGTGTCGGTTTGCTGGACAGCGAAGCATCCTCCGAATGGACCTGCTTGAGCATTGTTTCGGCAGCGGACAGTGCAGATATTTCCGGTTGAGCCTATAGAGACGATATATCAGTATGATGTTTTCGAATAGATGCTTGTTGTTCTCACCTCCAATGCAGTTCATAGAGTCAGGCATAGTGACGGTGATGTTGAAGTCCTGGGTCTTGGCTTGGGAGAAGCCATTGACACCGGGAACGTTGTTAGTGACGGTGAGGTTCTGAGTGAAGACACCGGTGTTACCTGATCGATCGAGTTAGAACAGTCCACTTGTGGTATGGTTTTTATGCTCACCAGTCTCCTCCAAATCGCACACGTAAGGTCCGGCACCGTCAGCATTGACTTGGTGGATGGTGACAGTCATCTCCGTGCCCGCCTTGACAGACGTGACCTGGTTAGCTGCGAGAGCGTTCTCGGTGTTCTCTCCAATATCGATGTTTCCAGTCAACTCGGTTCGGCCACACTCGTTAACAATGTTGGCCTGGATCTCGGCATCTCGAATGATCGTGGTATCCTGTTGACATGGACTGATGCTTGTGCAGTTTCGTGCAATAGCATCGTTGACTTGAGATGGATGTCAGCATTGTGAGATGGAAGAAATGGAAGCCGACTGACCTTGAAATCCTACACTTGCTGGAGATCCAGCTTCACCCTGAGCATTCAGGATAGCACCGTGAGCGTTGACCAAGGACAGGAGAGCCGCAGTATAAAATATCGAGGAAATCATGGTGAAGGTATATAAATAGTGTCCTGCACGAAACTTTGAAAGAGTGGATGAAAGTTAAGAAGTAATGAATCGCCCGGATCCCGTGAAGCAAAGAATAGAATTATCGAACGAAGAATGGAGTGACAAAACAAAGACAGCGAAGAAGGACCACAAGGACTTTTAAACATCTCGCAACAACAATGAGAGCGAACGACAACGGCCCCATAGTGGATACCGAGCAAACGCCGTCCTACAACACTCGTTGCAAGATGGGCGGGACTTGGGATGGTTGTTGCCAAGACAGACCACTTCTAGGAATGCCCACTCACCAGAAACAGTCAGAAACAATTCGCAGGGTAGGCAGCCTATGCTTGAATGCCATCCTCACATCAATCAGATCATCGGATGGCAGATCGCAGTGGCTGGCAGAGTCTTCTGTACGCAAGACGGGATCCACAGTCAGGTTCGAGCAGCCACCGTGCAAGGCGCCCCAGCAAGCGAAGGCTAGGGAGCAAGTCTTCGCGACACAGCGTAGCGTTTGACCCGCTGCCCAGCCTTGTGTTATGAGGTCGACTGCTCAATCATCGGACCAGAGCCAACGACCGTGAAACCTGATGATAGGGTGGCAGGAGGAAGAGTATGAGGCTGTTGTTTCTAAGTTCGCTTTGACGGGTTTTAGACGAGTGGGTTTGGCTAAAAAGGGGAAGCCGGGACATCCTAAACCCTGTAAAAGCAGGCATATGGTGGGAGGCGCCGAAGATTAATTAAATGTGGAAAGAATAGGCTCATAGTGTGGAGAATGATCAGACAGATAAAATGTTCCCATTGGTGGTATGTATCGAGAGTGGGTGAAAATCGTCTATACCTCACAGCCTTGTTAATATTGCAAATCACCAATCACTTAAGCATATCTCTGCAATATAAGTAGGAAGCTTGTTAATTACTTCGTTCAACTTTCTCAATAACTTTAACGAGTGTCGAGATAGGAGAAGACAATTCGTTGTATTTAGACACAGCAATTTTGCCAGAGAGCGAAGTGATTTGTTCATGCTCCCAAGTTTCTGCACGCAATCAGCGGAATTGTACCGTCTCTTTGACCGATCTGTGCAACAACATTGGAAGATCTTGACTGTGAGGTCAGATCGGTACCTTAAACGTATTGTTATCGACAAGCGTTGACCGCGATTTGTTGTTGATGCTCGCCTCGTCTTGCCATTAAGTAATAAGACATGCGGACAGGAATGAATCCAGGTGCAGTAAATCGTTCTGGACCTCTCCCTTCCATGGACATTGCTCCCGAATTAGAGAACACAGTTGAATTGAGCACCTGGAACGATCATCAGCCAAGATGCGCCAGGACTCTTCAAAGCTTGCACCACCCATCTCAGAAGCGTCAGAATTGCGAAATTAGTTGCCAGCCAAGAGAAGACTCGTCTGTACTTTCTCAAATAAGCTGCATCAAAACAGTTTGAGTCAGGTGGAGTCGATGGCCCCCTTCCCCTTTGCCAAGAACACTTCGTTGATGCTTAAAACAGACCAAAGTGGCGTGCAAACACCTAAACAAGCAGTCTTCTAGAAAATCTAAATGTATTTTGGGATCATCCCCGCATGCGCTTCGAGACTTCTGATGATGATTCGGTCAAATGGCATTAATCTCCGTTGCTCAGGAGATCTCAACGAGGTTGGCCTTGCTTGTCTAGGCGTTTTGGCCTTCGATTGTTGTCGAATCAACTGATTTCGGCTCCTGAGAACAAGTCAGGCATCGTCTGTGCTGCCATGTGGTCTTGACTTCATACTCCAGCCCGAACTTTCCTTGAGTTGTGGCTGCTGTGACGTCTGCGGCAGTTGTGAAAGGACAAGCGGCAACTTTTAGGCAAGAATGAACAGATGAAACATCCATCGATCAGGTGGTATCAACGAGAATTTCATGACCCTGCGACTGTAATTGTACATTTATCGACCAAAAACAGCCTTGGACCGCTCCCTTGAGGTTCCTCACGCGCCAAATGCCACAAAGTGTGCTCCTCGCTTGTACGATTACCATCACCCAACGCCTTGGTCGCCAGTAATTTCAGATGTCCCTAGTATAATCCATACACTTAATAGGGGAATAACTTCCCTCACTCATCCTCGCCTTCGGCATCCAAATCCATCTCTGCTGAGATCGTTGGTGCGTCTTCCATGACTTCATCCTCGTCGTCAAGCAACATCTTTCCCTTGCCTTTTCCCTTCCCCTTCCCTTTACCAGGGAGTATGGGCTTTCCCAAACCCTTTCCCTTTCCTTTGCCCCTGGCATCAAGGACTGGCTTGCCTAATCCTTTACCTCGACTAACATCACGCCTCTTCTTCATAGCGGGAGTTTCGAGGGCAACCGCGTCTTCTACTTCATCCTCCAATTCCACGTCGTCCCCGCTATCAGCAGCCTCTTCATTATCATCTCCCTCTCCTTCCTCATCCCCAAGCAGGACCTCGTTTCCCAATCTGCTTCTTTGCTTTAAGAGCTTCGGGGGAAGACCGGGACCGCTGTCTGCACCATCGAAGTCAGCCTTTGAAGTACCTTTTGGGTACCGTCCGGGGCCTCTACCGGTTCCCCCGCTTTTCCTCCGCGACGTGCTACTCCGGGGCCGCGCAGCTGAAGTACGTCTAGACGAACCACCCGATGGTCGTGACCTAGGCTTGGGTCTCGAAGACGAAGAAAGCCCCGACCTATTTCGAGTAGGAGTCGGCCGCGATCCCGATGCTCTTGGGGTATTGCGGTTGCGGGCGCCTGGGACTGGAGGAAACACTTCGAATCGTGTTGGAGGAATAACAGCGGATGCTTCATAATAGGAGACCTTCTTGGGAAGGCCGTTCAGCTTCGGTCTTGATTGTGATCCTTCACCATTCGTGTCCGGTTTGCCCCCTTTGATGAATTCCCCGGACTCTGTTGTCAATTTTCCAAGCGACTCAGTAACGGCATCAGTATCACCATTGGCAAAGGTTTCGAAGTCTCGCTTGCTTGTACTCGATAAGTTGGCTGCCGAAATATCATCGTCTTCGTCATCTTCGTCACGAGGAGCGACTGTATTCAGAGGTGGAGCATGGTCAAAAGCAGATGCGTTGCCTCGACCCATGATGTATGGTGTCCACACAAGTCCTTTTGGATTGAGCTTGGCGTAGCCTTTCGCCTCGTGCTGCCGAATGACCTCGCGATAGTAGTCGGTCTTGAGCTTCAACGCATACGTCCCAGTAATAGGATCTCTGATCAGTGCTCCCATCGCATCTAGTGCTGAGATCACATCGTCCGGGGTCAAGCCTAACTCATCGGAAATTCTCCTGATACTGGGTATCTTGTCGCGCGGTTTGTAATCCTTGAAATAATAGCAGAGCACCAGTCGCCAGTAGTTCCGATATGACACCAATCCCATGTCTGAGAGAGGCTTTTCTGGTGAACCAGTCTTCTTCTCTACTCTTGTCAAGAGATAGGAAAAGTCCATTAGCAGATGTCCGTAGCCTTTCCGTTGGTGAATTGGAAGGACTAGAATGCAGGAAACATTGTTCAAACTGCTTGGCCTTTTTTCTTTCGAGAAGTACCCGACAAAGTGGCAGCCCAATTCATCGTACTCCGTCATGACATAAAAGAGGAAGGGCTCGACATCGTAGTATAGCGTTTTCGATCCCAGGAAAAGCTTGGCAAGTAGGCAGAGGTTTTGACAGTAAAGAGGATTTTTGCGACCGTCTACCTCAAAAATCATGATTTTACCATCTCTGTATATTTCATCGCCAGGCGGATGCTTCCAAGGGCACTTTGTCTTGTGTCTCCATGCAACAATGTCGGATTCCATGTACTTCAGACAGAATTCGCATATGAAGAGGGCCTTGTTTCGACTGTATTCTTCCGGGTATGGAGCGGCGTACCATATGTCGATCTGATACTGGCCGAATTCGATGTATTCGATCTGACTTGCAGGCCCGGACACCTTGCGTGCTTTCTTGATACCAGATTTCGCAGCTGCCTCGGCCGCCGCCTGTACGCGAGCCTTCCAGTCCTCTTCAGCCTTCTGACGAGCCTCGTCGAATTGTCGGCGGTGCTCTGGTTTTGGCAGTGTCAACGAGGTGTCTGCTTCTTGTTCCTTGAGGATGCCACCATATGGCTTGGACTTGAGTTCATCCATCTCTTTGTCGTGGAGTGAGTAGAATGGCTGAGAGTAACTTGAGGGAACGAATTGAGAGACTGCAGGCGCAGATCGAGATGCCGAGCCGCCATTCTTCTTCTTCTTTGGTTTCGGAGGTAGCGATAGAATGTGTGCTAATTCTATGGAATCCACTCTAAACATCACCTTAATACTTCTAGGCAATCTCTCAAGAATCGTAGCAGGTGCTTTCGACGACTTCGGCCTGAGGGACCTAGAGGCTCGTGGGCTTATAGGCATCTCCGTTTTCCTGTTGCCATTGGTTAGGATATTAGCTTTATCAACAGCAGAATCAACATCCATGCTGCCATTGGCCAATCCTAATTGCGCATCTACTGTTAGCGCTTTAGATTGACTAGAGCTCGCGTCTTTGTCACGAGTTCGCCTTCTGGGGGTCTCTTCAACCGGATCAGCGTCAGAGGAAGTTTTTCGCTTGCGCAACAAGCGTGATCCGTCCATTGGATCATCCGGCGCAATAAGCTGATTGAAAACAGAATGCGAGTCGGGTTTTATTGCACGCTGGGGTGGTAGAAGATCTCCTGCGATCCTGTCTCTTGATATTCGTCTGGCGGCTGGGTCGAGCAACTCCTCAGGCTCTTCTGGCGCAGAGCCCGGTACAAGATTGTTTGCCACGCAATCAGGACAGTACCATGTTTCTGTTATATGTCAGGATTCGAAATTTACTTCTCAAAGCGTGTCAATGTTGACTTACCATCTTCAGATTTGAGCGCTCCGGCATTACGAGCGCATTGCCGATGTGCTACAGCCTTGTCAGCCTCGTCAAAAATAGCATCAAAACAAAACAAACCATTGTCGCCGCAAACACCGCAAGCTAGATACAACTCAAATTCCTCGCTTGGGTCATTCTCCTCGTCCTGCTGACAGAATCTATCAACTGCTTAGTTTCGATTTCAACGGTTTCATTTGACGGGGAATCTTACATGCAGCGATTTGGGTTCGCTATTTCGTCTTCTCCTTCACCTTCTTCGGCAGCGGGCTCCCATCGCTCCTCGACTTCGGCATCTGTCGAGTCCTTCGATTCATCATCGTCCGCACCACTGGCACCGCTTGCAACGCTCACATCATCTTCATTATCGGACCCAGAAACTACATCCTCATCCTCATCTAAATGACCAGGTTGTATCTTTACTGCACCGACTCCCTCGGCATCTTCATCTTCCTCATCATCCTCATCCTCGTCACTTTCTTCATCGTCGAGCACAGCTGATTCTGCCACTTCGTCGTCCTCTTCGCCCTCGGCATCCTCGTCAGAGAGCTCGTCGGTCCCGGTCGCCTCTTCCTCCTCGGGTTCTGTTCCCTCTATTTGCTCCAGCATTCCATTATGGAGCTGATTATTGGCGGCAAATGCATCTGCGTCTGCCATGATATCTGCTGCGAGTTCATCATCTTCCTCGAATTCAGCATCCTCTTCTGACGTTGCCATGCTGTGCTGGAGCTCCTCCTCCATGAGGACCGCTGCCGCCATCCTTTATCAGCCTGTCGGCATTCGTCTGGATGGGTGAAGTATATTTGGCGCAGAGTTGTGGTTTCAATGTGAGGCAGAAACCCTGACAAGGGGGGCGCTGGGGATGCGCCAAAGAGAACTGAGTCTGAATGTGTCCTCCAGATGCGTGTGGCCAGTGTCAGGTGGTATCCTCGAGGCACAAAGTATCGAATCCACCCCCTTCTGCAGACTGCCTGATCGTATCTTGGTTGTGGGGATAGTTTTGGAGGTGGTGGAGAGGTGTGCGTCTGTGGGGAACAGGTAGAAAGACGCGATTTGTAGCCACAATGGTGGCAAGTCAATCAATGACACGATAAAATAGGATGCTCGAAGTCTTCCGACGCGTAGATAAAGTTTGAATTAAGTTGAAATCTGTTCGTGGAATTGTGCTATCGTTGAATTCTCCGGCGCATTCGTGGTAGTCGCTGTGCTGCCGTCGTCTCATTCATTGCATTAGTCAGCACTCTCGGGAAGGCCTTCAACGTCGTCGATCCATTACGAAGGGGATATTTGAAGCAAATCAATCAACCCGCGACACAAGTATTTGGGTATGGACTCTGCGCAATATCACAAGGGACTGCCATATGCTAATTGATCTATCAGGATTGAATTACAACCACGATTATGGGCGTCCCCTTCGAAGCTCTCCTCCCCTATGGGATCATGCTTGCCGTGCGTCCTCCATTTCCCCGCCAATCCGCTCATCCAAGAAGCCTATACTGAGTGTCGCAGATGTTTGGTATTTCTGGAGCAGGATTGTCGAAGATTAGACACATGCAGAACGGTGGAAAGAGAGGAAGACACTCGGTGGATCAATGGGACAGAGTGAGCTACTAGAAATCTCTCAGTAACTTCATGTGCTAATATTCAATAGCAAAGTAGATCTCCCCAGCTATATCGACTCATGAGCCAAAGTGCTAATGGAAAATAGTGATGGATCGCGATCGCAGATTGACCGGATTCTTGAGAGGACAAACAGACAATCCAGCCGCGCCTGCAGGTTTCGAGTTGAACAACCCATGGAGAGTACGTACCGCCAAGGATTCCATCCTTTCTGAAATGCTAACCGGATTTACAGCTCGAGAGGCGGATCATGTAGAGTGGGCTGGCAATGGAATTGTACATACATACTACGGAAAATCAAGGATCAAGGTCATGAAGCTTCATATGACTCAAGGTTTTCCTGTGATCTTTCCACCATCTGCTGAGTGCAGGTGCTTTTTTATTGCAGATTCGGATCTCGACTACAGAGCAATGCGCCATGTCCTCTTACCCAGATACCAATATCTCGGCCCATGCCCTGGATTTGAACATCGAAATTGGCCTTGGATCCTCAGGCAACAATTAATTCCATCTTGCTTGCACTCGGCTTGGACAAAAATTACGATATTTTTGGTCCTGCCCGAGTCTGCTTCAAATCGCATCCAGGGTATCTGTAAAGCTCCTGCGTGTCTCGATGATGCAAGTAATTCGTGAGGGATTGACACCAGAATCGTACATTGGGCCCTTGTATGTGACCTCCTGTTCAGAGTGTAGACCCAATGGAAAAATATATGAAGACGCCTCCCCGCCCTTTATCGAGCCAGATGCTTTGGATGTGCTCGCGAAGTCCTACAGTATGGCTCAAACATTTCAGTCCTTCTTCGGCTTCCCTCTCAACTCCGTGACTAATCCTCTTATCCCCGACCTCTCCGCCTTCCCCAATACGATCCCAAACTCACTCTCCAGCAGCTCCCACCTCTCAGTCTCACTTTCCACCTCCTGCACGAGCGTCTCTTCTCCCGCAACCGTACTCTTGAGCTTCCCACCCGTCAAGTTCACAGTGCCCACCACCTCCCCATCGACCAGCAAGTTCCTTGCGCAGAACAAGATATGGTTGAAGAAGCTTCCTCTCACGTCTCTCGTGGTCTTGAAGTTCATGACTGCAATATCCTGCGGAAGGAATTCTATTTCCGTAAAGCTGTAAGTATCCTCCCAGGCGGTGCTGCCTGCTGGACAATGCTGCAATACCCAACATTTGGAGGAGGGAGACGTAAATTCCGGGATGGAAGTATAGATCAGCCGGATACGGTCGTTTGTTGAGCCCCATGGGAGTTCGTTGCCATCCAGGAGTTCGACTGGAGCTGTTGGACCTGCGACCCATGTCAATGACCGCTCGACCTTGCAAAGGATGGTACGACAGAGAGCGGACGATCAAAGCTTACCAGTCCCTCCAAAGCCAACATCAACAAGATACTTCCTCCCCTCGAATCCGACAAGGTTGATCAAGTGATTCCAACCAAAAAACCGCCCCTTTGGACCACCAAGCACATTCAACGCAACTCTAGCGCCCGATCTCATGACATCCATCCCGAAACTCCTCATCACAGTTCCAAAGAATGTGTTGTTGACTGTACATGTGCCTCCTCGTCCGCCACTTGCAAGTCGGCCCTGCCACTTGGCCATTCTCTCATCGTTGCCATCCTCATTCATTTTCGGTGAGGAACTAGTGCTCATGATATCTAGCTCTCCGGACCCAGTCTCTAACTCGCCATCAACAGCAATTCCCCTACTCTGAACCAAATACTCAAACAAGGTTCTTGGATCCAAGGTTCCCACATGATGCTGACTGTAATGTAGATACAGGTTTGAGAAGGGGATTTTGGCTTGCTGGTAGTTTTGGAGTATTTGTAAGGCTTGTAGCGCTGAAGAGGACGTTGCCCAGTCTCCTGAAGATAAATTACGAGAGGCATTTTGAAGAAGGATATGCCTTTGAGCTGCTGGTAGGGAGATATGTGACAGATAAGTTTTCAGGGCGGCAAGGGAGTAAATCGGTCGGCTTGCGGGCAGCATTTTACTTGTTTTATGTCGCGATGTCTCACTGAGGGTGAATGAAGACAGTCTGAATTCGATAAGAAAGGCCGTTTAAAGAACATCAACAGAGAAGACGGTTGCACAAACGACCATGAAAGTCGTCATCATCGCCATCGCTCAATGTACGTCTCACAAAGTAGCGCGACACAAGATACGATAGATCAGCACTACGACGCTCACATGTCAGTCACTCCGGTCTGAGATCAGAAAGCTTATGATATCCACTTAGCACTAACAAGAATTAAGTTTGGGCAGTCCTGTATTGCTCAGCGCTACGCTATGCGTTCGCCAGTACAGCTCGTACTGTAAGTATCAACCGCCAAAACGAGACAACAGCTCGCTACAGAGGTCGCTGCATCTCGCGAGAGTATCGCACCAACAGGCCGACAACAAGTCACGGAGCCATCAACAATACAACCTGCACTCGATAGCTCGGAGAATTGCTCAAACATAGAAGATAAATCCTTGCCTCTTACTCGGTCTTCAACAAATGGCTCGGTCCCGAACAGATAATCAAATTATTTCTAGCTGTAAGTTCTGGTTGGGTAAGAACTTAGTCGCCATCTTGGCGATACGACGCAAAAGTACGTACCTGTAGACTTTGGGTCATTTTAATCAAGTCGATTTATCCATCACCAATCATCAATTCATTGAATCGCGAAAGCCACTCATCCAATATGCAACCTATGTACATCCTGACCAATTACAAAAGTCTGAAAAGTTTCAATCAAGGCCCCAAGATCTTCCAGAACGCTGAAAACGATCCAGTACCACATTATTTCTGCACTACTCTTCTATCACCAATCCTCGAGTCCCTCGACACTCCGACCACCTATCCATTCGGAAATATAATGATTAATCAATTCCCCGCCACCAGATCTGTCAGAACTGATAAAACAAGCCCATCGCATCTTTTGAAGCCCATCCTGAATCAGCCCAAAGCAAAGTACCTTCAATCCCATCGCCCATTAATCTAGTGACAAATCACAAGGTCAATAAATCTACCTGCCATCCCGCACCACTTCCCCAACATCCCCTCCGCGCCCTCAACTGCTTCACCCTCGTTAAAAATCACCTGTCAAAAACTCAAAATAAAGTGTCAATCGGCTCGAGCTTCTAGCTCCTCACTGACCGATCGTCGTTCCCGCAGATTTCGAAGCTTGCTTGCAGATCACATACAATACCGTCCTAGACTGCCTTACTGGCTCACTTTCTCCGCCTGCCCGCCCCCAAAATCTCGGTTAATGTGGCAGCGTGGCGTGCTAAAATTAGGCTTTCTTTGTTGACTGACCCCTGAATGAGTAGGGAGGGGCTGGAGCTAGTTGGCGAGGGCAGCTGGGATGTGATGTTTGGGGAAGACTCAAACGAAACGAGATGCAACGAGACGAGACGAATTGCGGGGTACAGGAGGGTACGTACCTATTTGTGTTCAGTACTGCAGTATGTATTTCTGGAGAAACGTGACATGCTCTGAGACGCTGTATTGTATGCAAGATAGTATTTTGGGGTATTTATGCATTGGTAATGTGACTTTGAGCTTGGCCACTTGGCTGCATATTCGATACTTTGTTTGAGGTCATCTAGAAATGCCAAAGTGGTCATGCAGAGGAGCCGTAAGTAGTCTAATAACACTGGAATTGGATGAGCTATGCATCAATACTTCTATCGCCATAGCCCTTGTCCGGAAGATTAATTTACTGTTCTTGTCTGCCACGCCGCTGCACCCGCCAAAGACACAATTTACCTGTAGAATACATTGTCAACAGTCCCCCTGGGGTATCCCGGACCGGACAGATGAACAAATTCCCCTTCCTTTCCTTCTATAAAAACTGCTGAATGAACGAAACAAACGAACCAAACGATGAAGAAAGAGGTGTATGACTGCCTGTCCCAACGCCCCACGCTGTGCTGTGCTATGCCATATCACCGACCAGACTGACATGCTTCACACAAAAGGTCCCAAAACCAGCGCTATCCAAGCTATGCGTCCCAAGTCTCTCGCCCGTGAATGTATCCTAGCTCCCATGAAGATAAATGAAAAATATATGCGAAGTTGTGCGCTATCAATACCACGCGTATACACTTTTCCAAGAAGCGAAACACTTTTCCACCAAAAACGCCTTTTCGACTTGGAATTTTGATCTTCCCACGTCGCACATGTATGATTGACCGTATCTTTTCGTTACTCAATTCTGACCGGGACAATTGGTGACTGAATAAAGACACCTTAACCTTGGGAATAAAGGCCGCTGCCAATATTATTGCCTGCCGACATGTTCGGGTTCGACCCAGCTGACGAATATGCCTGATAGGGCTCTCTTCTACCAATATTAGGCGGTGCTGAGAAACCTGGATAGACAGGGTTGCTATTGATTCTGGTAATTGGAGGTGGCATCCCATAATTCGTTGCAGGATATCCAGGCGACATTGGGCCAAGGGAGATCTGCTGTGTGCTATCAACCCTGGGGGCCAATGATAACGGCTGTGGAAATTCGAACGGCAGCTGTGTGTTATACCGCATGGCTTGTGGTTGAGGAGGGAAATGGCCATCTTGTGGAGATCTGGTAAGGCCAGAGTCGAATGGAGACGAGGTTCCTGTACTTCCTCCTTGTGTTGCAGCTCGATCAGCAAAGTAGCTTGGACGAGACGAGGTAGCAGACTGAGGAGACTGGGCGTAGGTGTAGGATCCGTATGCTGGAGGCTGAGCTGATACATATTGGTTGAAGCCTGGCTGCTGGCTATCACCTGGATATGGTCTCGAGACAAGAGCTGTGGTGTTCAATGGGTTCGGTTGAACTTGTGCACCAAAGGCTGGTGATGCTTGGCTTTGATCGGAACCTGTTCGCGGACGTTTCGAAGTCTGATAATCATCATAAGACTGACTAGTTGAGTCTGGGAATGACGTAGTAGAGTGCTGCGAATAATGCCGAGTCGGGGCTGGTCGCTGGGCCCAGGAGGCCTGCGCTTCTGTATAATCGCCTTGATCATTCTGGTCTCGTCGAAGTTGCTCATGAGTCTCGGAAGGGGGCTGAATCTGACCACCTCCTCCTGTACTCTGCTGGCGATTGCCCTGTCTGTAATGGCGTGGCTCGTAATCATCATGAGCTGGTCCACGTTTCCGCAACAAAGTTCGAGGCTCCTTTCGCAGTCTCAATCGCACACCTTGATCGCTGAAAGACCGAGTAAGGAAAGTGGACTCTGCCATCCCTGGGAAGGTCTTTGTCGAGTGAACCTGGAATGACTGGGAACTGATCGATTTTATATAAGCGCATTCATCCCGGCGCATCTCATAAAGAGTGAATTGGAGCCGAAACCTTCCTTCGTGCTTGACAGAAAGATCCCCGAAAACGAAGAAAGCCCCATCGATGTTATCTGTGTCTTTGAGTCGATGAAGAGAAGATACCAGAGTTCCTGCCAAGGTCGAACCAAGAGATCCTGCTGTGTTTGGCAGCTGTGCATGGTCCGATTCGGGTAGGAGGCTACATGACATGAAGAAGTATGGACCTGCGAGAAAGGAAAGTCAGCTTCAGCTCTCCTGGTCCTGAGGAGTAGCGTACTTTGTAGAAAGTTTTGGGATGGGTCTGCTTGTGTGGAGATTTTCAGTTGTATGATCGGCGGGGGATCGACTGGCTTGCGGTCTGGGAGATGTTAGATCATTCTATCCTGATAGGAATGCCAGATGTCATACCCTTCTCTTTGCCAATTGCCACTCTTGCGGACTTAGGCTGTTGCCGGATAATAAGTTCACAGTGGTGACTGTCGTTCATACTTAGCAGCAGAGACATGTTTGGGACTGGTTCATAGCATACCTTGACAGCCCTTGAATCTGAGAAGTCATTGCCTCGGCGAACTGGTGAGTAGATTGAACTGTTGCCATTGCTGCTCTCTTCTTGTTCAAGCTCAATCTTTAGGGCACCAGAAGGTGGGCAGATGAGGGTGCTTCTTGGTGATGGATCTTGAAGTGTTTTCGCAGTGCCAGGTCTCCTGGGAAATTGGTCGAGTATTATTGGTGTGATGACGATATTTGTCTACCATAAGAGATATGGAAAGGTTCTTGTATGTAAAAGAATTCTGTGGTTTGTGCGCATGGAGATTGAGAAGTCTGTTACTGCATAAACCGCAAGATGTCATTAAGAACGTTGGCGGGGTCCTAGTTCACACCCCAGACCAGTTTGACTTTCCTGAGCCAACCCGGTTCGGGGTCGCGCCTTGACTTTTTGGCCGTCTGAAGGTGTAGGTGGCCTGAAGTAGAAGTTTTGAAGCTTAGGTAGGATTAGCTCTGTGTAGGGAAGGCGCCGAGGACTTAGGGTTTTGAGAATACCTTCAAAGTCGGCTAGTCGGAGGCTCTTTCTCGGTACACTCCGAGTAAGGGTCTGCGCCGGCCCTCGATAGCTCACTTTGGAACCACGGTTAGGTCGAGACAAGTGTGCCCGGGATGATGTAAAAGCGATAAGGCTGACAGCGGCAGTAGTAGGTAGGTGGGAGTGAAAGTCACTCTGACTTCGACACAATGTACAAGAAAAGTTCGTCTCGGATTGAAGCAGAGCCGTAAGAATAAAGTGGAAGGCCGCAGGAGTAAGTTGGTTTGGTGTGGAAGAATGGAGATTGAGGAGGAGTTTTGTGGAGAGACTTGGAAAGGATTGTAAGTGGTGTGTGCTTTGGAGTCGAGGTAGGTAAGGCAAGGTAGGTAAGGTTGGTGAGGTATGTAGTGTGGGGACCTCCTGGATGTGGAGAGAGGGCCCTGTGTAGGCTAGATCGGAGGATGTAGCAGAGTAAGCGAGGTCCAGTCAAGGTCCATTCGAGGTCCAGGTCCAGTTCGATTATCCTGTAGGTACAAGACTTTACCGTACGGACCGTGGCTGTAAGAACGTGCTTTGCAGTGCAGTGCAGTGCACTTATGCGGGAAAGTCCAAGAGTCTCGGTCGGTTGATTGGTGGTATCGCTGGCTGGTTGGGACTGTACAGCTAGAAAAGAGATAATCGACAACGGCTTCTAGATGAGATGAGACGGAGTCCACTATAATATGACCAGGTATTGACAGCAGAAGTGCAATGCAGTTAACTGAACAGTGATTGTGTCAGAGGGGTGGAAGATGTCGTGGGTGTTGCGCAGGCTGCTTATTCTAGTCTCGGCGCGGGGTTTGAAGGACAACTGAAGGTACCAGGTACTGGAATGTAAGTATGGAGTTGGGTACCGAAGTAGTAGTCTGTGTTCCAGCCAGTACTTGCTAGTCGCAGAGCCAGGGAGCCAGGGAGCCAGATTCCAGCAAAAATTGAACACACAGACAGGTATCCTCCTAAATTGAAGTGTCGAGCAGGCTGGGCAAAGTACTGTATGTCGAGCTGTTTACTTGCTGATTGGACGGGGTGGGAGGAGCCAGGGAGACAATGATGAAGATGGAACACTTTTGTAGTCCTGGTAGTTGCAATGGGTGGCAGTTGTTCCAGAAAAGACTTCTGTAAGAGTAGCGTTCCAGAAATAGAAGGAAAAGCAGCAGGTCGTCGATCTTCGTTCCAGAATTAGAATTAAAATACCAGCCAGAAGGTGCAAATGGCCAGAAGCAGTAGTCGTACAGTAAGATGAGGAGAGGACCATGAAGCAAGCAAGCAAGCAGGTAGCTAGCTGGATTAGAGGAGTGTAGCAGCCAACGCGGAGAAGAGAAGATCAGAGCAGATCAGATCAGACGAGATAGACTGGCCATCCAGAAGGGGTCCTTGGTTGTTTGGTGACGAAATCTTTGCTGCTGTGATTGGATCTCCAGATTCACGGGACTCGATGTGACAAGATCTGGAGCTTGGGGGTTTGGGGTTTGGATTCAGATGTGAGCAAGCCAGGAGGAACAGGCTGTGGAAGGTATGTTGTGCCTTTTGAGACGAGGCGAGGAAGTGAAGCGGAAGTAGGTAGTATCCAGGATTCCAGGGTCCTGCAGTGCCGGGAAGCCGTAGCCAGTGGTCGTTTGCCGCAAACAGATGGTGGAGATGAAGAGGCACGATCCGCCGTTGGATCTGCTATGATGGGGAAGGGAAAGATAGGGCCGACAGGGAGGTCGATAATCTGGCGTGGCCTGGCAAAGTGAAGAAATTGAGATTGAGCTGTTTGAGACGGGTATGGTTAGGTCGATTGGTTGGGATTGAGAGATGACCGCGGGCAGGTAGAGAAGAGCGCGCGAGAGAGAGATGAAAGGTACAATGGGCTCGGCGCCGGTCTGCAAGCCAGAAAGCAAGCAATTACACGCAGATACACAGACAAGCAAGCAAGTTCGTGCCCTGTCCTTGTACTTTGTCGCTCTGATATGCCCTGATGTATCCTGGTCAAGTCTCTGTTCTCCCCGGTCTATCTGGGCTGTCACTCCCTCTCGCCTCTGCTGTTTTCTCTGCGCCAAAGCAAAGCAGCACGCACCTGCAGACGCACAACGCACTGAACCGTCTTTGACAGCGGCGCCTTTTCAACGCTTGACAGGGACCCGGTAAGCCAGTCCAGAGCAAGGCAAGGTGCTCAGATCAACGAACCAAACGCGGCAACCCGTTCAAAGTGCCGGACGCGAGCTCCTCGTTGACGAGTGGTCTGCTATGGGCAAGGAAGCGATAGTAAGCCCGAGAATACGACTTGACAAAAAACCCAGCAAGGCAACTGAAAACTTATGGGGCAGATGCTAGGGGGCCCAGGGACCTTTTAAAGCTATAGATGCGGCGCCACCAAGCTGATCTGGGGACAGAAACTCGGAGGAGCAGCTGGAGCTCGACGGGTTGAGCAATCAGCATCAGATCAGATCAGATCAGTCCCGGACCATCAGAAAGCAAGCATGATTTCGCGAGCTAGTTAGCTAGAAAGCTGGGCTTTGACATGGGAATATGACGGTTGGGGTGGGATGGAAGGACGGGTGGATGGATGTTCGTCAGGAACCATGGCCATGGCCGCATATCAAGAAGCAGGGTCAGCCATATGGCACACATGGCAAAGCATGGCATTGCGTCTCTTTGCAGTATTTTCTCTGTCTATCTCTGGCTTCTTGGGACTGTTGCACCACAGCGCAGCCGGACGCCTGAGCAGGCTGCACTGCGAGATGGGATGGCGCCAAATGTGGCGACGAGGACGAGAAGACAGGGCAGGGCATAGGGTGTGATTGATGGAGCGCAGGTGCGTGATGAATGGAGGGCTGGAGGGATGCTGGAGAGTCATGGGTGAGAGACGAGGGTGGTTTCTGGACTCGCTGGATGGTGGACTGTGCTCCTGGTGTGGAGTTTGCAGACAGAGTTGCATTGAGAGATCTGGAGACGAGGCAGCAAGCCGTCCCTCCCTTCCGTTTCGGTGCATATATCGAGATTTCTTGAGGTTCTGTTAGGTCAGGTTGGGATAGGTGCGTATGTAGGTCGTCTGGCGGCGTTGAAAAAGACTAGAGCAGAGACCAGGGTTTCCGACAGGGTTTCGTCTCGATCTCCGAGTCTGCTTGGACGGGATCGTCTGAGCGCTACGGTTCATGTCATAGATAGACATTCAGGGATCGTGGATGTGGGCTTGGGTATGGGGGGCAAGGGTAGGATGGGAATTTCATGGGTGGTTTTGTTGATGGGCATGGAAGCTTCCCTCGTCCCAGCCATGGCTGACATGGTGCTGCGGATGACACAGCGATGAGGAAGCCGTACCGCCCTGCCCTAGCTTTGATGTCTTGTCTTGCCTTGCCTTGCCTTGCCCTGTCGTGCTTCTGGCCGGCATTGGCAGTGCCAGACGCCTCATGGAGAATTAAAAAAATTCTTTGCATTTGTCGGAAGGATTTTTGTCTCACTTGGGCCTTCAATTGCTCATCTGAGGCCGGTCTCAGACTGATGAGAGGCGTGGGTCTGGACAGTCCCGTCGGGTGCTCATTGCTTGCTTCCTCCCGTCAATTGGCCTTGCGGTGTACAGTATCCAGTGCTGTTGGTGAGCATAAGTGAGAGCTCGTCATTCCTTGCGGCGTGAAGGTTACACGAATGAAGAAATTTGCATCTTTGGTCGGTGCTCAATATGAGCCACAACGACGACGGCGGGTTCCGTGCGTCATCGAGATCTTTTTCTTTCCACAATTCATTTACATCTGGACTCCGGGAGAGCATTCAGTGCATGCATCCTCAGCTACCCTTAGTGCGTTAAACCTACCCACCCCAAGGATTGCTCACGATCTTCGATCCCCTTTTCTTTCTTTTTCCCATGCTGCCCGTCTTCCAAAGCGGCTCGTCATATGCTTCCACATGTATAATTGCTAGCTCTAGTTGCTACAATGCGACTCTAGCACCTATAGTCTCAAGTCGTTTGCGGCAATCCGCAAGCCCGCGCTGCAAGGGGTAGTAGGCGAGCTCATCGTGTTATTGAGCCCTAGTCAGGAGTTACCCAGATGGAGCGACATGACTGAATCCGGATCACCTAGCTACGCAGGACGATCATATGCGGCTGCTATCTTATGTCATGTAGCTATAGACTGCTACTTGAAGCTCGTTGTATGATATTAGTCTATTTAATATACTTATTCTTGCTATTAGGGGCTTATTTTGTATGTCAAGATACAAGCCGAAGTTTTCACAGTGCTACTAGAGGCTAGGCAGTTACTTCGTTAAAGGAGGTACCTCGCCTTGGCTGACTACGGCCTGCATCAAGTGCATTTCTCGCAGCTATTCAAAAGGCCGATTCCACAGACTCTGCTTTTGTTCAAATTGCTACTCATGGCACAGAGAGAGGCATCTTATCAGCTGGCAGGGGGCTAGCCAGACCAAGCTGTCTATGGCATCGCGCCATGCTGCACAAGTGGTCCGAAAGCTCGTCTGTGTCGTACAAATGATTTGCAGCAGTTCTTCAGGTCATCTGTGATGTACCGACCGCCCCTCCTACTCTTCAGTTGCTCGATTATAGACAGCGGCTATCTGTTATGACCAGGGATTCTGGACCTGCATGCATGCATGCTTGCTTAGCTGCAGCTGCAAGCTCTTCAACGTGCTCGAGAGCTCTCGAGAGCAAATCCAATCCACCATGAGCAAGAATGATTTGATAGCTCTCCACTTATCTCTGTCTTCAGTCCTTGACCGACTCCCCTCGCCGTCAATTGGAGCCAGAGCCGAGCTCCAAAAGTCGAGATACACAACCGTGCGCAGTCACAAGTCACCGTCATCGTTCTCCGTGTCGAACAGCAGGCGTGTCACTCCATCAAGCCATTTATGCACACACGCTTCCATTCTTCTGTAAACCTTCTTTCACGCTCTGGGCACGGACATCCTGCCACCTGCTTCGAGTCTTCTATGACGGCTGAAGGATGATAAAAGCGACTTGAGAAATTCGGAGACAGGCAGGGGAAAAGAGGAATTACTTCTGAGCTTTGTCCACCAGTTCACTCGTGCGCCGACATGATCTGCTCGCACCACATCACAGGTCCAAGTTGGGCGGCATTCGTCCGAGCTCTCGATCGCTTCGAGGCAATCCTCCGCCCCAGCTTTCGCATCCGCTTCATACCGAAATGAACAGCCAGATCTCCGACCGTAGTCCCGAAAGCGTAGCATATGGTCATCAGACAGTGGTTGCCGCTGTCAGGTTGTTGCAGAGTCAAAATATGCTTTGCGCGGCTCACGATATCCGACATCGTCCCTTTGTTAAACTATCGTGGCAGAGCTGAGTGCCGGACCAGAACTTGAAAAGGACTGGCCATCATATCCTACATCCGCTCCAATGTTGGTGTCCACGAGGTAAATACATGGCAAGTGCATCCACAAAACGATAAATCAAACTTTCGTTGCGCTTCTAAAGCTGGGTAGAGCAGTCCAGATCCCGCCGCGTTCTACAAAGCTACGCCAGACCGTACGATTTGGCTGGTATCGTTGTTACACAAAAGGAATCCAGGCGCTGCCCGCCCGAGCACGAGGTTTCCACGTGGAGAGCCAGATTGCTTTTGCTTTGTCGGCAGGTGCGCAATGCTGCAAAGCCTCAGCCTGGGCTCACGGCTGCTTTGAGAACATTATCTGAGACAAGTGGCTTCTGCGACAGCATATTATATCATCTGTTTTGGGTCATTGCCGAATCAGGGTTTTCAAGATCATCATTTGGACGACAATTATTATATGGAAATCAGATATGATAGCAACCTTCGGTTAAGAGGCGGGTTGGGTTGGAGGCATAATAGGTTGGCTATCATAGCAGGATAGCGGTTTCAGGTTGCTGGAAAGAGGCCGAGCCAACAACATTTTGTCGCGCCTCGCTCCTCTGTATTTATATGGTTGGTCCATAACATGCAGCTTGATATCATAGTGAAGAACAGCACGTATCCAATTTGGGGTCGAAAAGACGAGCATTCCATAACCGAGCATAGATGGTTTGCGCTATATCATCAAATTCCCGTGGAGCAGGGCAGGAGAGGTATGCATCGCTTGCTGGCAGTCGAGTTCGCGATGCGCATTTTGTTATTATCCCAGACAGTAATTCAGTTCTCCTTTGGACTAACTTCCTAGACCGCTTGCACGTAGACTCAGAGCTTTCCCTTCTCCCCTACCTAGGAGCTAGCTCCCCCTTTTCAAGCGAGGCAGCGCCGGCCCCGCCGACTCCCGTTGCTGCGGAACTGCCTGTAAGCGAAGGGGTCGTGAAGAGCCACGCAGCCACGCATAGCATTGAGCCAAGTGTCAACAAATTATCTCTGATGCGATTCAACTCACAAGGAACGCGCCTTTCCAAGGATCACGGGAATCGTTGTTGCCGTTCCAGCATGCGAGACCCACGAGGACCTGCTTTCCTCTATTGCTCCTCGGGTCGCAGGTGCCACAAGGTGATACAAAGTACAAACGATGATGCGCTTCCCCAACAATCCAAGGTGCACAAAGTCTCAAGAAATATCCGACTCAGCAAGCCTAGAGCTATGCAATCCGCAGACGTGTACGACAGCCGTCTTGATCCGAGTCAGGCCTGCTCTCGATGCATCCAATCCTCACCTTCTCACAATAAACAACGTCTGTACCTCGCGGCTCACCTCCGGCAGTCATAGGTAGATGTGCCTGGACAAGCCGTCGGCGCAGATACAAACTAACAGCTGCACACATGGGACGATATTTTTCGTTTTGGAGGACTCTGGCGGATGTTGGAAAAGCCATTTTGCGCCTCATGGGACGATAATTTCATTCAGCTCCGTTCTTCAATCGTGCTGGTAGTAACGTCAAAGGCATAGACGGAAGTGGAGCGTTGCCTCGAGGTACCTAGGTACCTGCTTACCTCTGTAAGGTACTTTCCCAACCATGTATCTACCTTAGACCCCACATCGGAACTCGAGATCGATAAAGACCCACAGCCGAAGATGCATGCACTCCAATCTCCAGTGCCGCCTTATCGTCGCGGACGCCGAGACCATTCCATCCCGATTCCGGATGTTTGAAGGCGGTTGATTGACGCCGACGTCTTCTTTGGGAATCGTGCAGTTAGCATGCAGTCTTCTTTCCAATCCTGTCACTTCGATACATCAAAGTGGACGTCTTGCAGATCGCTTGTCCCCTTTCGATCGTTTGAGGAAGTACTCTTCTGAATCCGTACACCATGCCGCCAATGCCGTCATGTGTCTCCAGAGACGGGACTGCTTCGCACGAAGCAACAAGTAGAATGCTGGCAATGTGACTAGAGCCTTATCATTCGACCATTTACGAACAGAGGCAGTTCTGCGAGTCGCACTACAATAGCAGAATTCGTCCATCTTATCAACGAATTTGGGCCCATGGAACGACACGGCAGGGGCCGCATATGCTCAATTACCCGGATTTCGGCCAGCTTCCCCGAGCTCAATTGGTGTTCGATATCGAATTCGTTGTATCTTATGAGGCTCAGCAAGCGCGAGATATGCACAACTAAGACACGTCAATAGTCGAGGGCTACAACAAACGCGGCTGTTCCCTGACGCTACCCGAGCAACCCTACAAAAAATCGTCATTGTCATTCGCCACAATCATCTGTTGAAGCAACCGGGGTTTGGTCAAGTAGACATGGGGGCTGGTCAGCTTTCAGCAACCATTGGCAGCCAACAATGCTCAAGCTCCAAGCTCCACTATCTATAACAGGGTTGGTGATTGTGGACGTTACTAACAGTATGGAACAACAGCTTCCGGTCCTATGAACAATCAGAAGGACGTCCTGCCAACCTGGGCTTGTACTGTGTATACGAACCCTGAAGCTGCCAATCTTACAAAAGATCACATGGTCAGTGTGCGATAGCACGGCAGAACATGCTCTGATGGGATATACGAAGTGACTGGTAGTTCGAGGCGCCGCCGGAGACATCCTTCTCGAACATCTTTTAATCTCCGACTGTGGCGACGAGACAGGCATTGTACCAACGACCCCAGAAATCCACAAACTGCCCTGCTTAGTTCCAACTCCGAACACCCTGGTGACGTTCTCGGAGCCATCCAGCAGATCTTATAGCCCTCAATCAAATCGACTTTGGATATTTGTATCCTATATCGCATGAAGTTATGCATGTACTGTACAAGAACGAGGGCACATCCGAATATCGGTCCGCAAAAAGCGGCTCGACACGGTACGTGCGGCCCTGCGGTGAGTGTTTTTGATTATCAGAGACAATATATACTTTATCTCCTGATAATAAAGCACAGCTATCATACAATCATTGTAAGAGCATGGAATTAGATGAAAACCTTCACATGCTTTCTGACATGATTAGACTTTTGAGATTGTTCTCCACTCAACGATTCATGCTGACGGCTTTCGTCGGTTTGGGCACCGACCCGCGATGAGAAGAGATCTTGCAGGGATTTAGATGAAAATTCTCATCAGTGAGAGACAGCTGAGCTCAGGGACATCTGTGTGGTTATTTTCTACCTTGAACCATGTCTGCACGCCAGAAGAAGAGCCGACGGGAGTTTTTCTCCTGTCCTCGAGCTGGAGAGAAGATCAGATGACCTGGGCTCATAAGCGTGGACGTTGGCGAAAGCTGGCAAGTGTTTACTTTCACGACCTAGAGGGGAAGCATTCCAGCAGTATCACATGTAGTTTAGAGGCAAAGCTTGAATCTATCTTGGTTCAAGCTTTTGTAACCTCGATATCAAATTTGATTGACAATACAGAAGGCCTACTCTGCAGCAAAATCCTGCCTCTCAATCATTGCAAACGAGGTTGGTCACCTGTCCATACCTGCTCGTTGAGATCCCTGAATTTGCTGGCGGTGCGATGTCAATGGGGAGGTTGCTCGAATCCAGCCGCTGATGGCAAGACCCTCTTGTGGACCACCTCCTGCCTGCTCATCCAAATCCTCACCAACGACTTAGAGAGGCAAAGACAAAACTCGGTCCTGACCAGGCCGAGCCAGCGTCTCGCCATCCCTCCCAACAACGGACCAAATAACTCCAACTCCACCAGGACCCAGACTCCCGAACGCAGCGAGGTGCTTGAGAAAAATCCCAGGTTTCTCCGCTCATCCCTTACATCCTCGTTATATTCCTGTATGCGTTTCCGAAAACTGCCCACATATAATAACGAAATCCTCCCTACCTATATGCCCACTGAGCATATCGAAACATCTAGTTTCACGTATCATCCAAAGTTCGTTGAGTACAGTACCGGGTTTTGTACCCATACCTGATAACATGCACTCCGAAGTCTTCTCCGTATCTCGGCTCTGTGACTCGAGCGCCCCCTTCCCATCGATAGACATATCAAGCTCACTAAGCTATGCACTTCTGCAATTCGAAACGAACTGGGAGATCTTGATTGGCAGGATAGATATCTTCAAAGCTGGACGAACGGCCCATTGCTCTCCAGTTTCGCAGAAATGGTGTATGAATTCAGGAGCTGGCTCTCAGTCGTCCACTCACTTTCTCCTATCAGTCCCATGATGATGTGCGTTTTCATCCCGCCATCGTTCTTTCTCTCATGAGTAATACCGTCTCACCGTACCCTTCAGAGGAGGGGAACATCCTCGCCGCCGGCCACGGTTGAAGTCATTCCCCGGACTGACTGGCTTGTACCCCTCCAAGCGGAAGGAATCAGAAACGTCGACAACCAGTCAGCTGCCAGCTCAGCACTTCCCCTCAACCTATAGACGGCTCCAGATAAGACTCGTTGCCGTGATCCTGGTGAGCAGAAAGACAGAATAGGTGAGTTCTCCACAAGGCATCCATTCGTTTCCCCTTCTGCAGCGGAAGTCCCGAATGGTAAGCCCAGAACAACTTCTAGACTCTGGCGTTGCTCTTCGAGCCACACAATTTCGAGCCAAGAAGAATGGAGAGAGGTAATGGTCAACAGCGTACCGTCCCGTCTGCGTTCTCGGACCGTTTCTATACGGTGATCAAATCTGGTGTCAGAAAAAGCTGGTAGCTTTTCATGAAATCCTGGAGAACATGCTTAGGATAGCTCGCATGAACTTCCTTGGGAGGTTCTCCGCTGTTTGGGCTGGCTATGCCCTGAAGTAAGGATGCTGTGGTTTGAGTTTTCGTCAACTTTGGTAACGGTCTGGGATGGATGGTACTAATCTCGCCCACAGGCCCTACATTCCCCATCACTTCTCCAGGCTATCTGTCTTGTCCTCCATTCCCAACGAACGGAGATTCAAACTTCTCGTTCTCTGCTCTGGAATTTGAATCACTGTTTGGACAGCCCGGCAAAGAACGTTCCAAACCCTCTTCCCATTCCCAGGATCGAAGTCCAACTCTTCGAAATTTTGACAGGCCTCCAAAAGTGTCTGAATGCGGCACGGTAGCTCCCAAGTACCGTGGACTTGTAATTTCGCTGCAGCAAGGAGTTGCATACCTTCAAAACTTCTAACTGACCACAGAATACCCGATTGTTCTCCTCCACGAACGACTTGCCCGACACGACAGCAACGAACCTTCACCTGCCACGGAAACCATAGCCGCAGGTCGACAAACCACGGAAGAACATCGCGTACGCGCCTACAGCTACATCGCAGGCCCTGAAGCGAAAAATGACCGTTTCGAGCGGCGTACAGTACGGAGACAACTCTTCGGACTCCTCAATACCTCCTCAGTGAACTCAATTGACACACATCATCGAGGTTTATCATAATGGAGGTTCATATCAATGAATAAGATTATGGATACCCTATATTGGAACACATGTGGATGGGAGACATTTCTTAAGTAGCTGTCCCGTCAGCCACGACGGATTGCCAAACCAAAGAGGCAGAGAGAAAGGGGAAGTGAAACGCTTCCGCGCCTTGAATGGTAGCTTTACTCTATGCGGTGACTGTGCGCGGGCAGTTTGTCTACGTTTGGTCTACTTCCTAATACCTTCTGTCTTATTTGGGTGAGGTGATGGGTTTGATGGGCATATTGTGACACTGCCTACCCCGTCTGTGCGAGCGAGAGCGCGAATTGGGCATTCAGCAGGAGCGCGGGAACAAGTAGACATACGGGGAGACAAGATTGAAATGAATGTTTGATTGAATTGATAATATGATCGGTCTTTTTGAAGAGCTTTGACCGAATCGAACTGGAAAATAATGCGGCCTCTTCAAGTGACGAACGGCAATCAGTCAATCTGCTGCGAAGCAAGCACACCTTTCATGAGAGCCCTATCTGGCGCAACGACTACCAGATAGGCATTTGGGAACCATAAATTCAGATTATTCACATAAATTTTCAACCGCAAGACAATTTCAAGCAACCTTACTTCCGCACATCATCGAAAGCTTTTCTACAACCATCGCGACTGGGGTTTGCCTCTCAGTGTTCAAACCACGCACCTCGTTCCCAAATCCCTACTTGCTGCCAGACAAGTAACAGGTACTGTGAAAGTAGTATTTATGAAAAAGGCGTTACATGATATCGATTCATTTCATTCACTTTCCGCTGGCCACTACTGAGCGTAGTTGAGTAGGTAGGAAAGCAGCTGGCATATTTCAGGACACCACTTCATCACCAAAAGTACACGCGTCCATCATGTCTATTCGAAACATTTGCTTGAGATATCGTTGATCATATATATAGGGACCTGATATCCTCTACATGTCTCCACTTTCCGGTAGACTTGAACCGGCTTGGTGAGTTGCGCAAACCTCCGCCTGCTCTCAATGGTGTCTAGGATTCGATATCCAGCTCCATTTTCATAAGCTTGCTGCGGCGGAAAGCTACTGTTGTGTTCTGCATCCACTTTTCTCTGATGCTGCTGCAGATTCCATCCATGGGCCATGGGTAGAAAGGAGTTAAGAAACCAGATGCGGCGAAAGATGGAATCCGAGGGGGGGGCTTTATATCCTTCCCCAATTCTGCAGAATTGGCAGGTGCTCGTTGCTTCCTTCCGTTCTGCTCGCAGAGAAGAGTGACGCGCGACACTCACTTTCTCACTCCAGCATCTTCACTTCGAAACCCTCGAGCGCGACTGCCTTCCTCATACCCGACTTCAACTTGTCGTTCCATGAATCTCCCTCATCTCAATCTTCGAGTCGCTGTGCCAAGACGTGACTTCCTCACTCCGAATATTTCGGTCCGTTTCACAATTTCGCAATCTCGTGCCGCGCGCCCCCTCCCATGAAGGTGTTTTTCAATCTGACATTCGGATAGATCATCCGAAGGGTAAAGAGAAGGTGCAAGATGACGATGTGGTGAAACCGGGTTCTCGATGTGATGGATCGTTTACTTGAAACTTCAATCTTGGATCACGTATAGGTAGGAACGGCAATCATGATTGGCAGTGGAGATTACCGAGCGCGTTAAAAATCGGACACTGTCTTTCATACAATGCGGTACGGAATTGGGGGTCCAGATCTTGGTACTGCTACAGGAAAGCAAAAGTGCTGTGTTGATATTGATGCTAGAATTGCATGCCCAGTCCAGTCCTTGCAAGCTCAAGCTAAGCATGCCTCAGAGTGGTTTACAGCTCCATCTCAACGTCTGCACCAGCGGAAGGGACAGGTACAGTCGTGCCTCTGATCAAAGCATCGTGCTCAAGAGGAGGCAGATCTGGCGCAGCGATCTTGGATCGAAGTCTCGATGCGATGGGATCCTTTTGAACCACTACCTCTCCTTCTACATCTCTAGACCTCCTAGTATTCTTCCTAACACCAGAATTCCGTGTCAAGGTCGGTCTTGAGCCAGCGCCTCCCTGTTGCTTCGCTTTTCTCTTTGCTCTCTTGCTGGCTTTATCTTTTCGCTTCTTCGTGGACATGGCGCGGGAAATCTCGGAGTTCTCCTCGTTCGCCTGCAGAGCGTCAGTAAGCTGCGAAGAACATGTTCTGTATCTCGAGACACCTACCGAGAGTAAAGCCTGAGCAAGCATGTCACTCTTCTGAGCGTCGCTAATATCATCGCACTTCCATTCAGCATGCTTTGCCTCGACGATCTCCTTCCATTTCGTGACAGCGATATCCAGTGTCAAGTTGAGATTCCTGTTTAAGAACTTCAGCTTCCTGAGGAAGCCAACGAAGCCTATCTTGGAGAAGATGTGTTCAAAGTCCTCCTTGTATTGTGGAACCTTCACCTTCTCATAGTCGGGAGTATCATTGGATTCTTTGAGATCATTATGGTAGATTGTGAACTCTGCCAGTGAGAATTAGCTGGTGCCCGAACAAGGAACCCAGGACTCAGGACTCACTCTTGGAGAAGGCCCTTTCCAGAGCATTGATCGTGGATGTACTCCCTAGCTTGGCCAGAGAATCTTCCTGGGCACGATTGCCTGGCTTACGTTTCGTTCGGGTCATCACTTGAGTGGTATGAGGGAGTGTGTTGATGATGGAAAGAAGTTCGAGTTGGTGCAAGACAAACAATATCTCGAGCGAGTAATAAAGAAAAAAGCTCAAGACAGAAGTCGCTTCTAGGAATCATGTGATAAGATAGCTGCGATTGAAGGACAGCTGCGAGTGAATGTTCGCACTCATCTCTGATGATGATGAGGTGCCGATGTGCACGGGTAAATTTTACAAAATCTGCTTTGTTTTCTTTGTGATTTTCTAAGCGAGGAAGGATCCACCAAAATAATAAACAAACCCAGAAACCGCGGCACAATGCGAAGAAAAAGGGATGCATCTTTGCGTACCATTTTCAAAAACGCAAAAAAGCATCAAAAGTCGGAAGGAAACTTTGGGATAGAAAAAAAGTCCAAAAACTCCGGAACAGCTCCGTGGAGGTGTTCCATCGAAAAACCCAACTAGGGTTTATTTCAAGCTCGATTCGAATCCCCAATATCCCTCCCCCGTAAATTTTCCATGCTATATAAACCGAACTGGGCGCCGATCAACATCCGACCGAAGACAAGGACGGTAGATTTCTAAACCACTCTTGCTATGCCTGAGCTGACACACATTCCGGTCCTTTGGCGAGTGCATTTTTAGTTTTGGCGACGCTCCCGCACTCTTCTGACTGTTACGTCAGAAGATCTGTTGATGGCGGAAAGGCGCGCTATTTGGTTAGATATAGAGGGAAGTTCTGTGTAGTTTTCCGGGGCCAGAGTGGACCCACACGCTCCGCGATATGAAGCTATTCCCAAACAGAAAGCCGAGGAAGGAAGCAAAACAAATGCAAAACCAAAGACAACATGACTGTAATTGTGATGGAAAGTAGCTCACCTTTGCTGCTTTGAGTATATGCAATCGGGCCAGGCTGAGACGATATTTGCTGCATTTCACGTTCTCATCTATGCTTCCAGAACTTGTACCAGCCACGACGTAGCTACAGCTTCGGCTTGCAACACGAATCCGCCTCTCCCACTGCAACCGTCAAATCCTTGTCCTCCAGCAACCGACTTCCATTTGACTTCTGCGTACTTTGCGGTACATCTAAGGCAGGGTTCTGCTCAAAAAACCCGCTCGGCTTCAAACTCACCGTCATGGTATCGCACGGCATGACAGGGTAATCCTCCGGTCTAGGATTATGCGTCAAGCTGATCGAGTGCCACACCACGATATCCTCTCCGTCTGTTTTGTCGCCTCTTCCAGCCCAGGCTCCAAGATCGCTCTTCCCGTCAGGCAAACTCTGATAGGTGTAATCGCCTGCAGCATACAGTTCGTTGTCTCGATGCGCAGTCACCCAAAAAGGATGGAATGCGTACTTGGCTCGCTTTCCGTGCCAAGAGTCTGGGTGTGCGAGAAGCATCTGCTTGTGAGGACTGTGTATGGCGTAGGCTACGGGCTTGCCGGATGTTTTGTTGATTTTGGAGGGGTTGATTATTTTGTGGGTTCGATTTGGAGCTGAGTCCAAGGCGCTGGATGTGGAGATGAGGCGATTGTTCGTCACGTAACCTACACCGTATGGATTCTTGTCATCCCACGGCATTGCTACCGAGTCTTCTTCCATCACGCTGTTCTTGTCTCCATCTATGCATGGGTCGATGCGCAGACTGAATACGTGCTGGTGGTATGGAGCCATTACCCCTTCGTTGACATTCGTCCCCCATGGCACGCTTGTTCCTGGATCGATTGGTGCGGTTGAAAGAATCCCGGTCGCTTGGATCTTGTAGTGGAGACCAGCTGCTTGATCGAAATGCCACATGAAGACGTACTCGTAATTTCCGACAGTGATGATAGTTTGGAGAACAAGCACACGAGACCGAACGATAGACACTGCTCCAGTCCGGCCATTGGTGTGCTTCCATCCGATGCCATCATCAATTTCATGCATGCAAATGGCATTCGGCTTCTCCACTGGCTGTCCTTGAGAGTTACTGATGACAAAAGAAAAGTACTGTGTCTTAATTAGCCGAGTCGATTGTTGGAGGGATATCGCATACCTTGATGACACCTAAACAATCGCAACCCAGCGCAAGATTGTTTGCAGCGACTCCAGCTCCAATATCTCCAACATCGAAAACACTCTTCCGCGAATATGGGTATCTTGGATCACCATACGGCACGAACATCTCGCTCAAAGAAAGTCTGTGGAAAAGTTCTCTTCCGTCATAGGTCACATCGTGCAACACCATTCCTTCGCGCCACGTGAAACCTAGACGGAATCTCCATTTCTGCCACTTGATGAGGTACCCGTCAATCGTGAAGGACACTCCTTCTGGCTGATGAACAATCAGTGGCTTTAGATCCGTCCGTGCTGCTTGAGATTGAAGATCGTGGTGGTACTCCTTTGCTGGATGGAACTTGAATACTGCGTCGTGATTCAGAGTGGAGTCTGAGCCTGTGGGAAGTCGGATGATGTCTATGACTTCTTTCGTTGTCATATCCAACACTGGGGAGAATGGCAATGGGTTGTCATAGTGGTTCGATCCGGGATGATTTGTGCGCGCGAACAGGTAGCACTGTGATATTGTCAATTGCCGTCCTACGCCCAATTTCTGATCATGACTTACCTGGATATATCGTGGTAGGTTATCTTCGGAGTCTCTCCCATACGGCCAAGTGTCACACACCACCTCCATGTCAGATGGAAGTTGAAATTTCTTAATCTCATCCAATACTTTTGGATCCTTCAGGCAAGCATCTCTCAGCTCAATGACTTCATCCATATCATTCTGGCCATGAAGTCCCGGATTCAGTTTCTCTACCTTCTCAACCTCGCCAGACCGAACGTTCACCTCGGCAAGAAACAGATTCGGCGTTCCACGATGGTAGAAGAGAGCCGATGCAATTCGTGGTAGCGGAGCACTGGTTCCGCCATTTCTCTCTGCTTTCAAGAAAAGACGGAGTTTTGCTTTGGGAGGCTCAAAGATGGTGATGATCTTGAAGTGGAGGCTTTGGTCTGGATACTTGGCTTTGAGAAGTTTTGAGACTTGTGTGATCTCGGCTGCGTTCAATGGGTCCAGAGGATGCTTTGCTGTTCCCAAATCCTGGGATCTCATACTTGTTTGAGACATTGTGATGCAACTATATGGTACAATCAGCTCAAATTCCCGCGAGGCTGGGCTGAGAGTTGTGGTTGGGGAAAGCTTGTCTATCAATAGGGTGGGGAAGCTGGAAGGAAGGATAGCTGGTTCACGTACTTATACCAATACTTTCCAGACTTTGCACAAGTAGACTTAACAACAAAGAATGGCTAAAGTCGACGGACAGAGAATGTATTTCACGGAATCACTCAAGAGTAGGATGCAGACCGGCCAACACATCATCGGTGTTCAAGCCCGAGATAAGACTTCCACGTGACTGTTGAGGAGGACAATCCCCCACTCTCGGCCAGGAACCGCAGTCTGTCGGATGCACCATCCTAAAGTAGTTTGGCTGTTTATGTTTACTCACATTAATCTTGCATATCAAGATCCCGCGAGAAGCAGGAGATCCCGATCTTGAAGTTTGTTTTCGGCTAAGGAACAAGGGCGGACTTCCGGTAGAAAAGTCCATGTAATGGGGTCATCACTTCACAAATACTTGCGGAGGATACCTCCCACTCTTCGTGTTTAGGAGCGATTCAGCTTGAAGGAACCATTGAGTATATCTAGCATGTAATCCGAAGTTAATCTATAGGCTCAAAGATGAGTTTACAAGTCTGATCCAGCGGTCGACTCGAAATAACCTGATCCGACATCGTCATCCTCCCCTTCATATCTGGCGCAACACGGGTTCTAAAGCGGGAATACACCTCTCTAAGTAGACACTTCATCTCCGCGATCGCCAAACTACAAGATATCAGCAATCGGTCCTCAAGTATCAGCAGCACTGAAGCAAGACTTACTGTCTCCCAGTACATCCTCTACCACCTAGCCCAAAGGCAAAGAACAGTCTGTTCATCTCAGGGACTTTCTCAGCATCAAGCCATCTTTCAGGGATAAAAGCATTGCCATTTTCATAGACATGCTCGTTGAGTCTGTGAACACTGTGTGCCTGACAGCTGACGATTGTTCCTGTGGGGATGAAATAGCCGTCGATGGTACGGCCTCCCGCTGGTACATATCGAGGCTGAGACATAGGAATGGGCGGGAAACATCGCAATCCTTCTTTGATGACTGCATCTAGGTATGGCAGTTCATCAATCTTCTTATCCTTGTTGGCCCGGATTTCTTCAACGAGTCGGTCCTGTACGGCATGACTTTCGGGAAGCGAGAGCTGGTACATCAAGAACGTCAGGCCGTCACCCGTTGTGTCGATTCCTGCTGCCAGGTGATCCATACATTCGGCTGCCATCTCAACTTTTTGAAAATTCTCCTTGCTGTGCTGAAGCTTGTAGAGGAGAGTCTGCTCTCCCAGATCTGTTTTCTCATTACATCTCAAGACATGACTATTCGCGATGGGAGATGGTCTTGGCTTGGTGAACTTATCAACGAGATTTGAGAGCGTTGGCCAGCGATACTTAGCATAGTTTTCTGCACGCTATCAGATCTAGAATGCCTAACCTGAAAATCAAGAGACTCACGTTTTAAACTGTTGTGATAAGACTGCTCCTCCATCATCCCGAAATCTTTCTCATCGTCGAGAGAGTGCGTACCATACGGGTGAAAGAGGTGATGAGAAGCACAATCTAGAGCGAAGCAATGTAAATAAACCTAATGCCGTTAGTGATAGCCGAGTATTGAACGATTCTGAGCTGACATATGCGTCCATGCTTCGCCCTTGAGCCTCAGTACACTTCTTAACGAACGCCTCAGCTCTTTCCTGGATCCCTCCCATGACTGGAGGTCGCACGATGTTGGTATTGGCATACTGGCCAGCAATATATCGCTTCTTCTGGCTATGCTAGAAGCTATTAACAAAGATAGCTCAGAGCACATTCGAGACATATCTTACATCTCCCTTCACCAAAGTCGAAAACATCGTTCTAACAGAGTCAACATATATTTCCCGCCACGCATTGGAAAAGAATCCTCTCACCTGACACCGAACTGCATAAACAGCGTATAAAATTCCGTCTTATCATATCCACTTCCACCTGAAGTATAGATCTCCTTTAACGCCTCCAAAGAAGTGAAAGAGACCTCATTGGGTCCTAGTCGGACCACGGGTCCGAATTGCTCGTGGAGCTGGTGTATGTATTCTCGGCGTTTAGATGAGAATTCTTTGCTCATGAGGCAGAGATCTGTCACGAGAGAATACTTCGGACCGGGAAGTTTGGAAAGTGGTGCCAGAATTGCTCGATATGTCCCGATGCCCAGCCATATGATGGCTGTTGCGAGAGCACATATCGGTAGGAGGTTGCCGAACATGGTTGCTGTTGTGTCAAGCGATATCCAATGGGATTAGGGGAGGATATTGAAGGATATGAATGTTCTCCTTAAGATTTCCAGAATATCAACTTCACATTTGCAAATTAGGGCATGGCACTGTAGATATCATATTACTCAATCAGCGTTGTCACAGATCTCGTTGGCCGAGAAGAGTGGGAGCGGAGCTCATACGGGAATAGATAGGGCGAAGGCTCAGATCTGGGTACCCGGGACCTGCCTACACGCCAAAAGCACAAGATAAGGCTGAACTTTCTAGTCCAATTCTATCGGATCAACAGAACGCCTTTCAACAAATCATGTTGTGTTCATTTGCGAGCGGTGAGATGCAAGTTATTGTGACAAAGGTCAGAAGAACCGAAAGTGGGTGAAGGTGGGATAATGGCGCTAACACCAATGTGGCCGACTACTACACTCAACACAAGCTATCTGCTGTGATGGGAATACTCAATGTAGTTTATACCGAATAAAGCTGGTTGTATAGCCAGAAGATATGACTCGAATCTGAAATTAGACCCAGAGGATTCATGGAACATAGGAGTCTTTCTGAGAGGGCAGGCGCTCAGCACTTCCAAGATATCAAGATAAGGCACTCGGGTTGAATCTGATGCAGTGCTGTTTATTGATTATATGCAGCGTTTTCTAATTACGTGTCTTGAATTCATCGTTATAATGCACCGCCATATTTCCAGACATTCTTACACTTATCCCAACAAAGCGATGCAAGAGCATCTTTGCAACGATTTCCAAGCTTCCCTTCCTCACCAATCCTGGATGCTTGCGAAACCAACGTATGTAAATATCCGATCACCTAATATTCGGGATCAGTAATGGTCATCCCACATCCTATCATCATGTCTGTTCCCTTGACCGAGCGCCAGGTTAGCCTCTTCATCGATGAGTTCGATAAGACCAGCGCCGCAATTCTCTTCGATCTCTTGACCGTCTTTGCCGATCAGGACGGCGAGATTGTCATTCAGTGCGTTCTTGAGGTGGCCAATGCGGTGGAAACGGGTTGAGCATATGACAAGCCAGCGGACACGGAAGGCGCCTGCGCTTTCCCAGTTGATGGCATTCTGCCATTCTGGGGATTCGACGGAGCCTGGGACAGACTCCATCCTTGCCTAGGGTTTGTTTCAGTGAGTATCTTTTGAGAGGGATTGGGATAGCATGGGATTGCTTACGTAGCCTTGGAAGGCGCGGCTCTTGTTGATGGAGAATACTAGAATTACATTCTTGCAGGTTTCGAATGCCTCTTTGAAGATGCTGCCGTTTTGTACCTGCGTTGTCCAAACGGACTGCAAGCCAGAGTCAATAAGACGGCAGACTTCGATGGGGACGGAAAGGCTTACATCTTGAATGCATCTAAGAACATTCTCCTCGTTGAAGGATTTTACGATGAAATACCTAGTTTCTGCTTCCAAGTCAACGACTGTAGGCTTTGAAGGCCCAGGATGAGATTTAATCAAGCAATTAGAGGACACTCGTCACAGACCATCACAAAAATGCAGACTTGCGGACTTTCATTAGGCAGATTCAGCATTGTACATAAGCAAAGGACAATATTCAAGACAGCAGACTGTCGAATATAACGACGACGTGTACAGTACAAAACAGGGGTATCCATCCCGATAAACGCAGATTTGAAGAGATAGGGGTATCACAGACCTCCTCTGCCGCCCTTGTCAAAGCCTTTGGGATCCTTGAACGGCTTGCCATTTGCAATCTTTGATCCAAAACCGTTTTCCATCCTGACGTCTGAGTTTTGGTTGAAGTCTCGGCTCTCTCGACCATCACGAGAGTCACCACGGCCACGTCCGCGACCTCGCCCACGGTAGTTGGGGTCATAGGCACGACCTCGATAACCACCACGCTGCTCATATCCACCGGGGCCTCGTTCGACTTCCTCGCCATCATAGAAAGTCACCGAGTCATAACCCCGTCCGCGAGCTGGTGGTCGGCTATCGAATGCTCGGCGGCCCAGACCTGGAGAGGAGTCGCGTTCTCGGCTTCGACCTCTTGGTTCGTAACGGGGTCGGGACGTCTCTTTCTCACGACGTTCAAATGGTGGAGAGCGGCGAGCTGTGTCGAAACCACTAGAGCGTGGTCGACGATAATCCGGTCCATCTTCCTCCTTGATTCGCTGTGATTGATATCCTCGATCGTCAGTACGAGCAATCTTCGCAGCACTATTAGCCTCGCCTCTTTGGTCACCAAAATCGCTATACGGGCGCTTGTTAGAGATCACTCGATCACGCTGGGAATCTGAAGCAATGTCTCCAGGTGGCGCGGTGACAGACTCAGAACGACCGCCTACTTTGTTAGGAATTGGCGGGGGCAGCATTGACGAAGCAGGCATTTGACCTCCAGCAATTGCAGGAAGGCCACCTCGCTCGTCTGCCTCCATTTCAGCGAGGAGTTGGTCTCTTTGCGCGTCCAAAGCTGCGATGGCGCGTCGACGATTCAATATCTTATGTCTGTAGGGGGCATTGTGGTAACCTGTAATCTCTAGCCATTCTCGTAGATCCTCATTAAGAGGCAGCAAATCTTCCAGGGTTGGTGGCTTCGGCTCTCGAACTGGTCTGTTGACGACCTCTTCTCGTCTCTGTTCGATAGTCTCTGAGCGATGCTCGGGTCTGGACTCTGGTCTGCGTTGATCCTCTGTACGAACTTCTCGACGCTGATATGCTGGCCGCTCGATATCTGGATATTGAACTCTCTCATTTCTATAGTCTGGCCGGTCTGCTCGCTTTTCCGATCGCAATTCCACCTCTTCACGGCGATCGTCGCGATTGCGTTGAACCAGGTTATTAGAATTGGCTAGAAGGAATCGGCGGGGTGGCGACTCATCTCGCGATGGGCGAGTATATGGCTTATCTGTTCGTTCATCCCGTGGTCTGCGAGAGATGGCTTCATCAGTCTTTGCAACACTTTGTGCTTCCTTTGGCTTGGCGCGGGTTGCTGCTGTGGATGCTCTAGAATTTGTCTCTCGGTCTTCCAAAATCTCGCCTTCGGATACAGAACCGTTGCTTATATGTCTATTTCCCAACGATTTTCCCTTCGCAGTATTGTCGATATGCTTTCCCACTTCTGTTTTATTGCCACCAGTATCGACCTGCTTTGTAGTGTTTGGAGGGCTTCTTAGAGAAGGTTCTTGTAATTTCGCGCCCATATGAGCTGGGATTCTCTGAAAGCTAGATGTGTTGGAATTAACAGTCTCTTGTTTTACAGTTGTAGCTGCAGCTGGCTTGGATTCGGAATACTGTGAGATTAATTCGTTGAGGTTCAATTCTTGTTCCAGCTTCTCGGCCGTTGTGATTGGGGTCTTCGGAGATGCTCGCAATGAACTTGAGCCGTTTTCTCGGCTTACTTGCTTGGTAACCTGTGCAAGATTTGTAAGAACAGGAGGGGTGGCAGAGCTTGCTCGTCCTTCTCGTCTCTTTAACAGTTCAGCCTTCAGTTCTGCGGCTCTAGCATTGATCTGAGTGGGAGGTCGAGGAGGAAGGGCGACTGCTTGTTGCATATTAAAAGGAGGGGGCGAGAACTGCACAGGTTGCCAGTTAGCCATGAAACCTGAAGCTACAAGAGCTTCAGCTTCGAGGTCGTTTTGTACGCTTACCTGAGGAGGACCTTGACTGTTGAATTGATTTTGTGTGTAGGCTCTATCATTGAACAGACCGACCTCTGGCTGGAAGCTTTCACCATTTGGCTCTTCATACTGTGTCATGTTTGGCTGTTGAGAAAAGTATTGCTGTCCTTGGATCGGCTGACCAGCAAATGGAGATGGTGGATAACCATCCTGACTGAAGTTGTTCTGGAATGGGCCATTGTTGCCAAAACCACCATTATTATGCCACATCGTCGACGTTAAGATCGACTCTGGGCCATCTGTTGGTACCTTGATCTGTTCGAGAATATTTGGTCCGCGGAGAATTTTTTGAATCTCTTAAGCTTCTTTTCAGAGGACAGGTCCTACAAATAGTAGACCGTGGACAACAAGCTTTCACAGCTTGTTCGTGATCAATCGAAGAAATGCGAAAGGTATATTGGAGGAAAAAATGAAACGCAAAGTGGTTGATCAACTGCCAGCCAGGTCAGGTAAGGTGTTGTGTAGGCGGCTCGAAGCACCTTGCCGATTAGCGCGTCTGCGCGTTCTGCAGGGGTCTGGTTCCCGCACTAGCTCCTACAGTACATATCCATGCGAAGCACAGGGCTTCTAAGTTGGGACGAATACAAACTGTCTTTCAAGGCTATAAAACTTGGATCAGCCTCAAAGTATTTTGCTCCAGCAATGCTGAGGTATCTGATAACAACATGTACGTCAAAAGAACTTGACAGTAGTTTCAACAATGTTTTAAACGGTTGCGTGCTCTGTGGAATGGAGCTTTATATCCGTCAGAATTAGAGCCTCAGAACACAAGGAGCTCTGTCTTTCACGCCGTTTGTATTTTAGATCTCAAGCTATGCAGGGGGGAGGAAAGAAGCATACAATCCTCCTTGCACCAAGGCATAGATCACCATGAATCGCACAAAGCCCCCGACTAGCGTATTCTTTCCATCCTGAGATGCTATCGCCCCATACCACAACCAAACTGGAAATGCTGACGAGATCCTCGTGATGATTTGGACATGAGCAGTGCTTAATGTGAGTGCAACTAATGCGAGTTGAGTGAATGCTAGATTCTGTAACACCTGTTGTGCAGCTCTTCCTTCTTCGTTCGGTTGACCCTTGTCAGTCTTCTCCTGTCTCTGAGAGAGCTTGAAGCTCAAAGCCCACGAACCAGATTTGGTTAGAATGTAAAACATTGGCGTGGCAAGAAGGAACAATGGCAAATTTGACACTGTCCAGTACCGCAGAAAGCCGCAGTTCCTAAGGACAGTCAGACTAGGTCATCGCATCTAGCACGGGAAAATACATACCAGTAGTAATCTTGGACAAAGGTATAGATGCTGGGTATGAATCTTTGACACCAGGGCCGCACGTCCGTGTCTGTTCCTTCACAGTACTCACTATATGCAATGTACTGCGGTATCAAGAAACCAGCACCGACACACATGCCTCCTAAGCCAGTGGCGAGCAGGCGGCGCATCACTCCGAATTGTATGCCATCTCTCAAGGCAAGCAGTGTTCTGAATGCTTCTTCAAGCAAAAGCAAGCCATTCAGGATTCCATTACTTCGGAATGTTGTAGCAATCCCAAAGCAGATACCAGCGAGTACAACTAGCAGGTCATGAGTGCCAGTCTTTGGCCCTCCATGGACAATGCTCTTGGTAAAAAGAAGGCACCCTGCGAAGCTCAGTAATGCGCATGAGCTCTCAGCATAAGGAGAAGAGAGGAAAAGTCCTGCAGGGGAGATGATATGAAATGCAGCTGCTTTGAAGGCGATTGTGACAGAGTAGTTGAAGAACAACGCTCGGGTGAGGTCGAATACTGCTAGGACTGAGAGCAGGTGGGAGAGATGTGCAATGCATATAGCGACCAATCCTTCTACACCAACATAATTTGCCACACCACACTTTCTCAAGACTATGTTTGGTCAGTCTGGAGAAGAGTACAATGACTGCTTTGCTTACCCTGTGAGCAAAGAGCAATGACTCGCGTAAAACCCCATCCAAAAGCCCATTCTTGCTCAAACAGATAGCCACGGCGGGAACTTTGCACAAAATAAATACCATCCCATCTCGTCAGCTTGCCCACAAGATAGCGAAGGACTAATGGGAGTTGGATGGCTTGTTTAGATTCTGTATAAAAGAGACTCGTGGAGGTATCGTAGCCCAATCCTGGGCTGCAAACTGCAAGTAGCAAGAGGAGGGTCTTCCAGGCCACAAAGAGGGCGGCTAGAGAGCGGATGGGACTGTCCTGAGGCCGAGTCCATGGTTGCATTTTGAGCTTGTGCGGGTGAGCCGGATACCTCCTGTTGACGGCAGCTCAGAAAGTCCAAAAAGTGATCGATGGCGGTGAGGCTAAAGACTCATGCGTTCGATGCGGGGAGCCTCTAGGTGCATACCTTGATGCACAGCTCGACGCAAGAGCAAAGCCGCCGAAAACCTTCTTTGACTTCCACAGCACTGTAGAGTATAGTACAGTAGATCGAGACCGCGCTGCCAGATCTCTAGTGGATTATGGTTTGTTGAAGTAAGGTGGTCGGATCGGGACAACAATTGGCTGTGGTTGCAAGAAGGTGTTCAGATCCAGATCAGATCGGGTCAGGCTTTCGTCACGAGAACACTTGCATCCGATATCCAGCCTTTCGAGCCCCCCTGTCCCGTCTCCCGTACTCCGCGCCGTTGATTCGGCCGTGCCGTATCGGCGTATTCGTTTGTCGGCGCACCGCGTACCAGGCTACCAGCCTTGTGGTGAGGACGAAAAGCGGCACTCAATGAACGCATCGGGGGAAAGCCTTGCGTAGTTGTCAATCTCACGAGTCTGAGCGAATGACGCGAAAAGTGCCCTGGACTTTACAGTCCTTGTTCTATAGCAGCTACTCCATGTATTGCCATCGGTGAAGCGAAGTTCAGAATAACTAATCGTACAGTACGCAGGTCTTGAAGTACTAAACTTCCAGGTACGACACTCTTCGAGGAATGTTTATCTGGTGCCGCTTTCCACGTTCTCCAAAAGCCGGTTGTAGGCATGCAGGGATGTGGCACTCTATTTGCTTCCTCCCACCTGGCCCGAGAAGGCTAGAACGGCAATGCCATGCCATGCCATGCCATGCACAATTGTACATGGATCTGACATGTGCCTCACAGGGCAGATGTTCACTTCCGTTCCGCCCATCTGCCGTGGCCAGCGAATCATCGTCCAACGAATGAAACATTTGTGAACATTTATGCTGATGTGTGGCTCTCTCAAGCTCCCAGTCTCCCCTCTCTCCCTTCACACGGCGAGGCTGCTCAGCTCAGGCTCAGGCTCTTTCTTCCCTCTGATACCACTGCAAGCCAATCAGCCAGCTTGCGGACACTTCTTGTTCCGTGTCCGATGCTGTGGCTGAAAGCTGTACAAGTGCAGTGGAGTGCAAGTGGGATGAGGGGTCCTGATCTTGACCCTGAGCTGATCTGATCTCCTTTTTCTTGTCCGAAGCTCCGGGTGAAGTGCTCACCACATTTGCTTACTTTCTCTTCATCGCCTTCTTTCCCTACCCTTCTTATTGACGAGTGACTTGACTTGCATGCAGCGGAAGTTAGATATCATCCGTCTCATCGTTCACTCGCCAGCCCTTCCATCACTGCCGGCAGAAGCTTTTTTAATTTGTCAAGGGAGGAAAAAGACAGCGGCACAGGTGCCAGACAGCCAGCAGCAATCCAAAGCTTCATTGATCGGCACTGGCCTATCCCACGTCTTTGTGGTCGACGTTTCCGGCGATCCGCTCAACCCTCACAGCAAAACGACTCGGTGGCTTTCAATTCAACTTAGCTTTCTGTCCCAATTACGATCACTATTCAAACTCCTGGGCCTAGTTCTCCTATCAGCTACGTACCGGCCAGTCGGCGCAAAGCGTTCGGATTCTCGTGCTGACGAGAGATCATTTCCATACAAACGCGGCCCAAGGAACCCCCCTGGACCTGCTGTCCTACCTCGAGCATCTTCAGCCTCAGAAAACCCCCTCTTTCCCTATCTTCTCCTCTTCGCTCTATACGCTCTCTCATATCGGGGAAACATCTCATCTTTACTATTATTATTCTCATACCCGACTTTGCTGATTGTGGGTCTTTTGCGAGATATCGAATTACCACCCGTGGCTGGAGCTTTCTGACCTCAGCCGCCTGTCAGCCTTTCGTGTGTCAGTCCAATGCCCTCAAACAACCACAAACTTCTCCCATCATCCAATTTTCGACGGTTTCTTATAACATCGACGTACTTTCTTGAGGAAGACGCCCCCAAATCTGGGGCGTCGCTTCCATCCTGAACCCTTCACGATGCTCATCCATTCTGGCAGTGGCTACCATGCCCATGAGTTTTCGAGGGATGCATCTGCTTCTCGATCTCGACTGAGAAGTAATTCTCTACCAAAACGGTCTACATTAGCACGATCAGCATTTTCCGCACCTTTAATAGCCCCCCAAACGACAGCGGTTACAGAGAATCCTTTGCCAGTTTTACGCCGGCCATATAAACCATTGTCCGATAATATAGCACCTGCTAAGGAACCTGTCGTCAGATTCCAGGAGGTCGAGCAGGATACGATGAGTGAAGATGCTAAGTCCGTGGCCAACTCAGAGGGCAGCATTACCACTGCTGGAGGCGGTAGACGACGGAAACGCTCTTTACGAACGAGCACCACATTCCATCTTGCACACCCTGCTCCGACCCTCACCCAGAAGCAAAGACTTTTACAGATTCGACCAAGGCTTTTACTACAATTGCAGCGACTATCAACAGATGCCAGACCAAAGCCATCTCTTGACGTTCTCCCTTCTACGGTTGTCGTTCCCCGACTTTACAAGAAGTTTCCGCGGATGTTTAGGGGCAAGGCGGAACTAGGGTGTAATGATGTTATGGTTGTCAAGAGCGAGGAATATGAGACGGGTATTGAGAATAGTGTTGAAAACAGTGATTCAGACGAGGATGGCCTTGCAAGTAGAGACTTGGTGGCTGTTATTTGCCAGATGCCGAAGGATTTCGGAGGATCTCAGGGCAAAGCTGAGATGGTCCTAAGCGATGGCTCTGTCTGGCAAGCGACTCCACTGCCGAATGGTCTTTTCGAATTTGTCACGACCGATGAGCACGGGATCAAGACAACTGCTCGGTGGGTCCGGAGGAGCAATAGACGGCAGAGCGTCGATATGCCAGAGGCCATCGTCAACAACGAAACGAAGTTTACTTTCAGCATTATTGATCCGAATTCTCGACGTCATCCAATCTTGGCCACAATAAATCAAGCTAAATTGGACATTCCTGATTGCTATACTACCGTCTCGCCTTCTGCTAGTAGACATCCTCCCACATCTCCGTTGAGAACTTTTGCAGAAGAGGCAGACCAGCGAGCCGACGATGAAGCCGTACCAGAGCGAGCAACGATCCCCTTAGATGAAAAGCTGAAGACACTCATTCAGGTTACTGGCATCTGGCTAGCTTTGCGCCAAGGATGGTCTCCTTATTTCAAGTACAACGATGCGATGAGTGCAGTAAAAAGTCAGTCAAGCTCAGGCGGTCGGGTGCGATCAATGTCTTTGACACCTGAACCAGGGCGCTTGAGCCCGACTCCAACAAGTGCCAGTACCCCCGAATCGGGCCATACTCTTGGAGCCGTTCTAGGTGGCAAAATTCGACGAGTTTCTGCACTTGGATGTCCGAGCAATGGTAGTTCTCCGCAACTCGAACGCAATCCCAGTACACCTAAGAGGACAGTTTCTACCGGTACCGCATTCATGCAGCGAGCTGCTGCCCGTAGAGCTGGCAATGCCCCAAGCACTGTTGCTAGTGATAGCGAAGGAGAGAGTATGATAGAATCAAGGAAAATTCAAGTTGAGAGGTCTGTCAATGGCACCCCAGCCAACGAGACTCCTCCAGCTTCACTTGCTCTTGGAGCATCATCAGCAACTACACCTGAAACCCCAACTCGAAGGCCCAAACGACCTCAATCATATATTCCCACCAGTTCTCTCCAGAACAATTTTACGACTTTCCAGCCACAACGGCACAGTATCGCATTCTTTGGGGCAAAGCACTCTTCAGATCATACCGGGAAGCCCAAGATCAGTCGGTGGAAGTCATTCACAAATCTCTTTCGAAGAAACAACAGCAGTTCACGCTCTAGTTAGAGTGCAACGTCCATTATCGGAGTCTTGTATTACATTGCAGCATTTTTTCGATGCCAAAACAGTTTAGAATACCATCAGTGTCTGCGTTTTGATTCCCCTTTGTATCTGGGAATTTTGGGACAGGAGTTTGCAGTGCTTAGGACTTCCACTATCTGGAAGACCCGCATCAGTGGGAGTTGACAGGATTGACATGTATATATTTACCCACAGAATACCCTGCATATTTAGGTGCTAGGGAACGGAAATGAAACAATTCGACTTCAGTTCCATGTCCATTGATCTCGAAAAGGTGGCCCAGTGACAAGTATACAATCCTAGATATCTCGGACATAGTGAAATCCGTAGGCCATGGCTGGGTGGTCACCATTCAGGCAAGACTAGATCACGTATGCGCGAGGCGAGCGTGGATTGCGTACCTGGCATCGCCTGAATTGCTTTGTTAGAAAACAGAGCACTTCCCATACAAAGGAACGAATTAAGACGCAACTCCCGAATAATTCACTGTTATCTGGGAGGTCGACTATAATCCAGAAAATCTACACAATCCTGCCAAATTAGCACTAGATTTTGCTTGACATTCGTGACGTCCTATCCAGCCTGTCAACCTCACGATTTTGGCGAGTGCTTATTCATGCAAGGCTGGAGTCGCCGCGTCAAGAAGCAGTACCACCTCATTTGGCAGCCGACCTCGCTGTCTCCCATCAATTACGAAGAAGGCATATGCGAATGACAAAATCAGTTCGCCAGAAACCATCCGATACCAGCCAGAACTTATATGATCAGCTGTTGCGCGGACTTGCCATCGACCGGGTCGTGCAATAGAGCTTCAAGCTCATTCAAACAACAGCTCTACATTCCCGTCTATGTATATCTACACCGCTCCACATGTAACACACGGTCTTTCTGGATCTCTGCTAACATGGTGACGGACCCAGAAGCTACTCGCAGCGGCCAAAGCTGACAGATACCCGAATCTCGAGCTCCGGTGCACCGCACAAGACCATGGAGGACGGCTATACGAATGGTCGCAACCATGCGCAGTTCCTGCAGGGTCTCCTTCACAACGGACAGTCGAACGACGCAATATCGCGTGCGACATCGCCTGGTCTTGGATTTGGTGCCAATGGTGTAGAATCGGAGAAGGAAAAGCGATACCGACCACGAACATTCCCATACTTCCAGCTACTTCCATATGCCGTCGAGGAAGAGGGCGAACGTAACGCAGCCTTGGGGGAAATATTGAAACAACTCTATATTGCTCTCAAGGCGGAAGACATATCTCCAGGTGCTGTGCATTGGACAAGAGAGCTGAAGGGATGGCTGAACCTCAAATTCGAAATCACGCGGGAGCTGCGGATCAAGCTGGTCAAGATGTATTACATGTTGGCCGTGGCACCTGGGATGGATTGGGTGGCTGCAGACAGATTTGAGAGCATGTTTAGGTTTCTGATAAAGTAAGGCTCTGATGTACCCCTCTGCGGAGCTTGGCTAACAATTCGAAGGAAGAAGCACTACCTAAAGCCTGGAGAGGACTTAATACTTGACTGGCGGCCGTTATGGAAGGAGATCAAGTCCATCGTTCTCCCGTCCGAGATGGCAACACACCAAGGAGGGAGGAAGCGGAGCCATAAGAATATTGCAAATATGTGCATGTTCGCATCACAATATTTCGATCCCAGTGAGCGCCAAGCCCTGCTGGAAGAGATCTTACCCTACTTCACGACTTCAGAAATTTCCGGTGCCTTCATTGTACTTGGATCTCTGAATCTGTTAATGCCCACCTACCCAGCGCGAAATGAGCCCGGCCAGCTGCAACCGCAAGACTACCTGCCCACCTTCTTCCACCTTTGGTCCCTTGTAAACCGATCCAAGGCCTTTGACGTTATCTTTTTTGATATGTTCTCGAGGCTCGCAAGAGACTCGCTCACAAGCGAGCATGTACCATTCTCCGAATACGGTATATTTACGAAGGATCAGTCAGACTTGATCTTCACTGCCTTGCTGAGACTGACCGAGATTCCTGTGGGCCAGGCATCATCGCCATACAGTGGGATGGTTGATCTAGGAGCAGGTCTTGGTGCGTATCTGGAGAGAGACAAAAAGAAGGTTCCAGTTGGTTACTCAATTGCCAGATGGATCGTCATGTCGTTGTCACCAGCTTGTATAGACAAGCCAGGCTCCATCCTTACCAACTTGGAAGGTTTGATGGTATCTGTGGACACATTCTTCCACCCATCGAACCAAGGTTCTTGGACAGATATGCTGGCCCAGATTGTCTTCCACCTCGTCGATTTTTTTGTTATGCGTTGGAACCGCGAGCAGAGCGGAGAGATGAATACTCCTCCAGAGCGACGAATCAATGCTGAATTGAAGAAGCGCTTCGTGCTCAGTCTGAAGGAAGTCATGTTCATGGGTCTCTTCTCTAAGAAGGCCAAGTCCTTGAACTGCTTCTTCGGCGCCATCCAAGGTTTGGCGTATCTCGAGCCTCATCTCATCATTCCAGGAGCTCTGCAAAGATTTTACCCGTCTTTGCAAGGTCTGGTGGAAGTTCACCGAACACAGTCATCACTTTGCGGGCTGCAATTAACAGCCAACGTCATATCAAAGCACAAAGGTTTGCGATGCCACATCACTGCCCTCTTGGCCTTGGCATTGCCAGGAATTGATGCAAATGATTTGTCAAAGACACTACACACGTTGAACTTCATTCAGTCTGTGGCTTATAGCATACCATTCGTCGACTTGACCAAGGAGCATGGAGAGATCCATGATTCTTCGTTGGCGATTCAATGGGTGCAAGGCGAAATGGAACGGATGGAACGAGAGGGGCCGAATATTGAGATTGACTACCGAACCGAATTGAGTGACGAGGATGAGGCGAACATCGTCCGCTCGTCAACTGCTGGGTTTGGCGAGTTTGTCCTGTCTCTGCTTGGAAAGATCTTCACTCTTCTAGAGAATCTGCCTGAGCTGTCACGTGCTCGATCCGGCTCTCCTGAAGAGAGTGTAATCAATACCTTGCCTTCAGCACTCACCCCGCTATTTGCGGCTCTCTCTCCTGAGATCTTTGATCAAGCTCTTGAGAAGATTGCCACATTTGTTGGTGGTCATGTCATCCACCAATCTCGAGATGCGATGGCCTTCATTTGCAACTCATTATGCAAAGCCAATCCAGAAAAGACACTGAAAATATTCGTTCCGATGCTCATCGTGGGGATCCGGAATGAGATTGACTACAATGACGCAGCCTCGGATCGAAGTAGTGGAAGCGACGTGCTACCCCGAGACAGAGCACTTGTCTGGCATATCAGCATGTTGAGCATGATTATCGTCCACGTTGGGGACAGTCTCATGCCATACAAGAAGGATCTCTTCGACATTGCACTGTATATGCAAGAGAAGTGCCGTGGTATTCCTACTATCCACATTTCGAATTACATCCATCACCTACTCCTAAACCTGACGCTGATCTATCCTGTTGATGGCGCATTGTACGAGCCAGATGTGTTCAAGCGTGGTCTAGACGTTAGCGACTGGGGTAAGATTACCAAGCCAACGGATCTCACTATCAACTGGCATTTGCCATCCGACGAGGAGATCAAATTTGCCGTTGAGCTCTTCGAGTCCCAGGTCGATACTGCGATGCAACGACTCACAAATCTCATCAGTGAGAATCCAGCTGTTAGCAGAAAGGGCAAGAACAAGGAATGGTCTGACGAAGTCTCGAGAAATTTGTCGCAATTGCGACTGATCGTGTCGGGCATTGCTACGCTGTTCGATCCAAAGAAGGCTTCTGGCCAGCTTGACAAGGACCAGGATGGTGATACTCAGATGAGCGGGAACGATTCCAGTGACGAGGAAGAGAGTCCGCTTGCAGAAGCAGCCGAGGACGTGGAGACACGCCCCCAGTTCCATTATCGAGCAGGATATCTGCTGGAGAGAGACAGCCCAACATATGTCCATATCCATGAGCTTCGAGAAAACATCGGAGAGCTGTTGTCTAGACTCCATGTTTTCTTATCCGAGTTCCAGGAGGATGATGTTGCTTGCTTCACTGCTCTTTACCAGACATATCGAACGTGGATCACAGATGTTGGTAATGAGCGATCTGCGCATATGTTGGAACGAGTCAGCAAGCTCTACGACGTCGACATTCGCGCCTTCAAGGTCAGTGGGCTCCGAAAGGTGTACCCACGACCACTCTTGGTCAAGAGAGCCAGTATCTACCATTTTCAGCGAGCCAAGCACAACTCTTCTGCAAGACACAAGTCTGCTCTTGACAAGAAACTTCTCTTAGACTTGGCTGCTTCCGCTGTTTCATTATATGCCGAGGTCCGGATCAATGCACAGGCGGCACTGGAGTCTGCTCTCAAGAGTCTTCTGGGAGGCCGTCCGCTTGTGATTCCCGAGCTGTTGAAGACCTTCAGAACAGCTTTGGAAACAAATGACTATGACAGAATTAAGGGTTCATTGTACACGTTGCTGTACGGAAGTCTGACCAAAACGATCTCCAAGGATTGGCGTTTCGCTCCTGAGATGATCGACCTCTACATCAAGACTGCTTCAGTTGACAAGCCCTCGATCCAGAAAGTTAGTAGCAATGCTTTGTATGGTGGCCTCATGGAATTTGGCAAATCTCTCGAGCATATCATTGTTATCAACCAGGATCTCGTGGATGTCTTCGAGCCCAAGGATGACAACTCGGACAAGATCTCCTCAAGACACAACTTCATCGTCGATCGCAGACGTAAGGTCGAAGAAAAGAAGTTGACTTTAGCCCAGAAGCTTATCGAGATATCAAAGAACTCTCACTGGAAGATCGCTGGCCGGTGTACTCTGTTTATTCTGAACTCTGGCCTTCGGGTGCAGACCCTTGCACCACCGTCTCTCATCGATCTGGCAATTGATGGTTCCATCGATGATCACCCCGGGCTTCGAGCCAGCTATGCTGAATCGTTCATCAGAATCTTCAACCATCTCGATACTCGTGCAATTTACGGCCACAGCGTCGAGAATTTTGTTCTCGAAAAGGAGAACGCAGAGAACAGAATCGAAGTCACTGTACCCAAAGACGACCCCAACTGGACAAAGAAGTTCCTCGAGGGGTTCGAAAGCCACGAGATCCCCGAATACTTTGTCGAACGGGACTTTCCCGGATGGCTTGTTTGGGGCACAAGTTTCCGAGGTACCAGAGCCAGACCGATCGAGTTTACGGACTACGATGAGCTGGAAACATCCGTTAGAAAGCAAATTGGAGACAAGCTCACCCGGGAATGGTACAATAAGTTCTTTGGTTACATGAAGCAAGAGCCTCGTGATTCGGCGTCCGACCGCTTCCGGGTGCACAATGCTGCCCTTCTTATGCAGACATTCGATCTGACGCTTACTGGGTTGACGGCTGCTACATTTGAGGACATCAAAGAAGAGATCAAGGCAACATTTGGTGACGGAAGCGATAAGCACCAACATCGTGCTACATCAGAAATATTAGCTGCTCTCCTGATCTGTGTAATTGAGCAGCCGCTCGACCTGCGCAACAAGGTCTGGGAATATGGCGTCCCTATTATGTTGCAGGTCTTCGCCGATGGTCTGACACCAGAAAATATTGCCTATTGGATGACTTGTCTACACATGATCATTGGTGGTCGGGATCCACGTCAGGCTCGGGAGATCATTGATACCCTCACTTCGTTCCGTCTAGACATGTCATCTAATGCGGCATTCAAGGAGAGCTCCAAAGTTCAACTTCTCGAATTTGCAATTCAAGATGCTGGGTGGCATTTCCGTGCCGAGAAGCCTATCCTTGAGGATTTCCTGGCTCATATTGATCATCCGTACAAAGCTGTACGAGAGGCCATTGGTCGCACCATTGCCTCAATCTACCGCACTCGTTACTACGAAGCATTCAAAGACGTCAACACCCTTTTGGAAGAAAACAAAGCTTCCTCGTCGATTGGCATCAAGCCGTACACCCCGACCAAAGAGTTCTCCACAAGCATCAAAGACGTTTTCGATCGACTCGAGGTTTGGCGTGGCGAGCGTGCTCCGGGTCAACAGACTCCATCCTCCTATACCTCCGGTAGCAAAACTGTCTTACTCTGGCTTGACACCACACTGCAGTCATACGAATGCACGCAGCTCCTAGATTTCTTTCCAGATGTCTTCATGGAGCAGCTGCTGCATATGATGGACGTCAAAGAAGATCCAGAGCTTCAGCGGCTTGCATATCTTGTGTACCGCCACTTGCCAAACATCCCGTTCCGTGCGGGAGAGGATGGTGACTTCATCTCAGCATTGATCCGTATCGGAAAGGTGTCTACCTCTTGGCATCAACGTCTGCGGACCCTCATCAACATGCAAGTCATCTACTTCCGACGCATATTCCTCATCAAGCCTGAACAGCAACAAGCCTTATTCGAAGCTGTTGCCGATATGCTTGAAGACACTCAACACGAAGTCCGTTCTGGTGCTGCAACCACACTTTCTGGCATGATTCGCTGCTCGCCCGTTGCTCTTCGCAATAACATCCTTTCTTCTCTCCAGAAGAAGTTCACCGAGTCGTTGAGAAAGAATCCAATGCCAAAGAAGACACCTGGAACCAACACGCCGATCAGCAACAACCAGCAAGTGATTCGAAGACACGCTGCGGTCCTCGGTCTCGGTGCTCTTGTCACGGCATTCCCGTACGTGACACCACCACCAGTATGGATGCCAGAGATCCTAGCCTTGCTAGCCTCTAGAGCAGCGAATGATGCAGGTGCGATCGGTAAGACTGTCAAGACAATCTTGGCAGACTTCAAGAAGACAAGACAAGACACATGGGTCACAGACCAAAGAGTATGCATCCCCCATTCCATTGCATAGCCCGGCTAACACAGTGTAGTATTTCACACCCGACCAATTAGAAGACTTAGAAGGCGTTCTATGGAAATCCTACTTTGCATAGTCAGTTCATAGCACTGTCTCAGGCTTGGCTTATGGGTATCCCCGGGAAGGAACAACATATCATGGAATGGATGGCAGCATGGTTATACGGATGGGAAGCGGAGTTTGTCTCGCTCTTTTTGATGGCTGATTGGCATGCGATTTGGCTTACTGGCTGCTGCGGATGCATGGCATAAGATGATATTTCGTTGGGAGCATGCATGAATGGATGGACGGGAATGACATGGCTGGCTGGCTGGCTATCATGCAGCGAGCGAAAGAATGAGGACATGGAGCGATTGTGTAATTGTGTGTATGAGATACCGACACTTTTCTTGGCAAGCGATACATAGGCATGGCAAAACGGTGCGAACGATTCCTTGAACTTTCTAGCTGCGACCCATTCTCTGAACCTTGCAATCTCATCCGTTGCGTGTGTCTTTTGCCTTTGAACCCATGCCAGATGTTTACTTTTTGAAGGTCTCACTTGAATTGCGCTACTAGCTAAGCGAGCTCCTTGTTTGAATTGCCTAGAAAGCTGACCCGTGGTGAGGTCAGTGGCCCCACCAGCTCCTGTAAAGAGACAATAAGGACTCTGTGGATATTCGTGGGCACATTTCATACCTGGCTGTAGGATCGGATTCCAGCATGCCTGTGTGCGACCTTGCCTAGTTGCAAGTCTACATGATCCAACACAAGTTTGTTGCCAAAATGATCCAAGTTTTGAGAATGCAGGTCATGAGATGTTACTTTTGAAACCACAAACCTTATACTTATGTCTTACTTTGCTTTCCTCCACTTCTCCTTGGTGTCCTAGAGAGAAGAAACATCCACTCGTACGCAAGGATCTTGCGTGCTGCTGTCAATGATGCGACCATTCACCGATGGCCTTTGTTATGCTGCCCACCCACGGAGGAAGTCCAGTACTAGCGTAACCCAAACGGCCGCCTATGTCAGTGGCTGTGAATGACTTGAGATAACACTCGAATTTTTCACGCTAAGCCGTTTTCGAGCTCCTGATCTTTTAGCATATCGCTTCTACCATCAGACAACTCGAGTCAAGAATAACACTCAAGTTTGCAGCTTCTAGCTTTGAGCTTGACGCAGAATCATCATGGATTCTTCGCATCTGTATGATAGGAATGGAGAGTATGATTCTGTCAGAGATCGTACATACGTTACTTCATCCGCTCCGCGCCAGCAAGGCCCACAAGCCCTCGCAGGTGGCAGCATGCAGGTAGAGAGCTTGACAGTCCGCTCTTCTCCAAAGAATGCGGCAACAGGTTTAGTCCTTCCACCAAGCTCTGCAACTGAATCTAAAATACTGACTGTTGTGCTAGCCAGAATGATGTACGATCTACCTTCTCAAGCTCTCGACAAAGCAATGGACGGAGTCCTCAACGACGAACCTACACCACCCATCAAGGCAACCGGAAAGCGCGGGAAGAAGGAGAAGAAACTCAATCTGAACTTCCCAGATTATGGAAAGGAGCCTGGCGAATACTTCCTCTACCTCGTCAATGAGGTTCGGTACGAGAAGTTCGCAAAGGACGTCCAGGCTTTGAACCCCGAGTTCGTCAAGCGCAGTGACATGGAAATCCTTTGTAGGTCTCTGGTGGCAATCTCGTTCTCTCCTTGATGTCGTGAGAACTTCTGGCGACATATTTGTTATATGCGATCTTCGACCTAATTTTCCAATTCCATTGCTGACCATACCTATCTCACTATCTAGGGTATCAAATCCTCCGAATCCACCACATCGAATGGAATGACAAGACTTTGACCCTTGCGGCCAAGAGAAAGGTGTTGAGTCAAGCCAACTCGCAGGTATGTTCGACGACCACACAGCCAAGCATCCATTCTCATGAATGTAGACTGACAAGTGATAGACCGGAGGATACGACACTTTCGATCCGAAGGTGTATTGGGAGTTGCAGAAGGTTACGAATAGTCTGGGAGGTATGACTGTTGCTGGCAAGGAGCCGAAGGCGCAGAAGAATCCGCATTTCAAGGCCATGCAGGAGGCACGTCAGCGCAAGAAGGCAGAGCGCCGTCTTGCAGCCAAGGGTGGTGAGCGGAAGGTTGTGGAGAAGGAGAGACGGGTTGAGGGTACGGATGCTATGGATATTTGAGCCTGTCCTGGAGTCTGCTGCTGCTTGCCAGTTGGCCGTTTCTTGGCGTTTGGAGTTCAGTGACGCGGTGATGATCTCCGTTCTCTAGTGAAATATGAAGGTTTGGCCAATGAAGCACTTCCTATGTCTATGAAGCCACTAAAAATCACCAAGTCTAGATGAGTCTGGGTCCACAGCCAATCTAATGATAGTGAAGTCGCTCGGTGATATGCTTTGAGGGATTCGAGAGATCTTCACGCTGAGACATGGGGTATGAACCAATTTCAATTTTCAGAGAACCATTATATATCTTGAGAAAGAATTGCGACATTCAAGAAGAGTCATCTCAAGTAGGTGGTATGTGGATACGTCGAAGTGCCGCCGGACTTGGGGGCAGTGGCTTCTGCAGGGGCGGACATGGATCAATAGACTATGTCCTCACATCAGAATATGACATTGAAGTAGCCAAATCACTCAGACAACATACAGTGATAAGTTAGACCATATTGAAGGCCGCTTGGCCTGAAAGGTGCATGATATGCTGATTGTGTGGGCGTGGTCAGGCCACGCGATTGTTTTGATCTCGCCTAAAGTGGATGCTCATGTATGTAGCCAAATAAGCAAAACACAAGTCCCGAGTTGGGTTCATCTGACTGTATTGGTGAGGAGGACGAGGATGTTGAGTTGGCATAGAGTCTGATTTAGGGCTTAGCAGCGTCGGTCTTCTTTCGAAGTATTGTTGGTGGGTAAAAAGCTGCTTCAATAACGTTGACTGTTGCCTACCCGGATACCTGGCGACTCTGGGCAAGCTAGGCTTTTATTTGTCCTCCCCATGGTCCTCAAATGTCCTCAGAAGATTTCACGACATTGGTGGTACCAGGAAGGGAAAGGATCCTTCACATGAGAGCACTATCAGTAAGAACTTACATTTCGCTTCTTGCAGAGAACAGAACATTGCCGTGACCTGAGACACTGATTAGGTTGCCTCAAGTGAGGATGCATTTCCTTAAGGGTATCACCTTAACAAGTGCTACCTATAATCTCAGCTTTTTCCTACCCTCTCGAACTTCAAGAACAACTTGTTGCCAATTGGGCTGCAAGTATACCCATCCTCCTGCTCAATGCCATCATCATTCACAATCTGAGTCCTGAAGTTGGAATATACTGCCGCAACAACAAGCTTGATCTCATGCATGGCGAAATTACTCCCTACACACATTCGCCCGCCGCTGCTGAATGCCCAGAACCATCGGTCTCGCTCCTTCTTTTGCTCCTCGGTGTATCCGTTCTCATCGTCCATCCACCTCTTGTAATCCCACTTCTCCGGTTCGGCATACACTTCTTCGTTTCTGTGAACGCTGTATGCTTGAGCACCGATCCTAACACCGCCAGGGACAGCGTACTCTCCTAGAGTGCAGCCAGAAGACGGAGTCATGCGTGGCTGGTTACCTGGAATAGCGGCATTGGTTCGGAGTGTCTCCATGATTATGGCGTGAAGCAGCGGTAGGTTGTCTAGTTCTTTCGAACTTGGAATTACTGGTGTCGAAGATGAAAGACTCATATTCGGAGATAGAGTGAGGAGTTCGCTGCGCAGCCGGTCCTGAAGGCCGACATCCTGGGACAGATACCAAGAAATGTAAGTGAGCATAATTCCAGAAGTCTCATGACCAGCTGCAATATGATCAATCATCTCGCTTGCCATGCTCTTCTCAGGATACTTGAGAAAGTTTGGACTAAGAATAGACTCGTCGCCCTTGGTCTTGCGCTCCTTCTCCATTCCTGCCAAGACGGCTTTGAAGACCACGGGCTCGTTTCCTGGATCATTGTCTTTGGCTGCTGAACCATCTCTGAGGTAAGCCGATGTCTTATCACAGCGTTCTCGGGTCCATGCTTCCAGCTCTCTGTTGTTGTCATCTACCCAGCGTGGAACAAGATAGATATTCAACTTGCGGAGAAAGCTGCTAAAGCGTGGAAGTTCTTGGGACCAGAAGACATATGTTTTGCGAGTGTGATACAGAGAAAGCCAATGCTTCCTAAAAGTTTCGTTGATGAGGAAGTCACTCCCGTTCTTCAATCCGAATTGATAAGCTGCGATGAAGTCCATAGTTGTTGAATTCCAGATTTCGTGGATTTCGATGCCGTCTTGAGAATCAAGAGGGGTGGCCGCGGCTGTCAGAAGTGGAAGAAGGCGATCAAAAATGATGGCTCTAGCCTGCGCAGCTAAAGCAGGTGATGTATGAATTGTAGATTTGGAGTAGATATTGGACATCATTCGCTTTCTTGCAGAGTGAGGTCGTGAATGCCACGAAGAGAACATACATGGTACACTTCACCGCTAACTCAGTACTCGGTGGGAGACACAAGACGGGGTGAGAGCATACCCGTAGTTATCAAAAATCGAATACCATTCTCCTTTCTCAAAGCCTCCAGCATACACTGTTCTCAACCCACTGAGGTCGTTGACACTAAGCTCATTCGGTGCGAGTCGGATGATAGGTCCGTACTTCTTGTGAGCAGCGTGAAGCTCTCGGTTCTCCCGACACTTGAACCGAATCCATAATACCCACAAGGGAGATATTGGAGCAGACCAGTGGGCGTTTGGGATCTTGGAAAGCGGCGAGAAGAAGGCAGGGGAGATTATGAATTTGTAGATGGCGAGGAATGAGAGGGCCGTGAGTCCTAGGACAGGAATGCTGAGGATAGACATGGTTTGGAATGATATTTTTTTCTCCAGATGCCGTTGCTTTCTTCTTCTTTGACCAGCAGTAAAATTGAACGAGGAACGCTCGTTATATGGAATGTCTAGTATGAGAGACAGAAAGTTTCAAAAGGTGGGGTGATGGCGGGGTTGAAATGGGGTCCCAGATGCTGTGGGTACTGCGCAATACTGTGTTAGCACAGGCATTGATGAATTTTCGGGGATCAGAGGACCTGCGAACACAAGATTGAAGAGATTCTGAGGTTCTCGCAAGTCACAAACAAAGAAGTGCTTGTTAATATAGTATTGTGAATGGCTGCCATAGCAGTCATTGTCGCCGGCAATCTCGCCGGCTATCCGATAAGGATGCATGAGAAAGGCTAGCCCAAAGAAGCATCTCGATCCTGGTCTCTTCCTGGGCAGAAGCATTAAACGAGCACTATTACCTTATGATAGTGGAGGAAGTCTGTTGATTTGAGTTGCAGAGCGGTTTAGGGCACTTTGTGTCGAATTGCGGAATACTCCGGTCAGCATCTTATTCGGTCGACCAGGGACAATTTCTGACACCGAGACTGACCAAATCCATTTGGTCTTCACTTTTCACTCGAAAGTCACGAAATGGGAATCGATATTCTCCCTGGAATTAATCTGGCAGTTTTGGACATCGGCTTCGACTTGGCCGTAGAAATATTCAGAGCTGCATAAGGACTTACCACCGACACAACAGGCAAGGGACTTTCGCTAAAAGACTTTATTGTTGACAGTAATGAATTAATTTTGAATGGTATTCAACACTGCTAGTACCCTTGTCGTTCCTTTGGAGCATATCCCTCTTCAAGATATGTAATATCTTCCTTGCTCAGCTTCCCCGAACTTGCAAAAGCAACTGCTTGGACCGCCTGATCGATTCTCTCCTTACTGCTAAGTCCAATGATAGGATTGACACTGTCCTTGCTAAGACACCAGGCAGTAGCGATAGTGGTCATGGAAACGCCATGCTTCTTCGCAATCTCTTCAACCCTGCCAATGACCTGCTTGTCGATTTCGGTCTCCTTGGAGCGGATCATGTTGTTGAGATAATTGTCTGTCTTCTCACGCTTCGTGCTTCGGTCCGTAAAAGGGCGGGCCAGAGCACCGCGAGCGATTGGAGACCATGGAATGAGTCCCACGCCAGCATCCCGACAATATGGGATCATCTCACGTTCTATGGCGAAGTGTAAGTTACAAGTTCTCAGAAGATCTGACGACATTGAAAGGATCACCTCACCCTCTTCACGGTAGATCAGGTTGTAGTAGTTCTGCATAGAGATAAATTTGGCCCACCCATGCTTATCTGCGATGTTCTGAAGAGTTTGGAACTCCCAAGCAGCCATCTTCATTTTGTAAGCACTTGAGACCTGCAAATGATCAGGAGCATACTTACACTGCTAGCACCTATGTATCGTACTTTTCCGCTTTCGACTACGCAATGAAGAGTCAGTATTTGCTATCACAGTTGGTTGGAGTTATGTCTCGGGAAAGTTCTAATTCGCTAGATAGTGGAAACAGAGGAGAATGAGCCTCATTAATACATACCGACGTCATTTAACGCTTTCATGATTTCTTCTCTTGGGGTTTCTCGATCCAGTCTGTGGATCTGTAGGACATCGATATACGTCCCCAATCTCTCCACGCTAGCATCGACAGCATCCAGGATATGCTTCCTGCTCAATCCTTGTCTGTTGACAAAGTCTCCATCATTGACTGAAGCCGCAGAAATCGGCGGTTGCGATCCATCTTCAGCAACTCCAAAGTAGCATTTGCTCAGAATGACGACCTTGTTGCGAGGGATCTCATACTGCTTGAGAGCTTTGCCGATGATCTTTTCCGAAAGACCATTGGAGTAGATATCTGCAGTATCCCATGTATTGAGACCAACGTCATAGGCGTGCTTCAGAAGAGGCAGAGCTTCTTTTTCTTCAATCACCCACTCTTGCCATTTGCTTGATCCGAAGGACATGCATCCAAAAATGACCTTGGAGATTTTGAGACCTGATTTGCCCAGGCGGGCGTATTCCATCTTCGTGACGGCAGACATGTTCTTGGTGTGTGGAATGTTCTTGATGTATTCAAAGCGTTCTGTGACTTCTGACGCGTGGTTATGTTCGGTTTGGAAAGGGACAATAATTGTCCTATATATAGTGTATCCACACCAGAAGAATGTCTAAATAAGTGCCGTTACTAGGTATGACTCAAATCAAATATCCCTGCTTGGCTTAGAACTTTGGAATGCCTATCATGAGGTATGAGAACCTGGATGACGATGCAGTTCCTTGACAGAGTGAGCGGTTTGCTACCCCGCTTGCCGGCTCTGGACCTCCCCACTCTCCTAAATACATTAACTCCAACTTAAATCCGAAGACTCCGTGGAATTGATATCGGCGATATACATTCGGGAGTCTGCTATACTCCTAAAATTGGAGCATGTTCTTCACGCAAGGGGCCAAAATTATCCAATTGGCCTTCCCGTAAGCACTGGCTTCGTTTCTGCTGGCAGACATGATACAACGAAGTCCCGTCAGGCATTTACAATCTCAGAGTCACTCTCCCGAGGTATTCGAAAAGCTTCGTATTCTTTCATTTCTGGCCATCTAACCAGCTGCTAGTACTATGCCCTCCATTTTTCGTCTAAGAGTGGAACTCTCTTCGTCTTCAACGTCGATTTCAATCTCCATTTTCGGACGGTTCTTGTTCAGACCCTCCAGCAACATGCAAGCCTTGCAAATATCCTGACTTGACATGTAACCACAGTTCTTGCATGTGCCCAATACTTGTCGAGTCAGCTTCTTGCCGAGCCCTTGTTTTGCACCACTTCGCTTCTCCTTCTCCACGTTCATTCTGTCATGTCGTTGGCCACTTGTACCATTTAAAGGCAAGGATGTGACGTCTATTTCTCGGCTTGAGGCTTCTTCGTCCTCCTGTAACTTCTTCTCCATGTCTGCCATCTCTCCTCCACTGGTTCTGCCGTTAGCACTCCCACAGCCACCAGCGCCTTCTTCTTCGCCATCAGCACTTGACAACGAAACTTTCTGGCTCTTGCATTGGCTAATTCCTGTGACCTCTTCTGGTACCAATTTTGCCATATCCTCGCCGCTACGGACCACGTCCAGGATAGCACTTGGTCGCACTCGCTCCAAACTCTTGATCAGCGTCCTTGCGCTACCTCTGAAAGCTTCCGGACTGTATATGCATTCGGTGCTGAAATAATCAAGCTTCTTGTGGTGTGCGTATAGCACAATTTCTTTCTCGTATGCGTATTTCAAAGGCTTGCTCCGTCTGACCTCGCTCATTTCGTCGCCAGTCACTATGCTTGTACTTCTTGCCAGTCGTGGCAGGTCTCCTCTCAGAAGGTTCATGAGGATGGTCTCAGCCACATCGTCTGCGTTGTGTCCAGTTACCACATGCTTGATCCCCAGCATTTTCGCCCCTCTGTCCAGAGCCTGCCTGCGAAACACGCCGCAGTATGTGCAATTTCCCTTCTTGCCGATGGTCTCCACGACTTGGTCCATTGTCCATCCGTACAGCTCATCGTATCCCACTATCTTCAGTTCCATCTCGTACTGAGTGGCATTTCTCTTGACCGTTTCGAGGGAGTCGTCTCGGTAGCCCTTAATCCCTTCATCGATACTGAGTAATACCAAATCTAAGCCGTAGTTGTAGCGTTCGTTGAGAGTTTTCAGTACTGATGCAAGTACAGTCGAATCCTTCCCACCCGATGCGCCTATTGCTATCCGGTCTCCTGGAGTGAAAAGCTTTGTGGTAGTGATGGTATGGTGGATTTCTTCTTCGAATATGGCGATAAAACAAGGCTTGCAAAGCTTTTGTGCATTTTTCGGCCGTATTATCAGAGCCCGCGCAGTCTTGCAAATGGCACATAGAGAAGGCGCCATCTTGGGAGACTGTCAGCGCTCGATATGTAGACTTCCAAATGTTTTGGTGGGGTAGAGATTGCCATCATCAAAATAAATCCGATTTGAGAGAGCAAACAGCGCAAACATGACGACCCACGTGACTTATACTCTAGCAAAGCGGGCGCCAAGATTTTTAGCGTCTCGCTCTCCCACAGCCCACAATCTGAATTGCGAATTTTCAATCTTTTCTCCTGATCCCATCGACAACCACTCCGACAAAATCGCACCACCACCACAGCGATTCGATCAAGATGGTAAGCTACTGATATATCCTTCATGAAGTGATTCGACTCGCCGCCACTCTCGTACCTCTACGAGCAATCGCACGTCGAGATGTGTTCCCGTCAACTACCCGAGGGTGTTGATGATGATTTGGCTTGAGCTTCATCTGTGCAGGAATGCCAGTGGAGTCTCTTTAGAGTTCAAAGAAGATTATTAGTGAACATATTCGCTGATGTCTTCTTTTCTCAATGATAGCCTCCTAAAGCAGGAAAGAAGGCTGCTCCAGCCCCGTTCCCCCAGTCTAAGGCTGGTGCAGGATCGAAGAAGGCCCCAAAGGTATGTTCATCTACATCTTTACTCCGATCCCTCTCCTTTGGGTTGACGCTGACCGGCTTCAGAACCCCCTCATCGAGAAGCGCACCCGCAACTATGGTATCGGTCAAGACATTCAGCCACGTAGAAACCTGTCACGCATGGTGAAGTGGCCCGAGTATGTCCGCCTTCAACGCCAAAAGAAGATCCTCAACCTCCGCCTGAAGGTCCCACCTGCGATCGCCCAATTCCAAAACGTCCTCGATAAGAACACCGCCGCTCAAGCTTTCAAGCTCCTCAACAAGTACCGTCCAGAGAGCAAGACCGAGAAGAAGGAGAGACTTGTGAAGGAGGCTACTGCCATCAAGGAGGGAAAGAAGAAGGAGGATGTCAGCAAGAAGCCATATGCCGCCAAGTACGGTCTCAACCACGTCGTCGGTTTGATCGAGAACAAGAAGGCTTCTCTTGTCCTCATCCCCAACGATGTTGACCCCATTGAGTTGGTTATCTTCCTCCCAGCACTCTGCCGCAAGATGGGTGTCCCATACGCCATCATCAAGGGCAAGGCCAGACTCGGCACGGTCGTCCACAAGAAGACCGCCGCTGTTCTTGCTTTGACCGAGGTCCGCTCCGAGGACAAGTCCGAGCTCTCCAAGTTGGTCCAAGCCATCAAGGAGGGTTACGCTGAGAAGTACGAGGAGGCCAAGAGACACTGGGGTGGTGGTATCATGGGTGCTAAGGCTAATGCTCGTACCGAGAAGAAGCGCAAGGCCCTTGACAGTGCTATCAAGATCTAAATATCTTCTTGATGCATTTGTCTTTGGCGTTTTTATGATATTATGGCTCTGGAAGGATTTGTAGCTAGGCGCAAACAAAAATCCGGCTGATGATACCATACTTTGGGGCTTTTCTGCGAACACTCTGAACTCTTTCAATTGGTCCACATGAATCCCTGTCTACACCGTGAACTTTCTCCAAGTGTCCACTTTCTGCTCACCACATCTAAAGGTGAAGACCAGGGTTTTCCTTACCACAAGTCCTCAGGTTACATTACTTACTTGGTCAGCTGTATAGCCTTATCGCAAAAGCTCGAATTATCCAAAGTCAATATCTCTCCCAAGCCTCTGGGGAAGTCCCAAGATAGCAATGATCTCAAACCCGTTTCATACCTCACACTCCAAGGCATGCTTAAGTCCTTTGGTGTCCTTGGCAATTTCAGCGGTGCCCTACTTGCCGGCCTTGATCGACAACAGGGGTCCACCAATTTCAATAACTGCAAGATTAAGTTGTTGTCGGTCTCGCTTGGCTGACAATCTTTCTATTTGACTGCAATCAGTTCACAATTGCATCCATCTTTTTCCGAAATTCCGCTGAGATGAGCTGAGGAACGGGCCGACGAGATGCGAAAAAATTCTCCTCCAGCAGATGCGATGAGATATTTTGCTGCAGGTTCGTGGTCACCAACAGCCACACTGATCGCTGAGTGGTGAGAAGACTGTCCAGGGGGGTTCTGGAAGGATGTCTCGGGTCCATCTCATTATGCCTAGTCATGACTTCGAGTGTCCCACGCTCAAGGTTGAGGTCACATCTCCCAACGCCACCAATAAACCCGCCGACAGCTAAGTTGGCCAAGTGCCCATCTCTCTTCCCCCAACATGGCCATGTAGCTTGTCTTTGGGTGAATCTCGGACGGATCCGTGAGACGTAGGACCACCAGGACTCGTTTGATGTCTCCCAGCAATTGACAGGGGTGCCTCCGACCTCCTCAACCTTCATATATTCGTCCCTCTCCCCCATCTGGCCATCATCGTACGATATCAAAAAAGAGTTCCGCCGCTCTCCACTCCCTCTCCGCGACCCCGTCGTCATCAGAGCACCCTTTCTGTCTTTCTGGAAGACTACTCTGTTCATACCCTAGTCACCCTGCGATAAGACCCTTATCAATCTGACAGGTCTAGCTCCCGCGGAGCTAAATACCATCACACAAATCACAGCTCGCGCCAATTCCAATTCACCAACGATCGTCCTTTCCTCCGAACTTAGAATATACACGGACGGCTTTGAGGTCTAAAGTGATATTGACTTTAACTTCTCTCACCAGCAATCTTTCGCTTCTACTGTCATTATTATTGCACCCTATCAAATTAATTGCAATGGGTTCTAACCGTAAGAGCTTCCTCTCACCGCCGACTTTCCATCCTTCCCTTTCATCCCCCGGTCCTTGTTGTTCTCCTTCTACTTTTTCGAAAAGAGACAAGGGAAAGTTGAGATTGGGAATCAAGATGATACTGACGAGTTGTTACTCAAATTAGAAAGAAATACCTTTGAATACGCTCTCAAGTCCAACGAGGCATGGGCGAACTACAAAGGTCACCAGAACCCCGCCTTCTTCGAAAAGCTGGCTAGCGGACAAAGTCCCTCTATTCGTATGTTTCCCTCAAAAATTTATGGCCCAATGATTTTTATGCAGGCAGCTCTGCATCACTTCCCTCCGAATATTTGTAACGTTAAAGAACGTTGGCTGATCATGTACCAATTCATAGTATGGCTTGGCTGCTCTGATTCTCGCGTACCGGAAACTACACTTCTGGGTTTACAGCCCGGTGATGTCTTCGTACACCGCAACATTGCCAACATCATCTCACCGACGGACATCAACTCCATGGCTGTGATCGAATACGCAGTCGTGCACTTGAAAGTCCAACACATCGTGCTCTGTGGGCATACATGCTGCGGCGGAGCAGGAGCAGCGCTTGCAGATGGTAGAGTCGGCGGGGTTATCGATGCATGGATTACACCGCTGAGGATGTTGCGCAAGAACAACGAAGTGGAACTCAAATCCCTGCGCGATGATGGCAAGAAGGCCGTCAGGCTCGCCGAGTTGAACGTCGAGATGGGAGTCGGAAATCTGATGAGCAGCTGGTTTGTCGAGGAAGCGATCAGGGATCGGGGCTTGACTGTGCACGGTGTGCTCTACGACGTCGCTTGCGGCAAGATCAGGGATCTGAAAGTCGGTACCACTGGCAAGGAAGGCTTTCCGGGCTCAGCTTCCCAGGAGCCGCAGGGAGAGATTGTCAAGGGAAACCATGGAATGTTGGTTTTCAGTGGAGACGTGGCTACGATGGCTATGAGGTAACATAGTAGAGTGGACATTAGCAAGTGCTGCATTTGTACATTGCAAAGATCGAGCGCGTTGAGAACGGATACCCTAAGATTATTGGTGGGAAGGTTATTTGAAAAGCGACGAACTCAGCGGGTTGCTTGGAGCTAGGCGTTCAGTTCAGACCTTATGAATCCTTTGCTCATGTCTTGGATGGAAAGGAAACGGGGAGTTACCAAGTTCGAATTTCAATCAATTCATTGCCCTCTATTTGCCATGCTTATCCTTGCGTATCTTTATTCAGATGACCGAGGCTTAGAATTTTTTCAACAGCCCTGCTGTCCTAGGTATCTTGCGTACGTGTTCCCCACCGATCAGATTCCATATTCCCAATAAGGCATCTGCATCTGCCCGGATCTCGATATTTGATCGAAAGTTGATCCGTCCGATCTTTTTGGCATCATGTCATACATCTCGTAGAACGTCATACGTGGCGCTCGTGTAATCCAACAACATCCCGCTTCCTCTTCCATCCGGCCATCCGAATATCACACCCATTTTCGAGACAGGTGTTCGTGATGCTGTTCCAAAATGTGGTATCGGTGATATTCCCTCAAAAATTTGGCACCGTCGTTCCAATGTTCTTTGCCCTCGCCAGCTTGATGACCTCGCCTCCTACCACCAGATCCATCAAGCCCATCCCGACGCTCTTGTAGATGACATTGCCGTTACTCAGCCATCTGCTCATTTGGTCTTCCTTCTCGGTCTGCTCCTTTCTTCGTCTACCACTTTGCGAAGAGACGCTAGTACTTCTCGAGGAGCGAAGCGAGAAAGAAGACTTCCGATTTAATGTGAAGGATGACTTCCTGGACGGGCTTCTAGAAGACCCTCCTCCAGAACTTTCAATGCCTGAATCTCCATAGATCTTGGACATGCTTCGAGACCCATCCGGCAATATCGATAGCTCGCTGAAAGAGCTAGGTGGGCTATCCTCGATCGGCAAGTCGTCATCGTGAGGATGCATCTGATCCAACATAACGAGTTCTCCGAGTTCCACTGTCCGTTCTGATCTTACACCAGCTTGGACCAATTCACCTGCTTCCTTGAGACATTCAAGACTGTCAACAACGATGACGCCGCCTTCTTCGGCTCGCTTATGAAAGTGGTGGCCGGCTCCATGAACTTTGATGGCTTGATTCACAACTTCTGTTGGGACCTCGATCATGTGCGGCTTGTAGCTTCCGACAGCTATGATAAGCCTGGGCCTCATTCTTCCCTCTGTGTTGGTCAAAATGGTGTGGTCAAACAGCGGTTCCGTTGCTGGCGTGGTGCAAATAATCATGTCAGAAGCTCGAAGTCTTTGTTTCAAGATTCTGTCAATCTCGGTGTACTTCAGTGAAGCCAAATCGAATTGTGTGTCCAACCAGCCTTCAGTCCTCTTTGTAGCGATATCATAAGTCACAAAAGACTTCATGATCTTGGCTGCTCGCTCGTTGAAGTCTCGGTTGATAAAGTGAACGTTCTTGATGGTTGATCCGCGCAGAAGAAGGGCCAGTCGCACATGCCAGTATGCTTGTTTTCCCGTCCCAAACACGGTTATGGTCTTCACCTTTGTTCGGCGGAGCATGAGGAGAGAGGACGCAAGTGCTGTTCGAAAAGCAGTAAGCTCTTCGGCGTTGAGGAATCCAAAAGGCTTGCCATTGCTACCCATGAGCGAGATAGCACCGTAGGGAGTGGCATCTGCATTTTCAGTGTTTGCTGCTTCGGGATTCGATGAAGGTGAGGCAAGGGTGACAACTACAAAAGGGTCAGTGACCAAGTCTTAAATGTGGGACTTCCAGCCTACCTTTGACGGCTAAGGCAGACGAGCTAATGGATGGCATAAACAGTGTTGTGGTTCCAGTGCTCGCTGACTCTATAACTGTTCGCTTTGGTTGATTGTCGGCGCAAGCTCCAGAATTAGTTGTACCCGTAGCATATTCGTGTATGGCATTTCGCATAGCAATCTGCAGAGTTGCAACATCCTCCTTGGTCAGGTTTCGGAGGACCTCCTTCACATTCTCGTCGCTCAGCACGGTGAGGGGCATCTTGAAGCTTGCGGGAGTATTGTTTTGTTTTCTGGTAAGTCTTCTGAAAATAGAGAGGGCTGAGGACTATCCCGTAGCAACGGGACGTTCTATTAAATAGGAAAAGAAAGAAAGGAGATTTTGTAGTCTCCAGATTTATGGCATGGCCGGGTTTTGCGTGATATTTCAGACTTTGTTCCCGATGCCCAGGAAAAGTTCCAAGCCTCGTCCGTCTTCGCAAGTGCTTATCTGCTATCTTAGCGTTAGGCCAGATTGAATCAGCCTCGGGGTTAAGGCAACAAGCCTTGAGCTTTCCAGATTTCTTCAAGGTTGGTGAAGATCAAGTTCAGACTTGGTTGTTAAGGCGAAGAATCTGTCTTGATAATAGCGAAAATAGAAGATGTTTTTGCGGATCAAAATCCCGAGATTTTTCATCTTCCTCTTGATTACTTTGTCTTAGTGAGCTTGCTGCATTTTGGCCAAGGCCTCGAGCTTTCGTAGCATTCTTGTAGTGTGTATCATGAACCTCGCTGTGCTGTTAGATTACATGAACCTGGATTATAACAGTGTTGTTTACCATGATTCGTACTCTTGATTCGTAGTCCCGGAGTGTTGGTCCAGAGTGTTCCAGGCGATAACAGCTATTGGACAGAGTGCTCGCTTACCTCCCAGACTTGTTGACATAGCGATGATTATATTCTCGATTCCATCTGCTAGGATCTCTTTAAGTTCGAAAACTTGTCTACAAGACGACTGCTTATCTGAGGAAGCAGAAGCCGAGAACCACCCAAAGGGCATCGAAAATTCTATCAGAGCCACCTGGTTACTGACGTCTAGCTCCCAACTCTTCAGTAACGATAGTCGTCGCAAAGCCAAATGTGCAATTACAAGCACAATCTATCCTCTATGCTTCTTGAAAGCTTCTTGAACAGTCATACCTTTAGCCACATCGTCCTTCACTCGATCATCAGCCTCCACAAGCCGTGGTAAGAGTGATATAACTTCCGCCACTTGTTTCTGAGGGATCACTACCACGCCATTTGTAGGATCACTAAAGACAAGATCTCCCGGCTCAACAATAGTACCTTCGATATCCAGCGGCACTTGAACGGCATGGGGCTTAGATTCTGCTCCTGCTCCAACAATCGAGAGAGCTTTGGCCCAGATCTGGTCAAATTTAGCACCCGCGCATCTGCTGAAGTAACAACCGATGGAGCGAATAAATAAGGTGTAGACGAGACTTCAGTAACTCACAGGGAGGCCAGTGGATTCTAACTCGACGATGTCTCTGGCCCGACCACAAATAACCACGCCCTTGGCATTTAAGACCTTCATCCGAAGGGCCATGATGCCCCCAAGAACAGCACACTTCTGTCCTTCAGGTTGCTTCATGACCACGATGGTCTCGGGTTGGGTAAGATCGACATAGTGCTTGCCGGATGGAATATTCGCATCAGGATAGTTTGCTGTGGCTCCTGTCTTTGGAGCGAATAGAACAGTTGAAGCTGGCGCTATCGTGATTTCTGACCTCGGGGACCCATAAGGAGGAGTGAATAATTTGAGATCAGCCAGAAAGCCTGCATTGGGTACTTTCAATTTAAGAAGCGCATCGGCTATGTCGCAAGCTGTGTACTTTCCTAGCTTTTGGAGCAGGTCTTTTGTTGGTCTTGATGTAGCCATACGTCGGTCTTTTGTTCGGACGAGCAGGTTGTATTTTTGGAAGTTTTGGGTTGAGCGTGGAACTTGAAGAGATACTCTGAGATTTGTAAGAATTGCAAGTCCTGTCAAGACCTGCATTGGGATTCAACAATCTGCGGATTGTCGAGAGGAAAACATATGATGTTGGAAGCGAGGAGAGGAGAGGTGGAGCTCAAGACCTCGGTTAGAAAGGGGTTCGCTGCTTTTGCACTCACCCCTACCTTCTAAAGCAGCCGCTGGATGGCTCTCATTCTTCTCTCTTGATATCCAATCTGGACGCCATTGAACACTTCAATCTGGAATTCTATGGCTTGGACGAAGCTTACTCTATTGTTTATTCCAATGGTCCTTAATGCTCGTGTCAAAGTCATACTTCTGTACAGAAGCTTCTCCTGCGCAGTATCTGGAGAACCAAACTATCGTCGCTTCCAATCGACTAATAGACTTCGAACATGCATTAGCTGCAAAGTCTGACTCGCACTTCATGCCACGGACATCAAAGCTGGTGTGAATGTTGCATGCAGATGTCCGGCGCGGAGACAGCACTGCTTGCCTCCTGCTCCAGAAGTACTTCCACCCAAGGTTATCCTCGGAACGGCCTCGTTCCTTTCGAACCCTTTACAAACACAGATTATAGGTACTACCTAGGCACGCCATGCCAGCTTGAAGCTCTCTCGAAGGTCCATGTAGGGGTCTTGGTGTGGCAAGGTGCGGAAGAGGCATCAGATAAACACTAACAGCAAATACCGATGTAGCATCTTCGGACTGTATGTGTGCTAGTCCTAATTATCCTAGAATTGGTTGGAACTTTGTGTCAGTAAATTTACTTTTCTAATACTCGATCGATTTGTACGGGCTGAAACAAAGAGCTTTATGTGGTTCATCCGGTCTCTATCATTCTCTTCATCACAAAATGATGTCCTTCCAAATTGATTGACCCCATGACTGGTGGGAAGGAATCTAACTCTCTTGGCGGTGGCCAGATGACGAATGTGACGCTCGACGGGCCATGCCGAAAGCTTTAATACCCATTTCTACCATTCAGATCTTATATACATATCTTCCCACGCTGCAACCCAAATCTCGACGCCGAGCATTTCTCATTGTCTTGACGGCAAGAAGTACCAGACGCTTGTGCAGCGGATCCCAGAACATTTCCATCCGCAGCCTCTCACAGCTTCAAATTCCTGCCCCACCATCTTTGTCCGGCCATCCACCCCATCAGAAGCATCGAGCTTGAAGCTTTCCCGACGCCATATCTGCACTTCCAAACCCCGTTCATATCTGCAGGATATCGAGGAGTTGTAGGCAGCCTGCTGCTCGCACCACTTGCAGCAGAAACCTCCCGCAGAACCGAACAAACAGCTCCTCCTCCTCTCACGGCTTGACTTCGACCCCACTCTGCATATTTGGTCGCATCGCATCTGCCGCGGGGGAGAATAGGTAATTAGCAGGAGTCAAGATGTCAATCAAGTAAGTCTTTTGCGTGCTTCGAGCCCATTTTTGCACTTTGCCACTCTCTTCATTACTTTCCAGATAATCTCTCTCTTGTCGCAATGTATCAATTTCACCAGGAGCAACATGCCTACGCCTTGCAGCTGGCTCAGGACAATGTGCTAAAACAAGCCCGTGGCAGTTGGGTTATGACATCGCCCAACGAGGCCGGCTTTGTCAAGCTACCAAACGAACGCATACTCTATACATCACCGCCTCGAACAAGCCTACAGCTATCTACGCCCAATACATTCCCTGGAGCACAACCTTTCTCCGCGAAAAGCGATGCGGGGATCGTCTACCTCACAAATCAGCGGGTATGGCAAGAAATTTCTCGAGCTTTTGAAGATATATTGATTGCGAGTGGCAGATAGTTTACCTTCCCTCAACCACTACTCCCGAACTCCAATCCTTCTCGTCCCCCATCCTCAATCTTCAAGACACATATGTGAGAGCGCCGTTCTTCGGCGCGAACTACTGGGTTGCATTATGCAAGCCAGTTGCCGGTGGAAACATCCCACCTACGCACACAGCAGTTGAGCTGCGCTTCACATTCCGGGAGGGTGGAGCTTTCGATTTCCATACAACTTTCGAGCAGATAAAGGAGCGTTTGCATCAGGCATATACTGTCGCTCAGGAAACATCACAAAGAGACGCAGCTGGCAATATAGATTTGGCCAATGTTCATTTGGAGCAACTTCCTGCGTATGAGGCAGCCAGAGAGGTAGTGGAAGACGATGGACCTACTATTTTAAGTCCAATTCCAACCCGTCCGGGCAGGGATAGTGGTGTAGATGGAGTGAGAAGTCCTATCACAAGCTCGCCCCCCAAACCAGAACCTTCCACAGCACCAGCACCGGACGAACCTCCACCAGATTACGAAGAAGCCCAGGCTCAAGCCGTTGGTATTGACTTGGACCAGAGACTCAGGCAAGGAGCGGAAAGGGAAGAGCGTCCGTAGTAGTTTGTGAATCTATGCATGTGTGTCATAAGGACTGAATGGCTTGGTGGCACTTCTTCGAGGGACATAAGGTGGAAAATGGCGTTCTACCTCAATAAGGCGAGGGCTACTCCCTTACGGTTTTACGCCTGGAGTTTCGGAGCCATGATTCGACAAAGATGAAATAGATTGCTCAATATAGAGTAGAGAAATTTGAAAGAACGATTTTCCTGCCGTACTTGATGCTCTTAGAGATTTAGGACAGACTCAAAGTCTGAAATCAAGAGCACTCGAGTGTCTTTGGTATGGAATTTTGGATAAATATCCACTAGGAAGTCTTGCGAGCGGATTGGCAAATGAATATTAGTCAACTCTTTGCAGATCATAAACACCATAACACTTTACAAGTCTAAAACATCGCAAAAACAAAACTGTTTTGAGGGCAGCGTCAAGAGGCTTGTAGGGTCGGGACTTTCAGGAAATCGTTCCGAGTCACGTGTAGCCGATTTAGCTCAAAATCGCTTTAAACCAATCAACGCATGCCAATTCAAAGCTCAAATCGTCCGGTTCGTGAGAGATCTTTCTGTTCCACCTCCATCGAATCGAACTCAACACGCATCACCAACCCGCCCCATTGAGCCATCAATCGTCGATTTGCGATAATAGCCAACATGGGATTCTTTGATAGCTTCAGCGACATGCTGGAGGCGGCGCTGCCATGGAGCTCGGCTGAGGCGGAGGCCCAAAAGGAGGAAGAAGAGGAGGATTCGAAGGTATGTTTATTCTTTGTTTCGGGAAGGCACAAGAGGATGGAGACGGGCTGTGAATGTGTAAAATTCATTTGCATGTCGTTTCCGTGGCAGAGATGGAGTGGCTCGCAGCAGGCAGGCAATGAGAGGACAGAGGCGGAATTGGCAGAGCCCTGAAGATGGACTGATTTATTTTGGGCTGAGACATGATGTCGATGGCGAGATTGGAATATCGGGAAAAGTGACTGATATCATTCGTTATGCAGGATGCCTCCGAGGACAGCGAAGAGTCAAAGGATGAGCCCGAAGAGGATGCCGAGGAAGAAGAGGAGGAGGAAGAAGAGGAAGAGGAGATGGTGGACCCTAAGGAAAAGCTCGAGGAGGGTGAGTCGATATATTTCTTTGGCATCTGGACGAATTTGGTCCAATTGGAGGCACTGCAAGCGACAGTTGGGCCCATTGAGAAATGGAATGTGGTATACAGCTTTGGCAGTCAACACTCGCCTGCCTTGGATGCCACGGCCTTTGTACAAAGCTCCTTCAACATTCTTCGGTGTGAGGCGAAATACCGATCACATTTGGGGTTGCTGTCGATGTGGCATTGGAGCAGACAAAATGCTGGTCAAGGCTCGAGGGAGGACATATTCAAACTATGTTACCAGCCTAGTGGCAGGAGCATTTGAATGGATCTCTCCTTGAAGCTTAGTATCATCTAACCTGGCATTTCATTACCTTTCAGCTGGTCGATAGTTCATGGGCGCCTGCTAATTCCAGGCAGAATGCAAGGAGTCCAAGGCTTGCTCTCCAGCAAAGCACCACTTTGATGAATGTGTTGAGCGGGTTACTGGTGCACACGAGCACAGTTCTGACAAAAAGCACCCTGACGAAGACTGCGTAGAAGAATGTAAGTCACGATCCCGTTCTCTATAGAATGTCGATATTGATGATGTGTAGTCTTCCACCTTGCCCACTGTGCGAGCGCCTGTGCCGCGCCAAAACTTTGGGCTTCCCTCAAGTAGGCTGTCCGGCATTGTCTTTTGATACTCGCATCAAAAATCTCAGACGACTTAGATGATAGGAGAAGACGATGGCAGGCAGTCAGGAATTGTACAAATCGTGTTTTTGTATGACGGGAGACCCACCACTTTTTGAGCGGTTCTGCATGTATAGTAAGAGAGAAGCTTATAGATGATACTTTGGTCAGGCGCTTTCTGTGACATGGATGTTAAGCACATCGCTGCCGATTGTACTTCATCACAGGTGTGAACATTCGGGAGATCATGCACCTCAGATTGATGTGTTCTGTTTCTGGCCATCAGTACCCTGGTGAATTTCATATCCAGGTACAAATCAGCTCAAGTTAAAGATAAGATTATGGAATGCATCAGGGGAGCATAGGTAGGTACCTCGGTCTTTCACAAGGCAACCTGCCTGCACGACAACACAGTTGGGTGTTGCTGGTATCGATTTACAAGACTTGGGACCGGCGGTGTCTGGATTGGGACCGCGTTGATACCGGCCTTGCCAATTCGAGCAACTGACCCGGGAACCACCACGAGACCTTATCTTGCAGACTCGAGCTCTTTCCCCTCTCTGACCAGCAGATACATATATCCAAGCATGTAGCCATTATTTCTCTTGACAGCATATTTTATGAATGCCCCCTTACGAACCCACCGTAAAAGAGGTCCATACACCGGGGTCGAACCGTAAAGCACGGATCCTTCAAGCTTATTTGTACGGCAGCGCCAGTAATCCGGGGTGAGACGCCATGGGGTCGCCTCCAGAACAAGGAGACAATGTCAGCGCGACGGAGAAGCCAGAAGTACAAGAACCCACCTCCTCTGCGCCAAAAACAGACAAGGCTGGCGTCGCTATTAACCAAAAGGCAACTCCTGCTGAAGGGGAGACGTTGCCGGGTTGGACAATAATGAGGCCCTTGAAAATGCGAGGACTGAAGAGCAAAGGCGGCGCGAGGCACTCCAATGGAATCGCAGATGGCGTCGACAGGAAAGGAGATCTCAAAACGACACAAACAAACGTAACCAATGGCAGTGGAGATGGCCCTGGAGGAGTTGGAGAAGTCGAAGCCTTGCATGAGATCCGCAGCGACGACGAATTGCTTGGATCCGACGATGAAGGAGCCTCGCCTCGAGGTGTAAATGCAGATAACGGCGCGGACGATGACGGAACAATAACAAGTAGTGAGACTGAATTCAAGGTGTACAAAAGACGCTGGTTTGGGCTGGTGCAACTGGTACTCTTGAATATAATTGTCTCGTGGGACGTAAGTGGCACATGCGGCATTCAGCCAGCCTCGCGCCAGACAGCCTTGCTCTTGCTAATGCACAATAGTGGCTTACCTTTTCTGCTAACTCTACGACCGCTGCCGAGTTCTACAATGTGACATCCTCGAGCATCAATTGGATCAGTACCGCGTTCCTCTTTTCATTCGTTGTGGCATCACCAGTGGTTGTCTTCACGCTCCACCGCGGAGGCCCGAAAACGGCCATCATAATCTCCTCAGTTCTGCTCCTTGTAGGAAACTGGATAAGATATGGAGCCACAAAGGCAGGAAAGCACGGAAATTTTGGAGGCCTTATGTTTGGACAAATCTTGATTGGATTGGCGCAACCTTTCGTACTTTCGGCGCCATCGCGATATTCAGATTTATGGTTCACGAACCGTGGAAGAGTAGCTGCGACAGCTGTGATGAGTTTGGCAAATCCATTAGGTGGAGCGTTGGCCCAACTTATCGGGCCAGCTTGGGTTAGCAAGACTTCTGATATTCCGAATCTGGTGCTGTATGTCTCGATCATTGTAAGTGCATATGCTTCTCTCTTGCTTCGCGCGCTAACATTCTTAGGCCTCTGTTGCTACGATTCCTTCATTCTTCATCGCAGCACATCCTCCTACGCCTAGTTCTCATTCAGGGACACAGCCAAAGCATCAGCTCCGACCATCCTTACGCTTCTTGCTCACAAGTCCAGAGTTCTACATGATCGCCATACCATATGCATTCTATGTAGGACTCTTCAACAGCATTTCGTCCCTCATCAACCAAATTCTCCAGCCATACTCCTTCACCGAGGATGAGGCAGGTATTGGAGGTGCTCTCCTGATCGTGGTCGGGCTGGTGACATCGGCCGTTACATCGCCAATTATCGATCGCACAAAATCATACTTAATTGCTATCAAGATTTGCGTACCCATCATTGCCATATGTTATCTAGCATTCACCTGGGCACCTCAAACAAGAACCATCGTTGCTCCATATGTCATCTTATCCATCCTTGGCGCTTCGTCTTTCAGTCTGGTACCTATTGTCCTCGAGTACCTGATCGAGATCACGCACCCCGTTGCTCCTGAAGTCACTAGCACGATTTGCTGGACCGGTGGCCAACTTTTGGGTGGAATCTTCATTATTGTGTCGGATGCACTACGTGCATCTGGAGCCAATGATGGAACGGCAGATGATCATACCGACAGACCTCCGGGAAATATGTACAATGCCCTTGTCTTTCAGACAGTGCTCGCCCTAGTAGTTGTACCTCTACCACTCGCACTAGGATGCTGTGGTAGGCAAAAGGGTGTGAGGATGCGCAGAGTTGATGCTGACAGGGAAGCGGCCGAGAGACGGTATATTGCGAACGGGGGAGTTGTGGCAGTCTGATGCTTAGTTGCCCTCGTTGGATACTCGAGCTTGTTGGCTACCCTAGAAGCCACTTTTGATATACTTGTTTTCTGGGTCATCTCACTCTTGGCTCATCCTCTTCTCCTTCGGTGCGGAAATAGAAACTCCAGATTTGAGTCTTAATGGTAGCGACGCTCCTGGCTCCTTCGGAGGCAAAGAGGATTAGATCTATCAAATCCAGCTAAGGCGACTGACTATCTGAGCCGAAGGTGAAGTCTTGTGTCTTTATTTGCCATACCGGCCATAACGTCGAAGGGAGTGGGGACCGACTTGTTTGGCGGTGGTTTGATAAAAGCAACCTCCTAACCGAGCCTCACGTCAATAAAACAGCGACAGCTACAACAGACCTCACTCAAAGCTTGAGATTGAAACTGTATAGTTATCGCATAAAGATTATCTAGACATATTGGATCGGGACCACAGCACTCCAACCAAATCATTCATCGAATAGCCGCGATCTGCCATGCCTCATGAGTTATTAGCCATCAGCTCGTCCTACCTCGGCCTGGTCTCGCTTGCTCCAATCCTAGATTGGAAATCAAATGCACCTTGAGACATTCGGAGAAACGGCGTGCTTTACCTATGCCTAGGCTGGTTTGAAATGGCTACACCGATCTGATAGACATGAGGTGAAGGCGCCATTGTCCGGCTCGCCATGAAATCGAATCGTATTCTTATCGCAAAAGTTGTAGCAGTCCATGAGATTAGTAGAATGACAATTTTGGGCGATGATAAAGGGGATGAGGACGAACAGGAAAATTGAAGTGATTTGAGTGCGCATTGTCGATTCGTGTAGAGTCTCGGAAGAGGTTGAGCGATTCAAAGTGATTTCGGGGGTGATCCTACTGAATCTAGATCCGGGAATATCAAACTTTGACTCCTCGAATTAGCGAAAGTAGTCTTAACCAATATGGTGTATGAGGCTAATATCTTTTATATGTAGACTCATCCCTCTATGAGATTCTTATATGCGAGATGCTTGTGCCAAGTTTGAACGAGTCAAGCAGTATTACTTTGACCAAACTTGATCATGAGAATGGAACAAAATTATAGCATCCACTCCCACTCGGCGTAGCATATCTGAAATCTCTGGATGTTATTTAGAGCCTGGCGGCAAGAGTCTAATCTAGTAGACCGGCTGGTGAAAGGGGTGTTATTTGCGGATTAGAGACCTTGCCGAAGCTACGAATCTGGCATATTAGACGATGAAGTTGTCCTCAATACACGAGACATGTACTTCTCGCATTGTTTCGCTCCACAGAATCGCAGCTCCAGAAGCTCGGTGATCACATGTCATTTTAATTGCTTTTCTATTGTGTGTCAGGTGGCAGTGTTTCGTTGACGAATTCGAACGCCCTTTTCTTCCCCCGAGTTCTGGCGATGCCCATACCGACAAATTTCAGAACCCATTCCCGAACCCTTCGAGTCTTATCCATCTGCGGATGCATGCCTTCCTTAGCTACTAAGTCAGCTGCCCTGTATAGCCCACCCACATCTGTCTTGTCGACTCGGTTTCTGTAAAGTAGATGGACCTTGGTCATCTCCTTTCTCAAACTCTGTCCGTACACCTTCCCTCGAAAGCTGTTCAATGCCACATTGCGTATCAGCACCACATCCTGCGGCCGCAATCCCTCTAGTACAGTCTTCATGTCCCCTGCTGTGGGCTGTGAAGATGACAACCAGAAATTGACTCCAAATCCGGATCTAGTCTCATCCCCGACAAGCACTTCGACCAACGAGACATCTGCCCCTCGCCGAGTCTTAATAGCCCGGGGCTGCGGCATGGATATAATTCCAACGATGAGGTTTACCGTCATCGTCTGTGGTTGGATAGAGCTGAGATATGGCGCCTTGGGAATATCCTTGAGATTCGTCAAGTGCCCGACTATCGGCACTTCCTTCTTGAGTCCTGGTGGCTGGTATTGAGACTCAAATGAAGCAGAATTAAATGAAAACTCATCACTCGTGAACGAGGATGGTCGTTCTGAAGCTGGCGCTATTTGAGAAGAAGGTACGTCTTCATGCCGAGCGTAAGATTCCTCGTAGAATTGAGAGAGGACTTGTGAGATGGACGCCTGAGTCGAAGGGAAAGAATCACTTGGTACTTGTGATTGGGAGAACTCCGACTCGACTTGTGAGGTGGTGAAGAAGGAAGTTTCTCCTGCCTCGTGGCTTTGAGAGTAGCCTGTGAAAAGCTGGTGTTGATCGAAGTCTTCAGGAGGCGTGAGGCCCGTTGTCAGATGTTGACGATCTAGGGGCAGGGATCTCCACTGTGGATGACTTGGCGGAACCAACTTTGGGTCTGTTGCGAGGCCCACAAACCGAGCAATAGGGTCGATGAAGCTATCCAAAAGAGTATCTTGGTCCCAGTTGAGAGAATTGGTTGAGGGAGCACCGGTAAAGAAGACCAAACCAGATGCCATCCTCTTTGGGCCAATCAGGGCAATGTCAACACATCCTTCTCGGACCCGACGGGAAATTCTAATGTTACGGAGATAACATGGAACATGAGAGCGAGAAAGTCAAATATCCTGTCTCGTTGGATGCAGATTGTTGTGCCTTGCGAAGGAGCCGCGTCATCCCTATAAGTAGATATCTTTCGAGGAATGGAAGTTCCAAAATCGATATAAAAGTTCTCATCTGCTCGTCTCCCCATCAACAGAAGAATGTCGTTTCAAGTCGCACCTTTGTCAGCAGCCATCTGATAAGCCTCATATTTTATCCCAAGCGCACTAAAACGCGGATCTGATTAGGTAGCAAATACGGCGTTCGGACCCCACGTACGGAGTAAATAATTCAGGTCTACGCCCCGGCCCCACCATGTCGGCTTCGACTTACAAAAATACCCAACGGACCTCCAGAGTTTCAGCACCGCAGCAGCGCAGGAGAACTATGGCGACCACTTTCAAATCCTTTCTGAGTACTGCGCGGCAGACCATATCAGGCACAGCTACTCCAGCCGGAACACCAGCCTGCACTGAGCTCTTCCCAAAGGTTGATCCGAAAGTGGACGGTGACGATTGCGATCATGATTGCAATTCCTGTGTGGTGAAGTACCCTAAAGGATTCAAAATCGAGGAGGAGGATCAGCTTTACGGTCAAGTGAAGGGATGGAGTACGCATATCCTGGTGGCGACAGGAAAGACGGACTGGGTACGGGATGTCGCAGATGAGAAAGGAAGTCTCATGGAAGCCATTGAGAAGAAGGCAGACGTAAAAATCAGCAATGGTGTAAGGTTCCTAAGCAATGGCTCCAAGAAAACAAATTCTGATCGTCCCTGCAGAAACTCATGCTATCTGCCTCGAATATTCCCACCCCGACCCACTCCTCAGACTATGAAGAGCCCACGACGGTTCTACTTCTTCCAGCCTTCATTGTGATCGAGAACGTCACTCCGAAATCAGTCAATACTCTGATTTCCGAATACATCAATAAAGCGCCCACAAACATGACACCACTTGGTCCAGTATCTATACCTGCGTCTTTACCAGACACCCTACCCACAGCTGAACAACTCACTTCTCGACCTTCTCCCCACCGCGCCCTCATACTCCTCTGTTCACAAAAGACTCGAGATGCTAGATGTGGACAATCCGCCCCACTGTTAAGAAAAGAAATGGAAAGACACTTACGGGTGTGCGGATTATATAGAGATTTGGACGATGAGAGACCTGGTGGGGTTGGCATATATTTCATTTCGCATGTTGGAGGGCACAAATACTCGGCAAATGTTATGGTGTACCGGAAGGCAAATGCTTTTGGGTTGGACAATGTTGAGAGGGGCAAGCTGGCTGGCGAAGTGTGTCCGCCACCCTCTAAAGGATCGCCTGATGAGGTACAAGAGGGTGCGGCACAGTGTATGTGGATTGCGAGAGTGAAGCCGGAGGATTGTGAGGGGATCATCAAGTTTACGGTATTACAGGGGAAGCTGATCAAGCCGGAAAGTCAATTGAGGGCTGGCTTTGACAGGCAGAAGGGACTGGTCAGTTGGTAGCGATACGGCTTGGAGACCTTGTAACATAGACCATCACACTGCATTGCTGGGCTATTTAGAAAGCATTAGAGGGCTAGATGGAGTTGGTGGAGCATTTGCAATGAAATTTGACTTTTTCGAAAATCCATTTTTTTTTCCAAGTAGCTCTTTATCTTTTGTCTTGGTGAGATTTGATGCCTCTACTTAAGGCCAAGCTCAGAACCGTGCCTTTACGTCGAAGACTTGAAGTACTCACAGTCCTGATGGCTTTAAGACCTTGCTACGGCGACTATAGAATCTTCGTTGGACTACTGTATATAGCTCGAGTGATACAGTGAACAGAACATGTGGCAGTTTTGACTAGTACATTCGGTACATCTAGAGTACTAGACTCGGATCATTGGGCACTTTTAGCTGTTGTCTATGGTGCAATTAAGCGAACAATAAGGGGTTTAGGCAGATGCTGTGTGGATTCGAACTGTGACCTTTGCTGTACTGTTACCCTACCCTTCGAGTATTCATGTTTGTAATGTTTTGATTAAAGTTCGAGACTGCTCGGTTCAAGACAATTTGCAGGCGTCCCGCGATTCTGATGAGGTTGAATTCGCGAATATCGAGATCTGAATTCTCGCCTATCATCAGGACTCCGGTCCAATCAATTCATCTGATGAATTGGATAGCAGGCACTCGAAAACAGGGTTTCGGTCATTAACTGAATTTTGTTATAGATCGTGGAGAAGATAACAGGCTTTTATCGGCCTGCAACTCGCGATTGGGATCCACTGATATGCAGCTATCCTAGTGCATTTCACGTGTCGCGCCAAAGCGAACTTCTTCTGGGTTGCCCCGGGCAACAAGTTCGAGATCAACAACATCGTGGGGGAAGTTCGATCTCCGACTTCAACCTCTCATTGTCGACACAATGCCCATTATTTGCACCGCCGTAGCATAATTTGGAGCATCAACTGAGATCATTACATCAATTGTTGCTCATCATGGCTTCCCATTATCCTCAGCCGGATTCTTACCACCACACGCGCACCAAATCATCTGTACTAGCTGGTCTGCCTTTCATGCACAAGAGAACTCCGTCTGCTGGAGCTGGCCTCTCTTCGAATACAGCCGACGAATTGGTCACCACTCCAGTGTACGAAGCAATGCCGTTTCTTCCGCCTGATCATCCTCATTCTCGAGCTCTGGGAGAAATACAGCAGAATCAACAAACCCAGCCTCCGCTTTCGCCAAAGAAATCGAGGGAGGGGAAGCGCCCAAATACAACAGAGGAAGGGTTCAGGTCACTACACAAGAAGACACTGAGTTCAATCTCGTTGAAATCTTTAGCTGGCAGGGACACGGACAAAGTCACGAAGTCGAAGGAGTCCAAGTCTAGCAAGCCGAAGAAGACTAAGTCATCGACGAACCTCGCAACCCTCCTCTCGCGCCCAAAGTTCTCAAGAAGTCTACACAAGGAGGCCGAAGCGGAAGCTCGAGCTCAGAAGGATAAAGAGAACCAGACGCCAGCCTCCTCCTCGCCATCAGAAGCAACGCGACCTCCGCCGATATATGCCCAATTCTCCAGTGAGCTTTTTACGAAGCAGCCTCTAGGAGGCAAGTTCCTCGAGGACGAGATAGACAGATATACACCAGAGAACTACTCTCCAGGAAAACAACGCAATTTTTACAAAGGTCCCGGTCAGCAGCCTACTCTCACCAGACGCGATGAGAGTCTAGAGCGACCCAAGATGCCATACTTGCCTAGTAGCTTTAGTGTACAGGACATAACCAGAAAAGTCAGCAATGGATCGAGAAAGAGTGCCGAATTGATGCGTCGGGTATCTGGAGGAAAACGACCAAGCTTCGACAGGAAGACTACGGGATCATCTGCCAGATCTGAAGGTTCAGAAAAGGCACTACCAACCAAAGGTCAGCGAGTCATGGCCGCTGTATCAGCTTTTGGAGGAAAGACACAGAAGGCGGATGCTCAAACTGAGCAAGTTCTTCAGGATAAAGATATTGATCGGGAATTCGAAGCCATGCTGGATAGAAGGAATATTCCCGAACATCAACGTGGAAAGATGCGAAATCTGGCTATGTCCATGAAAAAGGATTTCGTCAAACAAGATTGGGCTGAGATAGCTGCTGCAAAGAATGGCAGACCTGGGACAAATGGTAGCGACTCAAGTGCTGATGCTACCAGCGGTACCCAGGCTGTACCTGAAGTGAAAGCTAAGCGGCCCAGGAGTCGAACGTTTACATTATCGAGAGGTAGCAGTAAGGAACCACAGTCACCAACCAAGAAGAAGCAAGAAGGTACTTTTGGAAAACACAGCCGCACCAAGTCGACGGAAAGTGGAAATGGTGGAGGCAAATCGTTGACCGCAACTGGTGTTGCAGCTGCTCAGTCAATCATTGCAAAGGCTAAGGGACAGCAACCTGATGACTTCGTCTCGTATTTGCGAAGGGTACAAAAGCCTGAGCTGGTCGAAGTTGGTCGTTTGCATAAGCTGAGATTGTTACTCCGCAACGAGACTGTTGCATGGACAGACGAATTCATTGGGCAGGGAGGAATGGAGGAGATTGTCGGCCTATTGCACAGAACTATGGAAGTCGAGTGGAGGTATAACCACCAAAGCCTCCGCCCTTGAACAATGCTAACACGAAAATAGAGAGGAACATGAAGATGCATTGCTTCACGAAGTCCTTCTATGCCTGAAGGCTCTATCAACAACAGCTCTTGCGCTTCATCACCTGGACAAAATCCAGCACACCTTGTTTCCGGCACTGCTACACATGATCTTTGACGAGGAGAAGAAAGGGCCGAGCGAATTTACCACGCGTAACATCGTCACGTCTCTACTGTTTACGTACCTGAAATCAGCACCTATTTCCGAACGTGCTCATCGTGCCAAGACGCTTCTCGCATATCTCAAAGATCCAGAGCCCAACGAGTCACAGCGACCTGTCGGATTTGTTCTTGACATGCGACGTCCTCGTCCATACCGAGTCTGGTGTAAGGAAGTAGTCAATGTGACTAAAGAGGTTTTCTGGATCTTCCTCCACAACTTGAATGTCGTCGCGCTTCCGGGAGCTAGGCACCACGACAGCGAGACCATGTACGAGACGAGCAATGCAGCTATCGCTTCCTTGATGTCGAATAGTAATTTTGACAGCTCCAACCCGCACCATATTTTCATGGCCAGACACTTCCCTCAGGAGCTCCCACCTGTGCCGGCAGCTCCCTACGTGGGAGGAGTCGAATGGGATGCAACCAACTATCTTGCCTCGCACCTCGATCTCATCAACGGTATCATATCTTGTCTACCTACAAAAGAGGAACGAAACACTCTGCGCGAGCAGATGCTGGTGTCAGGCTGGGAGAAGTGCTTGGGAGGCACACTTCGCTTATGCAAGGAGAAGTTCTACGGCGGTGTACATGCCGGCTTGAGATGCTGGGTTGCAGCTGCTGTGGACGATGGCTGGGACACTCGAGACGTGCGAAATGGTCCTTCGGTTGAGCCTAAGAGTCCGGTTAGGCAAAGTCCTAAGAAGGCAGCCGCTGCCCTGGCGCCGCCACCGAAGATCGATATGAAGCTAGACTTTGCGGTTGAGAGACAGAAGAAGCCTGTGAGCGACGATGTTTGGCTGTAGTTGTTGAGTTTGATGTGCCAGTGTCTTATGGCGTTCATGCTTCAGCTTTGCTGATATGGAGTGCGTTTCACTGTTGGTCACCAGTCCCTTGATTACGGCTCTCTTGTTTCCTTGTATTGTATCATGGGTTGGTGGTGTTGGGGGTCATTGTTTCGTGCTTATTGTTCTTTTTTTTATGACGAGTACGAATGAGTAATGATTATATGAGTGCGGGATGCATAAATTGAATATCATGAACTAAGTCCTCTTGATATCCAGTGCTCTGCTAGTGTGTTCAAGATACCTGCACGTTGAGTGAACACAGAAATAGGTTACTGCTGCGCACTTTAATTTCCATCACGTATCGCTCAGACTGCCCTCACTGGTTTGCCTCAACCACTGTCTTTCAGAAGATGCGCAACTTCCAATATTCCTCTCCTCTCCTTTCACAACCAAACAAAAGACCCCCAGCACCAGTACTCTTCTGATCCCCACACCCATCATACTACGCCCTCCATTCGCAATATGCCAGCCAAGAAGACCGGTCAGGAGGGCAGATTCACGGGTCCAAGGTCGCGGAGGCTGCTTATTGTGGGACAGAATGAGAAATTGGATATTGTGTTGACTGAGGGAGTAAAGTGGTGTTGGAAGTTGAAGAATAGGACCAAAGGACCGTTGTCGAGTAATTCAGACGCATTCAGAGATCAGTCGTAAGCGAAGCCTTAAACCAGAGATTGCGGAGGCTCTCAAGATCCTTGTAGACCTTATCCGAACCTGAAAGTTGTTCAATGGCCGGAAAATTACTCCGAAATAAATATCGTGGAGCCATTCACTATTCTGCAGAGAAGTGTTAGTCGACCCAGCTGACTGGAAATCAATAATGGACTTGCAAAGATATTTGTTTACTTTGAAGTTCAGGCTAATTGAATGCTAACGAAGGCTGTGAATGTCATACTTCAATAAGAGCACCATCGAATAAAATCGCCTACGTTGAGAACTAGCAGATAGGTAGGTCCAAGGCTAGATGAACAACACTTAGATAGCTGCACACAATGAAAGCCTGTGCTGAACTTGTTCTTGGGGCCATCTCGCTGAAGAAAGGGGGAGGGAACAAGCACAGTAGCACGAAGACTCATTGGGCCTTGTGCAGCGGAGATTGGCCTTTAATCGGCATTTCGTGTCTTGCCATTTTGACCTACTATAGCGAGAACACATTACTTCCACCCTGTACTATCATTTTCGGCCTGTGTATTGGGAGTCTGACGGCTTCCCACAACGGAGCCGTATTCCTGAGAAAGTGCATGAACTCCTTCAATTGATATACGCTGTTTGGTATAAGCTATCAATCATCCTATCGCTTTCGTATTCCAGGGTAATCCTCGTGATGCATTGAAATCTGGTAAAATGCATCGCTACCCAACTAGACCAAAACCCGCCCAGTCCAGCCCCAAATTCCCAAAAGAAGCTTACTTGTGGAAAGACTTGACCTTCTCCATCTCATCGTAACTACCCATGAAGATACCCGATCTGTCGTGGATATGCGCCGGTACAACCTCCATCAGTCTGTTCATCTTGCTATCCAATGCTTGTCCACCAGCTGCGCAAAGTTAGCTAAAGTATCCTAGGACATTGGTCACGGCTCGACTTACCATTCTCAAATACCATAGCCATAGGAGCACACTCGTACAGAATCCTTAGCTTGCCCTTGGGGCTCTTCTTATCCGCAGGGTAAGCAAAGATACCACCGTACAGCAGAGTCCGGTAAGCATCAGCAACCATACTGCCGATGTATCTCGCAGAGTATGGCTTTCCTCCTTCCTGAGTGGGGTACTTCAATGAGTTAAAGTACGCCTTGGTTGGCTCTTCCCAGTACAAGGAGTTACCCTCGTTGACTGAGTAGATGGCTCTCGATTTTGGCATTTTCATGTTGGGATGTGTAAGAATGAATTCTCCAAGTGCGTTATCCATCGTGAAGCCATTGACTGTGCTGCCCTTCATGGTAATGACCAATTGAGCCGAGGCACCGTACATGGTGAAGCCCGCAGCGACCAATTCCGTTCCTGGCTTCAGCAAATCCTCTTTTGTGCCCTTCGATCCTTCTGGTAGCTTGTGGATACCGAAAATTGTGCCGACAGAAACTCCAGCGTCCAAGTTGGAGGATCCGTCGATAGGATCACATGCCACTGCATACCGAGCGCCTTCGTGTTCTGGGAAGTATATGGCCTCCTCCTCTTCTTCGGAAACGAGAACGGCGCATTTTCCGGATGAGCGCATGGCTGCTATGAAAAGATCGTTGCCGATGACATCGAGTTTCTTCTGGTCGTCACCGGTGGTATTGCTGGAGCCTGCGAGGCCTGTGAGGTTGATGAGGGTAGCTCGTCGGATGTAGTAAGCTATCGATTTGAAGGAAAATTGCAGGGCATGGCAGAGTAGTCTGGAAACCTGTCAGTCATCTTTCTCTTGAGGTATCAGAGAAGCTGACTACGCACGTAAAATCTCCAGTGGCTTCCTTGTGTTTCGACTGTTCTTCTGTTAAGAAGCGGGTGAGAGTTATGATGTCTGTATTGATCTTCTCCTCCTGAACAGCGCCGTTGGTTGCCATGTTGAAAGTTTGAGACTTAGAGTTTGTAATATTGATGCTGGAGAGGGGAAAATGTAATGGGGAGAGGGCGTAGGAATTTCAATTGAGGATCGTTTTATGGGTTAAACTTGGACCTCGGGTCGAGACGGAGGGGTTCCGGAAGGTCAGAGATGAAGCTTCGAGACGAGAGTTGACGAGAGAACTCGGGGTATTTTGTACAGCAAGAAAGATATGAAATGGTAGAAGAGGAGAGCAGAAGAGGTGGGAATTGACCTCTCTTATTAATATGTAACGCTTAGACGTTGGCTTGCATCACACGATGATCCACGGCAATGTTTGCTGGGTCCTGGGTCCAGTAGGCACTTCTGTGAACTCGTTGATCAGCTTCATAGGCCAGACCAGCTCGGCCATGACATGCCCTCTTGTGTAGTGCAGTGCAGTGCAGCTCCACACGCTGTTGTGCCCCGCGTTGCTCGGCATAACGACCGCGAGGTGCCCCGCGCTAACACACGGACGGGTGGAATGGGAGGAATGGGAATTGGGTGGACGATGATAAACCGGCACAAGACCCAGCACAAGATGCATCTCCGGGTCCGGAGGCTGGGACAAGGCATTGCGAGAGAAGGAAAAGCCTATGAGAGCAAATCCATCTCGGGTTAATTCCAATCTGGGCATTCTTACAGTACTCGGGAAGATGGCCGACTCTCAACTATCTTGTCTCCTCCCCGGATCCCCCACCAAGATGCTCGAATACTTTGACGATGGCTGACCAGCGTCGATAAGACCGGGAGATGTCGGATGGGACGATTTGAGCCGCAGAAATGTTCTTCCGCCAGCTTGATGCTGCTCGTGATCTCCGATGAGTGTTTGTGGAGATCATGTGACTGACGGGCAAACATGCTAGCCATTTATAGCTAGCCCCCAAATCCTCGGCTGCGGCTGCTAGTGCCATCCTCGCACTGCAAAAACTTCAAGCTTGAGCATGACCTCTTCTTTTCTTTCGAATCAACTCGCAACAATGTGAGCAACTCCTACAACTTCGCGCACTCAGCGCACAATTAGCTACGATTTCTGGGAATGGTAAGCAGCAATGTCTCTTCTTCTCCCCCTCTTCTACGTGATGACACATATACAACCGCAAACTAGAGTCTTTGATCCCAAGGGACATGAAACTTTTGTAACACGTCAGTCTGAACTGCAAGCAATGTTTCTCAGCCAACAGCAGTTTCTGCTATTGACAAATGCTAACATTGATCCTAGATACTGCCAGTCCTCAACCTTTTACTCCTTTCCGTCTGCAACATAGCTTGGCCCTTGCGCAACTGGTAAGCTGCCACGCTCCTCTCTTTTCCTTTACCCACCTCGCTGTGATGAACATTCGTGCTTTGCACGCTGGAAATTACCGACTGAAATATCATGTCGAAATCAAATGGCTAAATCTGAGCACCCTTCTACTCTCATCGTTGCACAATGACTGTTCTATTGAGCATCTTGCTGACGAGTATAAAGCTTCAGGACCTCGATACCCCGAATCGAACTCTTCAATGGTATGGCACACCACCTCTCTTCCTCTCTCCCTCATATACGACTGTCAAATGATGAATTGGCACTGGGCTCCGACAGTTCTCGACAAGATCGGGGCTGGTTTGTGAAAGGAGATGCCTCTTTGCGGCAGGCCTAGAAAACCTCGCCCACTGATTACAGTGTTTCTCAACAACGATGCTGAAGATAATTTGGGCTGAATGTTTGCTGATCTCAGCATCAGAATTTTCTTTAAACAAATTTGTTTGATTGAATGCGGGGTGGTGCATGGGGCTTGGAATATGGTAGGTCACGATACAGTTTCTTCTCTTCTTCACTTCCATTTTTATGATGAGCATTTTAGATGACGAGTCTGATCCGGGTAACCGATGTTGACACAAATCAAATTATACCATTCATGCCAACTGATCTTTTCTTGGAACATACTATTGTGTATTGTGTACCTTTTATGGCATAAGCTTACATATCAACTCCCAGGTCCTTGTGCATCCCCAGGGTCCGCTATTCTGGGTATCTCCCACGGTACACCGTCTCAGCGATACATCGCTTGTAGGGAGCTCTGGTTGAATCCTTGGCTGGACCCTCAACCGTCTCCCTGCTCCGGAATATTGGGTAAGCTCAACATCTCTTTCGGGACAGACCTCAAGCATAATGATGACCTCGACCGACAAATGACAAGCATATGTCCAAGCCTTCGGGCGGTGACGAGTCTGTCTTAACTGAATATGCCCATGTTGTCTTCTTGCACTGTCGTACCATGATGAGCAGCGCTGACAATCATCATAGGCTTATGCCCTTGCATCCTTCAGTCATAGTGTCGAGTAATTCCGCACCTTGACCCAATTCCCGCTCTCCACACGAACACTCTCGGGTATGTTCCATTTCTTGCACTCTTCCAACACCACTTTACATGATGATCAATTATCACGACGGTCAACATAAAGCCACACGTTGGTATTGATGAGAATGCCTGTGACAGGGCTGTAGATCTGATATCTCCTTTCATACATATTCGCTTGCAATCATTTTCTAGAAGTTGTCACTAACTTCTGCCAAAGGTATCCCTTGTTGAAGCGCTGGAATGCCTTCAAGCTTCCTGGGGTGCTGGATGGGGTATGAGTTGGAAGGACACAGCTGGGTGAAAGCGCTGTGCAAGTAGAACTCGATTTGCCAATGAAATTGTTCCAATTCATACTATCTCTCCAACGATGTGACTTCCTTGACGTGACTTGTCGTGCTACTCCTTTCGCTCCATCAACGTTTGCGGTTTGTGCCTCTTGCTGCACTCTCATTCCATACAGCAGTTCCACTATCCGTATTGCTCGTGAACCTCCGAAAGTCTCTTCAAGCACAGATTTCATAGCGGGTCTAGCCAGGCTAGCCATGCCAGCATGGCTAGAAGGATAAATCGAACTTAAGCCTTGGTCACAAAACCTTCACGTCAGCTGGCAATAAATGAGAAGCTATCTTCTTGGTGGAACAATATATTCTAAATTGCCCCATTCCCCATGCATATACGCCCCCGCCTCATACATCCCATGAATCCCATCATTGCCTATTATATACAAGATCTGAATCTACAAGGAGTTATCCTCCCTCCATTTTCTACCTTCCAGCGCTGTATGCATTACCTCTATCTCCTCCACACCCCGTATCGGTATCAACATGTCGTTATGTTGGGTATAGCCGGGACAGGTTCCAAAATACACGTGAAGGAAAACCAAATGCAGTCGATGCTGCAACGCCATGCCTGCCACCTTATCCGATTTTCTATCCTTTTGTCGCCGCCTGTTTCATTCTCTTTCATTTTCAAGTGCCGGTGCTGATGCTGATGGTGCCTTTTTGGCAGGGTATAGTGCGGAGAAAGAAAGTAAGGGAGACTTCGTGTTTGTTTGTTGCTGTGTGGTTGTGTCCATGTTTTCGCCCTGGTATCTCGTGAACTTCTAAGAGTTTGGTTTCGTTTGGCTCGAGCCGCTGCGTCGCTGCTTCATCTGTCGAAAGCGTATGTTGGTTTCGGTGCGGCTCGATTCAGGTGAGTAAAGAGAGCAGTAGCATCCCTAGAGCAGGCACTGCTAGTAAATTTGCGTTGAGCTCCGAGGACATGATTCCGAATGACTTCGTCGGGCTGGGTGTAGCGGTGGCCGTGAAGAAACCAGTTAGTATTTGCGTAGTCGTCGTCACAGTCACCCTGCCTGTCGTCTGGGATTGCGATGAAGATGTCGCTGAAGAAGTAGCTGAACTCCAGTCCTTAGCATCATCATACAGAATGCCATTGATGATCACGCCTTCTCCTTCGACAATCTGCTGTTTCTGGTCACCGTTACAAGTCTCGGGGATATTCCGCTGCCAACAAGTAGCGGATGGTGAAGGTGGAAGAGAGTTCGTATGTGTTGCATTTAGCGGACCGGTAGTATTATACAAGGAGTGATTGATGATCTCTCCTGTGGAAACTGACGTGCCGGTCATGATTCGAGCGAAGACTTGAAAAGCCGTTTCGGGCTGATAGGCAGGGACGCTGTGTCCTGCGTCGTAGATGCGGCTGAATGATAGATTTCCGTATTGGCGGACAACACCACCGATGTAGGAGGTGTTGACGATGATGGGTGCGTAGCCAGACTCTGGAAAGATCGAAGCGTATGATGGAGATGTTGCTGCTGCTACCGCGAGAGAAATGGCTTCGCCGCCTAGCCAATTGCAAATGTAGTCTCGGTCGCCGTACATAAATCCTACACGAATTCCAGCTTTCAAGAGTTTGGCGATCTCCGGAATCAGATCATTCCGTTCGTAGTCGCCTGTGGAGGTGAAAGCCGAGATGACCTGCTGGTTCGTTTGCGTGAAGTTGACTGGTGAGCCAATGGCAGCTTGGACTGATGCCGTGTTCAGGTATTCTAGGTAAGTGCTTGGTGGAAATGGATCCGGTAGGTAGTGGGCAATGTCGTATATACTCCTCCCAGCATCAAAGTAAGGCTCTATCACGTTCGTAGAGCATGAGCTGTATGCATGGGAGCATATATTGTTGACAACTGTCACATCTTCTTCGTTGCCAGGATCCTGGCTTTTCACAGCAGTTCGACATTGCCTGATGAGATCCGCACATCCTCCTTCAGAAGAGAAGCTGGCGCTCGCAAGTCTCGCTCGAGTTGGGTTGATCGCGGACAGTCCGTAAGTATTGTTTACTGCCATCGCAGGGTAGAATGGAGCTTGAATCAGGTCGTCCACACAGCCATTGACGATACCAAGAGAAGCAAGCTTGATCTCAATTGTGCCACCTCTGGAGAGTGTTCCATTCGACCGCCGCAGGTTCTGTTCCTCCCAAATACTCGCAAAAGCAGGACCATATTTTCCACCATAGCTTTCAGCAAACAGATGTACTCCCATCGTCGTACTGCTGTTCGGCCCATACTCTGGGAAGGCTCCCAGGAATCCTTGAAGCATATGCCAGATGGCCATTCCAGCTATTTCAGTGGTGTTTGCGGTGTTGTTGGCGTTCAGGGAGCTGAACGTCCCATTCATGAACGTTGTCGACGGCTGGGAACTCGGAAGAACCTGTGGAGGAGTGTATAGATCGGACGTAAGAAAGTCGATTGAGCCATTGGTGGGTGTGTCGTAGGAGAAGCCGACTTGATTTGGCTGCGAAATGTTAGCTGAGGAACTGCTCATGAGGTAATAAACAAGGAAGTGAATCGAGCTGGTGTTTGTCTGCACTGTCGAAAGAAGCAAGCTACTCGAAGAATCAAGCAAGCTTGCAGAAGTTCCAAGTGATCCTTGAGCAGAAACGATTGAATAGACAATGGCTAATACTGAAGACTCCCAACAGCACCAAGCGTCTTTGTTGAAATATAAGATATCTCTTCGTACCTGATCAATGAACAACATATTCGAGCCTCGATCCCAACCCCAATCCCTAACTTTTGTACCCAATTTCCCCAGGCCCAGCTCGACTACTTCGCAAGGACCATTTTCATTGAAGAGACCGATCATGGAGCTCGAACCAGGTCCTCCATTCAGCCATACTGTGAGCTGATCCGTCGGATCTCTAGCTCCTATAAACCAAAAGAACGTGTTCGTCGGATAACTCCCGGGTATGTGGACCCATCCTGTATACTGCTGCTGTGTCGGGAAGGCTGTTTCGCACGTGCCTGCTGGCGGAGTTTTGTAAGAGATCGTGATGTTCCCGTCGACGGGGGATTTGATGGTCGTTAGGTTGACTGCGGCCGGAGGGTATTGAGCGAGTGTGAATGCGACGAAAAAGAAAAAGAGGAAGAGGCGATCCATCATCGTTCACTCATGTTTCGCTGCTGAAAGAAGAACAGGAACAAGTGCGACTGAAGTTGAATGAAAGAGCGAGTGGGTGAGAAGCTCCCTCGGCGCCGCGAGGCTTTGCTGATCTCTTACTTCTCGAGCGGGCCAATCCTCCGGAAAAGCGTTGCTCCAAGCCGAATTTCGTGGTCGTGTCGAGGAGCTCGCAACATTTGCCATCACCCACGAAGGGACTAGGAAAACGGAGTGGCAGCAGCGTATGAAGGTACTGATGCTCTTCTGTATTCACAAAGCCCTTTTGAATGTCCGTCTCTGTTGTCAACAATAGTTTTGACCTCCGCGTTTAATCTAAACGCCCCCGGATTTCAAGGCAAAACTTTTCCCCTTTCAGCGCATTTGCGGCTGAAGTGCCCCGTGCTCCGGTCTGAGTTCTGTACCTGCTTTTCCCCTGCTCTGGACTTCGAAAAGAATCCCTTTGACCTATTTTGTTTTGCTTGTTATTCTGCTTTGGTCGTTGTCACGTACGAGATACTTTCAATACCTTCTCTTCTTGCCTGCTTCTGACAATGCCAAGCTGGCAAAGGATTTGGATAATGGTCTAAATATGGTTTCCGGGCCTGACATTATTACTTATATTGGCATTCCACTGGCTGTCCTTGGAGTTCTGCCTATCATTTATAACACCATTACGACCCTTGCGACTTTAGCAAAAGTAAGACGCATGCTTCGTCATGGACGTCTGGCAGGTATTGCTCGAGGAGATGTGATCAATCACGTTATTGAGGTTGAACTTCCTCGATACACAATAGCCCCTTTGCATCGAGAGGAGCAACGTCATGAGTATTGGAGGCTGTCCGAATATCCGAGCCATATTCCTGGCGGTACCTATACTACGTTCAATGTAAGAAGTACTCATATTAGACTGCCTTCCCAGTCCCACACCAAGGCTCCTAACTCCGTAAATGCTTCAGTATTTTCGGGTTCTGACAGACTATTGTACAGTGGAGAAGACATAATACAGGTCTAAAGACTCAGAGGATCGATTATTCAGACCAGCTGCGCCAACCTCAAGCAGAGATAGGTTTCGAGGAGCTTCTCTCGTTTCTTCTGGATCTTGGTGCCGTGCCAGACCCTTCTGGCTTTCGTATGCTGAGGGGCAGTGGATTGTGGGTTCCTATTGGCACTCCTCTGCTCCTGTCTCCTGACCGGCATGAAGCTGTTTTGACCATAGCTCCCTTGGACGACTCCGATGGGAAGCTGTCATTGGCCGTAAGATGGTCATCTAATTGGGGTATGCGGAACCCTGCTTCTCTGCCACCGTATTGGGTCAGACTTCGAGGGGCCGACCGAAAAGGCCTTACGCCCGGAGAGCATACCAGAGATCGAAAAGAAGCTGTCAAAGTAACAAGCACGGATGAGAACATGATGAAATTCACAGAACCAGATTGCAAGGACGCTGAAGAGTGTACAACTCCAGAAGCGAGAGTCAATGAAGTGGCCGGGGATTGGAAGCAAGCCGCTGAGCATGAAGCTCATATGCCGGAAACCTTAGGTAGTATGGGGACAAATTCTCCAATGCTAGGTGTCTCTTCAACAGAGGAATTTGTACCGACGATCCGATGTCAAGTAGGTGTCCATGGACTCCTCACAGCCACGCCAGATGATATAGATCCATTGCTGTTCGAGCCGCTGGATATCAATCATCTCGAAGTCGATGAGACTAACGTCAACACTGTTGGCATTTGGTTCGCAAGCGTCCTTACAGCACTCAGCACTTCTTCCCAGACCATCCTCTGGAACTACAAGATTCCAGCCGAGATACTCGCTTTCGCAAAACGGGACACGATCCCTTGCGGCATCCTAGTTCTACTGAACGTCGTCGAAGAATCAGCAACGCCAGAATGGGCAACGAAGTACAACGATGAAGAAGAGATTCGCGAGGCTCAAATGCGCAAACAGAGAGATCAGTCTAAGGCTTTGATGAGGGAAATGCAACTCCCACCAGCAGAGAAGTCCAGAGCATTTCATGAGCGGGTTCGCAAAGAGCATGATGATTGGATCGACGGGCTAAATGCCACCAGACGAAGAGATGCTCAAAGAGCTGAGACTCGAATTATTGAAGCCATACAGAGTCCCAAATGGGACAACAAACTCGTCGCTGAGCACAACCTTCTGTGGCTGAAGAAGGAAGGGCATGTTGAAAACACACATGATTTGAAACGATCGGTGGAAATTTTGCTGTGGAGGATGGTGAACGAGCCAATCTTTGCCCAAGATTTGGCGCAAAGCTTGTTCTCCTGGCAAGCTTTCGTCGATAATGGTGGTATGCGAAAAGCTGAATATCTGGCTTTGAAGGAGAATCAGATTGTGTTTGCATATGCGAGCTTATTCCTAGCGGTCATTAAGGCTTCGGTGACCGCTGCTCATGGTTCGCTGGCAATGGATTTGCAGGAGTGTATGCGTATATGGAAGACCGTACGGCTTGGGTGAATGCCGTGCATGTTGCTTGTGATTCTGCAACGCAATAGCTGCTGTCAACTTCGACACGCTTCAGCGATTGGATGGGTGTTTGGGGTACTTCGTCGTGAGATTAGGTCAGGCTTCCTAGCTTGGGGTTCTATCTGATTTACAGAGCCTCAAATTCCAGTTTACCTAGCTCTCTCCTTCGATATTCCTGACTTGTGATCGGATTCCCACCTCATTGTCGCTTTCGGTATTACGAACTATATGTCCGTGATCCGCATGTTTATTTAGGTTCCGCGCATCCGAAGTTGCTTGCCTTTGCAAAACTTAAGAACGAGGTTTCGTCAATTTGGCTTTGTAGCAATGTCCTTAGAGTTCTACGATAATTATGAACCGCATTCGGCTTTCGTCAAATCACCATTTCAAACCCCAGTCAAACAGCCTTCGAGTCGAGTGTAAAGTGCTATGCAGTCTGCTTTCTATGCGAGGTACCGAAGAACCATTGATGGGAACGAGCCAAGGAAGTTTGTATTTACTTCAGACGAAGCACTGAGCTTCCCCACACAGATGCCGCGTTTACCCCAGTAGCGGGATCTACCCAATGGAGTCACCAAAATCCCGAGTGTTGTGATACTCCGCATTTCATACATTCCGTCCGAGATCTGTTTCTCCTCTTTGCTATCAATTTTCGCAGTTGCACCTGCTTCAGATGGAATTTGTTACACCAGGCTCGCATTTTCTACTGGTGGGATTTCGTTGGAGTCTCCACGATTCTGCAATATAGTTCCGCCGTCTTGGAACACTCTCCTTCTTGGCAAGAACAAAACACCGCTTGAATCCTTGCCAGCCAAGCGATCTACAATCAACGTCCATCATGATTCGTGGTTTCATCCCTACTTAAGCTTCAAAATAATGTTTATCTCATTCCACCACTCAAGTATTACGTTTCGTCTAAACAATTCCTTTCCAGAAAATCGTCAGCTCTCCGAATCCTCCGCTTCACTGCCTCCGGACATGTCGCTAATCATCACGGCGACATGAGTAGAGAACTCGGCGTTGAAAATCCCTTGTACTCTTGGCAAGAACTACAGCAAAGTATGTTAAAATTCCTTTGGTGGACCAAGTCATGCGTCATTTCAAAGGGGTCACTGTATGTATAAAGCTCATAGCCCCAGATGATCTGCTAACCATCCAAATCAACCGTCAAGACTCTTGGTTTTCACACTCTTTTCCATTTTACCTATTTCCTGAAAGCATTTTGCAATATGCGTTCCTTCCTTTCCATCGCGCTGTTAATCAGCCTTGTCACTGCAAGCCCTCTTGCCTCGAAGAAGGTCAAGGCTACCAATGCTGGCGCAACTATCCGGGCCGTTGACCAAAGCACACCTCCAGCAGGAGCTGTCGTCGTCGATGCCAGCGGCGCAGTGTCTGGATCCTTCAAGACAGTCCAGGCGGGCGTAGATGCCCTCTCCAAGACCGCTACCGAATCCCAAACTCTTTTCATCGTGTCCGGAACTTACAGGGAGCAAGTCTATATCCAGGCGCTCAAGTCACCCCTTGTTGTCATGGGCGAGACAACCGACGCTAGTTCTTACGAGGCGAACACAGTTACCATCATCAACAACATCTCCCGAAACACTGTTGCCAACAACGATCTCACAGCAACTGTCCGAAACTGGACTCCCAACTCCAAGTTCTACAACGTCAACTTCGAGAACGACTTTGGTCACACTGCCACCAATGGTCAGAACCTCGCCCTCTCCGCACAGGCAACAGATCAAGGTTACTACGGATGCCAGTTCATCGGTTACCAAGACACCATCCTCGCTCAGACCGGTAACCAACTCTACGCCAAGAGCAAGATTGTAGGCGTTGTTGACTTCATCTTCGGTCAAAAGGCCAAAGCTTGGTTCGAGGCAGTCGATATCCGCACCTTCGACAAGGGCTACATCACTGCATCCGGCAGAGATACCGAGACCAACGACTCGTGGTACGTGATCAACAAGTCCACAGTCGCCGCACGAGATAGCGCCGTCGCGGCTGGATCCACCGTCCTCGGCCGCCCCTGGAAGGCGTTTGCCCGAGTCGTCTTCCAGAACTCTGAGCTCAGCGATGTGGTCAATGCTGCTGGATGGTCGCAGTGGAATGATGCTACCCCAAACATTGCCGACTCGTACCTTGCTGAGTATGGCAACACTGGTGCTGGAGCCGCTACGACGGGTAGAGCTGCGTTTGCCAAGCTGTTGGATGCACCAGTGACGATTGAGTCGATTTTGGGAGCTTCGTGGGCTTCGGCTTCTTACGTGGATACCACTTATATGTAAGCATGCATGGCGATTCTTTTACTTTTTCCGTTTCTTGGATAGCCGAACAGCGGTCTTTGGCATTTCTTCGATGTATATAAATATTTTCACATGGACGGTTGGGATGGAAAAATAGAAGAGCAGGCTTGTAAAGTACATACCAAGTTGACTAGCAATAGCCAAACACCATGTTCCTGAGACATACGACTCCGGCTTGCGACTTACGATAATGTGAAATTGTAATGCCGATAACTTCAAGGTGATTTATGACTTTGTCGAGGTCTGTCGGGCTGGGGGAGTGAGGGGTTTTACATTCTGATGGCAAAAAGTGGCAGGCTTCTGCCCATTTCATGTTGATAGATTCCTCGAAACCGAGAAAATCAGGAAGGCATACTGGAGAGATAAATATAGAGCTACCAGGTCTCTATTGAATGAAGAAAATTACATATATTCTCGAGATGTTTGATAAATGTGTCAGACTTGGTAAATACTGCCCCTTCCCCTTTGACCGGAAGAATGTCAATCGAAGAAACCTGTCGTGGTACCGGTGGAATCGAAACTATGCTACTTGTGACATGACACATTTATTCGTCAATCACAGCTCTGTTGCGTCTCAAACCGGCAGGTCATCGGTAGATCTTGTCGCTGCCACAGGACGTCGTTTCAAGTGCGATTTATTCCTCTCTTTGTAAAAGTGATCCATGACACTAAGAATTCAAGAAGTGGAGACTGAAGAGCTAGTTAATAATAGGAAAAAGAGAAACAGACAACTGCAGAGACATATGGTACACCTTACGGGGAGCGTTGGGAATTCCGGCTGGATTTCACTCGAATTTCAACATTCAAAAATGAAGGAGTTCTTAGAAAGTCGTCCCCGCTAGACATGCTATACTAAAATCTATTGTGCTGTATTGGCATGGGTTTTTACCGGTGCTCTGAAGCTGCTCCAGGCTCTGTGGCCTCGAGTGGAAGAGAGCCCAGATCCGTTCTTTTGTTTTCTCCGGCTCCTGCCTAACACTCTGCCATAGTGTAGAAAGGACTCGCGAGACTTTCATAGACCTCGATTGAGAAATTTGTGTTCATTTCGAACCACTCTATATGTATTCTCGACTGAGATTGAGAGGAAGCTGAAAAGTGATCGTTGGTAGATGTTATTCAGTCACAAGATTAGAAAGATGCAGAAATGTATAGTAGAATGAGGAGGACGGAATGGCCTGGGCAACACCCACAAAATTGTGGCACAGCTGCACGGGTATACCAAAGGTACTGACTTGAACCAGAAGTCGGGATTTAGGGGCGGTATGAAATGATACTGGTCTCCATCCGTCGATGTTATATCAACACAGATAGCCGAACATCGACTCCCAACCTTACAACAGTAAATGACCCTGACATGGCAGTGTCCACTAACGATACCAATGATCGACTTCAGAGACAGGCAACAAGAGGTCTGAAGGACAAGGATGGTAAATAACCTGCGATGACTGACTGATTGATTGCAGACGATGTGCCAGTGATATCAAGAGAAACACACGTGTCTCGGCTTTCGGCCAAAGTCCAGGGTCAGTGGCAGTGCCAGTAAGATTCGATCGCTTGGAAGACGTAATTAAAACCCAAAGCTGGAACACACGGAAGAAGTTGATGGCAACTGTGATAGTCCGGCAGGAGATAGAGACACCATCCTGATTTCTTGCGAGAGCCATTGCGGCTCAGCTCTCACGTCCAGGTGACGTGTAGGCCCAATCATCTAGTGGGTATTGTCCGCTTGGAACTAGCCACAGTCTGTGTCTCGCCATCTCTTAGGTTAAGCAAGGATGTTGAGGGAGATAGAGTCCGTTGCGTCAGAAGACATCCCTTCTTCTGGTAAAGTTAAGCATGGAAAGTCTGCGATCTGATTACTGACACTAATAAGTAGATTCAGGGCTCGCCATATACCATTGCTCATCTCCTCTCTGAAGCCAGTAGTTTCAAACAAACGATAGGGCGGAATAGTACAGTAATGATTTGATACCCCGGGCTCGGAAAGCTCGGTGGTGCGGCCTTGCCGTGGAAGAGGCAAGGGTATGTTCTGCCTGCGAGTCAAGTTCCATGCTGGTCATCACTCACTTGAGGTACCGGAGTGGACACATAACAAACAGTGCATAAGCCGTCAACAAGGAGAAATCCATGTTCTGGATAGGTGCCGGTGGACGGTGGAGGTGTTTCTGTTGATCCGGAAGCTTACCGCTATGCATATATTCAGACCCATCGTCAAAGGACGCAGGTTGAACCCGGCCGGGAGATCAGCGGCAGCGTCAGCCAGAGGAGAGACAATGCAGCGCTTGTTTTCCGGAGTTTTGGCTCATAGTGTTCTGAGGCTGGAAAGGCAACGCAACGCACCTTGAGGCACCGTGAGGCTGTGGTTGATTCTTGAGAGACGAGAGAGGCAGGGAAATGCTGGATACATGGAACGAGGGAGTTGAGTGACAAGAAAAGATGCGAGAGGCTAGGAAGTCCCGGTGGTTCGGTAGTGGGTCGTAATCGTATTTTGGCTTACTTCCAGATGTATTCCCGTGCGGGCACGTTTGGGGAGGACGTCAAGCATCGAATTCGTCTTTGCGTGTTTGCGAAACTCAAGATTGAGACTTGAGGCTGTTGTGCCCAAAGTTTGACAAGATGCTGGGAACTTGCCCGATTCGCAGCTTCCACTTCGAGAACGAGTTCGTTCGCTCTAGTGATCGTTCAGAGGAAGTCAATCGTAGAGTCAAATAAGAAACAGTGGCTGGGATCGAAAGCGGGAATTGTGCATGTCCATTTCCTCTTCCAGAAACTTGAAAATACAGATCTCGATAGTTTGGACGGGGAATGACCTTGAAAAATGCCGGCTGGACGCCCATTTGCGCTGTATGCTCGGCATATAACAGATTACTAGCTGCTGTCCTTTGGTTCTCTTTCGGAGAATATGTTATGGCACTAGGAAAATATGATGCAGTGGTGCACAACTAGACTCTTCGTCGGTGGGATCAATCCGAACCCATCATCGAGTCCGAATACCTCGTAAAGATCAATGGCTTCATCTCGAGGTTTTCACACGATATTGAGACCAACCTGCACCTTGACCGTTTTGGAAATTTGGAGTAAGAGAACCGGACTGGCTCTCCAGGACTATTGGTCATCAGAAAGCCAATAATAAACAATACTATGCATGAGCGAGGATTGGTGGAGCAAGCCACTTTCCCCAATGCGCCACGCGTAAAAGATGGAAATGTTCATGTACGGAACTGTCCATCGAAATAAACTTTGAGCTAGCGTTGTCCCTTTGCTGCCCAACGCGGCTCTAACTTAGCAATACATTTCTCTTGAGATGAGAAGCAGATGAGGGAGAGGCAATCTAGATGGCGCTTCAGCCTCACAAGAGGTGAGCTATCATCATGGTACTGCCAGGGCATGAAATCAAACTTCTTCCATGACTCCTTCTAGAAGGAAATGCAAATCAAAGCGGGCCTTGCCCCATACCTGCACAGGCAGTATTCTGGCAAGCGCAGAAAGCGGTCCTCCTTGTCCTGGAAGATGCAGGGACCGTTGAGACAACTCGCGACATGGACAAGGACAGTCTTCAGGATGAACCCTAACCGTGATGCTAGCTGCGAATGGGCCGACTCATGACCTGACGCAGCCGGAGATGGAACTTCCTCGAAGTGCTGATCGACTGACAGAACACGAGCGGACCTTGCCAGGCTCACCTTGAGATTGTCCATCCAGCCAACATGGAAAGGCATGGTACTGGTGATAGCATGGTGTGGCAGCCGCGCTGGGCTGAAGAGAGTTCGCGCGGGGATCTCTCCCGAGGAACTAGCAAATGCAGATATAATCAGATCAAACCAAGGACAATACGGGTTTTGCGGCAAATTCCATGCGCGAGGACTAGAATTAGACAGATCTTAGATATTTCCCGTGCTGAATAGTGAATACATAAGCCCGGCACGCATAAGTCGTGAACAGGTTAGTCCGCAAGACTAATGTAGGAACGTTCAAGCAAGACACAGTAGCTAAGCAGCTGTCAAGCAGGTGGCCAGCCACCCAGCATCGCAGCACAGCAGGTCAAGGTTCACATGTTCATGGTTGTTCCTTGCGATGCGACATAATAGATCTTCAACAAGTGCTGTGGGGACGCTCGTGGAGCTGGTTTCCTCGTGTGGTGTGGTCGAAACGCTGCCCCGTGCTCGGCAACCAAAAGCTGAAACTAGGGCTTGCAGGGAGCTCCTAATCTTGCCGCGGACTGTCTTTTGACTTTCCATAAGCTGGATGCCTGTTCTTGCCCGAGCGTACAGGGCCGACATGTTCGAAGAGGAGACAGACGACGAGTGAAGTGGAACAGATACATGAGCAGGCTTGCTTGTGACATAAGCGGCTTGTCTCGATGGGCTGATTGGATTTGGCGAGGGGCGGAGGTACAAAGGTACATGCAGGGACGCAGGAACAGCACCTGAACCATATTGGATCAACATCGAAAACTCCATGTATGATGAGATGTCTTGCTCTGGTCGCTGCTTGCTGATCTGCCTGCACAAGCGAAGCCAATTCATGTTTCTTGAGCTTCAATCTCCATACAACCGGCGACCCGAGGTACGGTTATGATACCTGCAACAAGACAGCTGAGCCGGAAATAGATCACCAAACATTCAAACGAATAGATCCTGACCAGGGCTTGAGATCTCTTGTTTCTCAATGTCCGAGGTGGCCGGATCAGGGTAGTATTGCAGCAAAGCTGGGGACGGGGAAATGACAAACTGCAGATTTCAGATTGCAATGCATTGTTCGGTCGGTACATCGTCATCACCGAAGGGTGTTCGATATGATAGTTCAGTCCAGGAGGTGAACCTGCAGTAGTTCGTGCACTCCATCCGTCAATCGAACGAGCTTCTGTGGACTATATGCGGGTGATTTATTCGTTTAGCTTGTTCTTCGCCTGCTTCGAGAAGGAATCAAGATGACTTGGTTATGCCTGCAGGGCAGCCAGCGAGATGACAACTATGGAGACTAGCGACATTCCTCTATCGACGCTTATGATGGCCGGCCACCACCACGATGCATGGAAGCCTTACGCTATTCCAAATGCAAGTGATGTTCAAGTAGTCCTTCTTCGTCTGCTCTGGTGTGCGGGAGATGAAACGTTCATGCCTCCAAGTCTGTTTGTATGATGAGGCCGTCTCTCCTCCCCGTCCACCCCCCTTTCCATACACAACCCCTGACCCTGCTCGGCTCGGTTAATCACTTCCAAATCCTTTCTAGAAGGTCGCTAGAAGGCCGCTAGAAGGTTTCTGAAGGACGCCAGATGTGCAGACACGGGCCAGGATCCTCCACTCGCATCCCTTCCCTTTGATTTCGCATCGCCCAAGAAGAAAAGAGGATGCTATCGTCGATTCAGCATCATCATACAGCATCGCTAGAGCTAGTCGTCAGCTCCAATCCTGCCGTCCACAAGCTTCTGACACATTAGATCCGGTCGCCGACCTCATGTCAAGAGAACTGCACTAACACACACACAACCCTCGCCTCCGTCGTCGTCGTTGGGCAGGAATTATCGCGGGAGAGGAAGAAGTTTGCGATTCACGTTCGCCTCAAATGACGGTACGGCAGTTATCTGAAGCCAACTCAGCACACTTTGTTAAGATGAAGGCGGCTGCAACTTGGCGACGATGACAAGAAGCCGCCCGGCCAATGCCCTGATTAGATCTTCCACCCGCGACTAATTGAAGCCGTCTCATTCTCCACTTTCCTGGCCCTTGGAGTCGTCAAAGTGTCAAAGGAGACTAACGATCTCTTGCAGCATTCCAGGAGTCAGCGAATCAGATAACCTGTCGTCCGCTTGGACGCTTCACATTGAAGGAGTCAGTGCCGAACAGCACGAGCTGCCTCGAGTCCCACGCTGAAGAACGTTTTCTGGCAGGGATTTGTGAGGCAATGGATGCAAGTGCAGAAGCAAAACCAATGACAAAGCGTGGCAACAGGGCATCATGAGGACCTCGTTATCTACAGAAACAGTTGAGTGCGAAAAGAAAGCAAATTTGACCACGAAACTCGGACTAGGGCAGGACATGTGGCAGATGAGGCCATGCCGCCCCTTGTTGACCCAGCAAATCCAATGCCATGAGGACGGAACGGAATGGAATTAGATCTGACGAATTGTCCAGGGGGCCACGTTCCGCTCTTCCTCTCTCGGAGAGTACTTCAGTGGGGAGAGGGTCCTGGTGGGTGGTGATGACTGCGCTGTGATAACCATCGGGTCTGAGCTCAATAACTGAGCATCAGCCAGTTCAAAGGGCAAGAAAGAGGCGCTTTAAAAAGAAATCGGTCGTCATGGCATGGCCTCAAGAATGTCATCAATCTAAGGAGTACTTGCATGCCCTTCCGTTTTGTTTTTCCCTTTCATCTACAATATTACAATATGGCACAGACCTCGTGAGAGACACATGCCAATTGACCATATGAGGGCTGCTCCCCAGACGCCTTCAAGCCTCTAGTATGCAGCAGGCACGCACGGCGTCTACAACAGCTCACATGTTAGATGCCGTGGCTGGAACATCTCAGTCTCTTCCCCGCGACCTACGAGTCGGATACTCTGTAAAAACGCTGTGCCATTAACATGCAGCCACCTGACTTGTGCATATGTGCCGTCGCTGATTTCTGAGACAATGGTTGGTAGCTGATCCAATAGGTATTTCTATCCAGGCACAAGATTACCAATTGGCTCCAGCTTACGCCTATCATCAATAAATATTGGAGGCCCGAGATTTCTCCATAAATATGTCTGCAATTGGCTTCTGGATGGAGTAAGGTCCATAGGAGGATTATCAGTCAACCAATTTCCCGTTCCCTGGCTATCGGTCCTAGTTGTTGAAATTGCTGTACGGCACGAGTAAGTAGTACCAGTAATTATTCATGAGAGAGAGGATCGGCTTCCAGTTCGCTAGATAACTCAACGCCTTTCCTTGGCAAGCGGCCTAAATAGTGTCGCAGTCTCAGAAAGGGTCATTGGACTTCTGTTACAGGTAAGCTTGGATGTGGAAGGTGTGAAGGGCATGTTTCAAGTCCCATTGCAACACTTGAACCGGGCTGCTTTTCAATTGCTGCTGGCGCTCTTCGTCGTTTACAGGCAGGACAGGGCAAGCAAGTGAAGTCACATCACCCAGGTTCGGACCGAAGATGCCCTGGCGGTGTGTGCAGGGTGTGGTCCATGCAGAGGGATTTACCGGCTGCTCTCCCGCTGGAATCATCACTCACAGTTGAAGGAAGCGCAGCGCAGAGTGATCACGGCGTCTTGTGATCAGACCAATCCCATCCTCAATTGGGGCAGATCAGGCAAAATGACATGGCATGGCATGGCATCGCAACCGTTAATTTTGTAATTTACTGTCTGCCAACCTCAAAATCTGGTTGCAGTATGCAGAACGGCAGTGTGGCTGGCATCTCGGTCATTGCCGTTCAGGGCCGGTCGCCGAGGCTATTTTGAATTTTTAAGACAACTCTGTTTTGCCTCTCTGGAGTAGCTCGTCCTAACTTCTATGAAACAATCCACTAGGCTGAGCATATTCGCCTGATTGATTGTGCAGGAGGTAGTCGGCCAGGAGGAACAGACATGGAGAAGACACAGACTCAAATAAAGTGGCAGGGGGCTCTATATTTTCCGACTTTTCTCTGCCAATGTCCTCCTCGAAGGAGTGCAGTACATAACTTGGGACAGCTTCGCTTCGCAATTCAATTCCGAGTAGTGGTGCGAGAAGTTGTGGTGTGCTCTCGAAGTCGTATCATTGGAGGAGTAAGAAGGGCATGTTTCGAATGGAAGAGTAGCTTCTGCGAAGCGCGACAGCATGCTCGCTCGTATGAGGATGGGCAGAACGAAATAGCACATCCATCGAGATTCGAGTCGTAACAAGAAACTAGGAAGCTACCTAAGCAATCCAAGTCGTGCATGGAAATGACACGGATCAGGACTAGGTATGCACTTCCAGGGCCCTTACCAAGGATCTCATTGTTCTAGAAAAGGGGGGACGGGGTCACGAAAGATAAAATAAGATTCCGAGCGGTCAGTGCATCATTGCATTGTTCCGTCGAGCTTCTGGAAACAGGGATGTGGCCTTCTAGAAGATTGCCTTCCTCGAACGGTGCAGGCCCCGAGATTGGAGCCGAAGCATGAATCAATGCCCTCTTGCTATCCTTCCCACGACACTCCTTCCTGGCCATGAAATCGTTGATCACTTGATGGCTTCTGGAGTCCTTGAGATTGCATATGACATAAGAACAAGGCTAACAGTACTGGATGGAATCAAATCAAACAGATACCCTGGCCCAAATGACGGAAGGAATGGATGTTGAAGCATCTCACTCAAGGCTGTTTGTGACCCTGGTCTATGGATGGAAGGGACAGTCGGAGATACAGATTACTTTTGGACTCGATGATAGACGAGAAATAAGCTGTTTTCTATCAAGATCTCCCCATTTGCTTCATGATGCAACTGCCGTCCCTATTGCGTGTGATGCTAGCTGGACTATTGCTTTTCGTGCACTTCTGTCCCATTTGGCTCGCCTGCCCTTGGCCAAGGAGGTACAGTACAAACAAGCAAGCCTCGACACTTAACGCCACCATCTTGGTTGCCTCTCATGCTCTTACTGGCAGCTCAGGAAGGCAATAATCAGCATGAAGTGCACTGAAATAGTCAGTTTGGGGTTCTTGACTCGACTCCACGCGCAGGATGTGGACATGTACCACAGCGGTGCCTGGTCCGATCTGATCAGCAACGAACGACAGACACGGACACCAAGACTAGCACCACCAGGGCGGAAGAAACATCAACAAACACCCTCTATTCGTCCCCCTACTGTGAACAACATCAGTCATCAGGGCCGTCAAGGACAGAAAAGGACATCAGGACATCCATTGTAAAGCAAGACCCCCGGACATCAACTCTCTGTGCTGTGCACTTGTTCTGAATCAGCGAAACTTCTCCTGAATTGAAGCTTCAAAACTCCCGGGTGCCCCTAACCTTAACTTAACATAACCTTCCATCTTTGCCCTGCCCTGCCCTGCCCTGCCTGAAGACCCAGTATCCGCAGACCCAAGTCAGTCGTCGGGCCTGCCAATCTTTGCTCCACTCGACTCCAACTCCACTGCCAGCCCCCTGCCCTGGCGTTGGTGCTGCAATGCCTGAAGGGATCAACCCCGGCACCTTCGACGTTTGGGCTGCCCTGTGTGCTTTAGCGAGTCGTCAGGACGGTCAGGCACGTTTGGTTTGGTTTGGTTTGGTTTGAAGCAGCGAGTTGAATCCACCTCATCATCCACTCTGCCTACTAGACCTTACCTACCTACCCACCTAGCCTACCTTCTTCGTCAGGGCATTCATCTACGGGCCCCTTGTCCAAGTCCACAGCACCCACTTGCTCTCCTCCCCACGCCCAGCACAGAGCCAGTACCAGACCAGCTAGCAGGCCGCTGGTCCTCGTCCCCTGTCAGTTCCCTGGCGTACCCCTGTAGCCAGAAGGAACTTAACTCGACAGGGGTGTCTTTGGGACCAGCAAGCGACGACTACAGAAGCAAGCACGCTCGCTCACTCGGAGGCCACTTGCACGCACCCTACCCTTCCACCTGCAGCGCGGCCACCAAAAAGTTGACCTACCCAAACCTTCCTTCTTATTGTTCGCTCTGCGCCTCCATCTACCGAAAACAAACCTGCCCTCTTCTAATACCAGCAGGATTCTCTTGAGAAGAGAAAGAGAAGCTCAGACAAAAACATTTCTCCACGATCATCCTCATCGCCAGCAATTCAATCCCTCCTTTGACGCCCGAGACCTCTGCATTTCCTCGAAACCTGCCCATACCGCTGCGCTCCCTTGCACCTGCAGCACCGTTCCGAGGCATCCCATCCTTCGTGTCACCCCAAACTTCAACCTCGTTTCCAACGTCGAGTTGGACCTGGACTCTAATAATCACTGCCATCCACTGCAAGTTTTGTTTCCGCTCCGGAGAATGCACTTCTCATCGAAGCCAGCTAACCTGTACTAGCGTTTCCGTCTCTCATCTCACTCCTCAACCATCAACTGCTTTCACGGCTGCACTCGAAGCCTTCACGATCTCGTACACGACCTATACTCTATAACTTCTTTCTAGATTTCAATAAGGAACAAAGGATCTGTCAGGCAGGCTGTTGGCAATTGGAACCTGACGCTTCACCATCTTCACTACAAGTCCACCATTCAGCTTGGTCCAGTTGGCGCAACCAGCTGAGCCACAGTCTCGAACACAGGAAGAACCTCTTTTCGAACCAGAAGACGGTGTGGACTATTCAGGGCACATTTGGCGACAAGGACAGATCAAATCTTTGTTCCGCTCTCGACACACTTGTAGGGTATCTACCTTGCCCGCTCGACAACTCACACCTACGGACGAACCTCTGGTGCGTGCCTCAGACACTGCAGCATACCGTGCCAGTCCTAGACTTGGAAGAAAGACACAGGACACGGAGAGAGCCAACAGTTACACAAGTCAAGGCCAACCTACTCGTCGTCCCCATACCCCGTCGCATATTCCGTCGGCAGCAGGGATCGCCTCTTCCACCACACTATTTTTGTGCCTTGCAAAACTTTGACTCCAGACTCGACCAACACTTCTTACAAGCAACAAAGGTACTTCTGTACCTCCGAGAAGCCAGGGTTTCAGGAGTCGTTCAGGCAAGGCAAATCAATCAAAGCCCAGTCAATTTTAACCGGCGGCTCAGTGCCCGTGCGTTCTGACATTCCCGCGCCCCACGAACCCAGCATCCGCATTGGCGGATATCTTGAAGCTGCGAAATTTCGGCCTAACGCCCATCTGGTCTGGCTCAGTCATCTTCGACAAGGTGAGCACGTTCGGATCGATGCATGTTTACACACGCATTCTCTCCACTATTCCTCTTGACTTGTACTTTTCCCATCCACTCGTGAATTGGCGGTGTGAATGCTGCCAGCATTAACCACATCAATTGCGACCTGTTTCTATCTGTGTTTGACTATCCCACTGTCCATGACTGACCCCAATTTCTCTCAGATTTATTGTGCGCTTCATTGAAGCACATTTAATCGACGAAACCCCATTCGAAATCGTGGCGCGACATTACTCTTCGTCACGTTTCTAACTACGCGTCGGCTGTCGTATTGCCGAGCTGTGTTTGATCACATCGATTCTGACGAGTAGATTCCAGCTTTACCACTGCGGATATCCTTCCGAAGACTCGTCCCCGAGACATAGCATCAGATTCAAGACAACGCCATATTCCCGTGTCTGATCTGGACAGTTGGATGAACGCCTGATCCGAGCGTCCCCAACTCCCTATAACCTTCAACCCACACCGCGTTCCCTCTATCATCCAAAGCGATTCCACCTTCATTATGGACATCAAGCAGATAGTCAACGCCAAAGGCGGTCCCAAAGCAGTTGCGGCTGCGGTGGCAGCAAACGGGGCGGCGCAAGATCTGCACCTCCTCCAGTCTATTTCACAAGCAAATAGCATGCCTATGTCTGATACCGGATCAGAACGTGGCAACTCACCCCACGACTCCGAACATTCACGTTACTCTGCTCCAAGATATGGTCAGCTGAATGGAATGAATGGCAATCCTAATGCTATGCGCTACCCCTCCCCAACAGCCATGCAAAACCCTCTCCCAATGCTCCAGCAACCTTATCGACCAGATAATGTTTTCGATAATGGCATGATGCAGCAAGAGAATACCAGACCAAGACAGGCCGGAGATGGCATTGCTCAGAAGGCGTTCCCATGTAGTTCATGTGGAAAGGGATTTGCAAGAAGAAGCGACCTCGCAAGACACGGTACGCTTTCTTACAACTTCTCTATGCTTCGTTTCTGACCTTTTTCTAGAACGTATACACAGTGGTGTCCGACCTCATGTTTGTGAGCATCCAAATTGTGGCAAGCAGTTCATTCAGCGCTCTGCCTTGACTGTACATATGAGAGTCCACACAGGCGAGAAGCCACATATGTGCGAGAGATGCGGCAAGGTAAGCAACACTGTATCTATGTGTATACGAAGCTAACAATTTGCAGCCCTTCAGCGACTCGAGCTCCCTTGCAAGACATCGCAGAATTCATTCAGGCAAGCGACCTTACAAATGTCCATACGCAGATTGTCAGAAGACCTTCACCCGACGAACTACCTTGACTCGCCACCAAAACCACCATACCGGAACTGTTGAAGAGGCAGCGGCAGCTACGGCAGCAGCTCTTGCTACCCGTGCTGGAAGCAACAGAGGTGGACGTCAAAGATCAGATGGAGAACAGTACTCAAACAATGGATCTCCCATGTCGACACCTTCCCCAGGCCAGAGACACCTTACTGCATCACCTCATTCAGACCTGGCTCCTATGAATGGCATGCAACGCCACCCTGGAGAATACCAGTACATCAACAATAGCCACCTGCCTGGCCATGTCCGAGGAGACTACCACATGCAAGGTCAACAACCTCCCACCACGGCCCCCTACTCAAACGGCATGAGACCAACATCTCACCCTACGGCATACGGACCACCTTCGATTCTGGAGCCTCCTGCAAACTCAGATCGTCAATCTGGCAGCGCCGTCGGTAGCCCTCATATGAGCAGCGTTGGGTGGCAATCACCATCACAAGGCAGCATGCCATCGCCTTCGCAGAGCAATGGTTATGTGTACCCGGATCCCGATTATGGCCAATCGCTCTACTATCAGAACTCCAACATGCGAAGACCGCAGAGCACTGAACCCGATGCATACGATGTCAAACCAAGAATGGGGCAGGAGATGTGGACCGCAGCTCAATAATCTCTGCTATACCACATCTCTCGTCACGATCATTCGTACCGGCACGCCACACTTTCCTTCATACCTTCACGAATCGTCTTTGATACATCTTCGATACCCTGTATACTTCACGTCTTCACTGGCTTTCCTTCCCCTTTTCCTTCGTCGGTGTTCCCGGGCATTGCAACATAAAATCCATACAGGTCTACAGCACTCACCAAAATTGGGCGTCACCTCTCCTTTGTCATATTGTCTTTCCTCTTTTTCTTGCTTTGGCGCTGGCGGGTTAAACTTAGAATGAGTCCGAGACACGGCCACGGCTCCAAAGGAAACAAAGATGGGGCCGAGCTGCGAGGCTGATGGAGACTTTGATGATTTCCTTTTGTTTTTCCGACCTTGGCTCTCGCTCGGTGTCGTTGATGGGCTCGTTTACTTCTGTGATGTGGCTGGGTCTTACGGTCTCTACACCCTTGCTGCGGTTGCTGAAGAGAAGCTTTTGGACGGAGTGGCATAGCACATGGTTTTGTACAGTAATCAGAAGCTGAGTATCATGCTCAGACGAGCATACACGAGCTAGTGAGCAATGAAATCTTGAAAGTCAAGCAAGGGGCCAGACTCGTTTTGTGGAGATGTGTTATTGAGTGTTCTAACGTGTCCTACAAGTGAGAAGTGAATTCACAGGTGGAGATCATAAGTCAGGGAGTGATACTTGCAGAAATTGTGTCGGTGAATTGGAATTCACTTTGGAGATAAGCCTCACCTAGATGAAATCCCTGACTTCTCGCCGTCCTTCATTTTCTCCTTCACAAATATCAACAGCCAAATATACAAAAGCCAATCTCAACTACCACACCAACCATCACGATGAAGACAACCAACATCTCAAAGCCTGACTACTCAGAAGCTGGCTTTATGAATCTCTCCATGAAGATCAAGTTCGTTCAGTTCTGCCGCGATCTCCAAGTCATGAACGACTTCACCATCGACTGCGCCACCGCCGAAACAGCCTGGGTCGAGATCATCAAGGATCTTCATAAGGTTTGGGTCCAAGGAGCTGGTGCAGATCAAGATGAGATAAAGCAAGATCTATTCTTGAGACGTGCCATCTATCAGGTAAGTTCATATTTCATTCTTGCACAAATCGACGTTGACGATTCGGCCGAAGATGGAGGGAGATGCTGTTAATCAGTACTGGAAGAAGCAAGCGGAGAAGTTTGGGGATACGAGGTTGAATGTAAGCTCACGTCTTCATCATGAGTTGCTATCTTTATTGATCTATCAGCGAGGACTTGATGTAGATCTATCGGACATCATCACTCGTGACGATGCGGAGGAAGAGCATGACATTGGTGATATGTCAGACTCCGACTTCAGCTTTTGCAGCGATGTCGAGCAGAATAAGAAAGGGACTTGGAAGGAAAAGCCAGTGAAGCCTCGGACACCGTCTGAGATACATCGTGATGAGGAGCTGGCTGTGTTGCAGATGAAGCTGTGCAAGAGTAGTAGAAGTAAAGTTCAGGGGGTAGCAGATATTTCAGCTGGAGTTGGTACATTGGGCTTGGGAGGTAATGTGGTTGTTCTAGCTGCTGAAGGTGAAGTGATGGAGAATGCTCCTATGGACATCTCGGATGATGAGGCTATTGATGTTGACGGATGAATGATGACATAGAAACATCAATAAAGACATTTCTGTGTTTATGACAGTTAGGATACGTTGGATTAGCATGAAGTGTGAGACCGTGAGCATCTTAAGTATGAATTTTTGATGACACAGAGCTTCAGTACGTCCTAAACATTCCTGAAGCTTGGCTGGCGCTTTTCCACTAAAGAGGCTACTTGGTGTCGCGACTTCCACCTTCGCGCAATTTCTTACGGGACGGAACCGCCTTGCGATACGTGACTTCCTTCTTCCTATGGGAAGCCAAATTCCTACCTTAGTTTCTCTACACGCTCGGACGGTTTGTGTCTCTTGTCCTGTATAACGCATAGTTACACATTATCGAGCTCGACTCCCGACATTGCACGAGAACTCTGTGTCTATTTCTATATCGATACTCAATATCATACTCCATTATATACTGCAACACCCTAATATCAAGCGACGCTGGATTCGGCATCTGCTGACACCAGACTCGGTTTCGGTCGATGATATGAATGACCAAGCTAGCCATTCGGGGACAACGAATGATTCTTCTTCGATACCAGCAGCTTCACCAAATCCAGCAGTTTCGGCACCAATACCAGCTACCCCGTCGGCTCCGCAACCTTGTCCTAACCTTCATCTACACCTATCGCAAGCTGAGGCAGCCAGTTCGTGCTGCGTCCGTGGTTTGCCACCTGAGCTGCAAGTCTCAATTCTCAAGGCGATGGCAAGAGTTTTCACGAGTCAGCACCGTTTCATTCAGCTGCGTTTCGGACCGGACAGAGAATTACTGATAGCGAACACCACCAATCCGTCGCCACTATTCATCTGTAGGACGACTCGTCTAGAGGCACTCAGATCCTACGTTCGCATCGATGAGCCTGGAGCCTGGGCGAATAACGGGGTCAATGACCACATGGAGTCAGTCTATATATACCCGGCCAAGGACACCATTACTTTTTGCCCAGTTCAGGATTTCGGAGCAGAAGGAGGTGGTGATTGGGGGGTCTATCGAGACCCAGTGTATCAAAGCATAACATTATATGGTAGCGGACTCCGTGAACTCGACTTTTACCTTAATACGGCTCTACTCCTCAACCACTCGCGCGATGATAAAATAATATCCCTAGCCTTACGCCCTGGAGAAGCGCCCATCTGTGAGAGTGGACCCCATTGCCGCTGTGCGAAACGATTTCATGCGCACTGGGGTATGTGGAGCTATTGGCTGAGGCGATTTCGAGCTCTAAAAAGGCTAATTATCTTCCACGAGTATCACTCTCCTTCGCAAACTTCACATGGTCATCCCATACCAGACTGGAGAACGATACCCAAGTTTACAGACGGGCTGAGAGACTGTGCAGTTGAGAATTCGTACAGATGGGTTGCGGCCCAACACGTTCCAGACATTCGTGTGGTGGACAGTAGATGCGTGCCCGCTCCCGGAGAGCACTTCGAGCTGACGGACGATAATCTCACCGCCAAAAGGCTGAGATCCTTGGGTAATGAGTGGAGGGTGACGGTTCCGGATATACCTGATACTCAGGCTCAAGGATAAAGTCTTGTTCCCAGTAAAAGTCTTTTCGGAATCACCACGGATACTTTCGAAATCGGACTCTGGGCAGCTAGTAAGCGGGATTGATTGGGCTGGAGGCATGTCGAGTCGATCTTGTTAAATATGATAGGGCGAGTCTGTGAAGTCATGGGATGTTGCTCCGCTACAAAAAATCAGGAAGAGACAGGCGAGAGGATTTGGTGGGTCAAAACAAAAATCAAAACAACCTAAGCGAGGCGCCAAATACAATAGCAAAAGAGTAATCTTTAACCTCTCTTGAAGAACCCAGACACGGTATTTGGTTCTTCATAAACAGGTGTCGAACCCGTTTATAAGATTGAGGGAATTGAACCCACTACACACAGAGGATTTTGAAAGCGATTTCCCTCCCCGACCGAAGTCGGTTCGGTTTATGACTCCACCGGCCGAGCTCGTGAGAGCTCAAGGCCAATGTTAACCGCAATGGGACCTACCGTTGTTTGAGATTGGGGTTTGACAGCTTTGCAGCTTGACCACAGGGGCTTTGGTATCAATCCACCCGCAAATCTGTTATTTCGCTAGACATATGGCAAAAAGATTTCTCGCCTATTTGACCGGTTCGCTTTCACCACAGCCTGGCTCAACGCGCAATAAATTGCACTGTAATGAAAGGAAGTCTACCTGGCGCCAACGTACTCAAATAAGACGTCTAGGTTTTTCCTCGATAGCTGGTAAAGTAGGCTGTCGGATTTCGGGGCATTGTTGGAGGTATAAACGTGAGGATGTACAATATGTTTTTCTATTGTACATAAGGTCGAAGATACGGGGTTGAGGTTCTGCAAACATCCTTAGAAATATCAGCTCGTTCTTTACGTGGCCTCAACTTTGGTCCAGAAGGTAAGGCCGCGAAACAAGGATAGGATAACTTATCTGAAGTAAGTGCATCGAAGACCACCTCCAGTGCATGGGAGAGTGAGCACCACAGTGTGATGCTTCTTCCAAGTCTGTAGATACTTACTTCATCATTCCCTATCGACAAGGACATGGAACTAGGACGCATATCGCTATTGACGTTCGTATTATATCACAATGTCACGAAAGCAACTACTGACTTTCAGGTATTTTCAAGTGTAGAAAACGCTTTAGCAGCTAGCTCGTAGGATCTAAAAATCTAGATACAGGAAGCGGAGAATCATGCAGTGCCAAAACCAGAAACGTCTCGCAGAAAGCCAGACATATATCACACCTATAGACTCTTTATACCGCTTCCTCCGATCTTTCAAATCACGCCCAAGACTCCTTCCTCTCCATGACCGAATGGTAGACTGCCCAGCTGCATCTCCTCCTCGCCACGTTCTCCTGGCAGTGACGCGATGCCCATAGACTTTGCGGCCTCGCAGTTGAACTCAAAGCTGCAGACCCACCACTGAAATATATCGTGTTAGCACCGCAGACTCGAGAAGTGCTGCTCATGGAAAGCCGAGGAGCAGCAGCGAAACTCACCTGGTTGTCATCCCTCCAGCACTGTTCCTTCTTCCCACCCCATGTCTTCCCAGCATACTTCAACACCACTGGGCTTTGTCCATCCTTCAGATCAGTGACGGCGACGTAGCGGAGATGGGAGTTGAAGTTGTAGACATGGCTGCCGGAACCAGCGGAGGCAGGGAGGAGGGAGGGGGTGAGATCTGTGGCTGAGCCGACGATACCACACTGTGAGTCGAAGAGCCAGAGGTAGGTGTTGAAGGAGGGATCGATCAGACTGGCAAAGGTACAGATATGGTAGCCAAGTGCGAAACGAGTGCTGGGAGTGCAGTAGTATGGCTGACTGCGAGGGTGGAGTTGGGTTGGTATAGCGTCTGCTGGAAGCAGGACGGTGGCGAGTGAGAGGATGAGGAAGCTTAGGAGGTACATCTTGATACTTGTTGGTTGAACTTTGGTCAGACTTTGGAAAGTGGGGCCTGCTGGTCTTATATCTTGGGGTGGAGGCAAGAAGCTTGAGTCACTAAGGTCGACTGACTCCGCAAAGAATCGATCAGCACATATTCACCGGGCTTCAAAACGGAAAAGCTCACTCAAAGGGGAAGAATCTAGGAGACTACGTTGAGGAGAGCTCAATGTAGAAACAAGAATTCGGCACATTGGTATTTAGGTATGGCGAGGCGACAGCCCGGCGACGAGAGTGCCTCAAGATGCCCCAATCTCCACTTGACGGGCGTCAAAAGACAATGAACAGACGATGCCCTGTCCAGAGAATCCGATTTTCCGGAGATACAATGGGAAGAGCTCAATGTGCTATCAGGAGTTTGGTACATTAGGAAGGTCGATGATGAGGATGTCTTTCGTCAACCACCTGGTGGGCGTTGGACGACAGTCAAGTAGCCGGTACATAGGTAGTCCGCTCTAAGGACGTTACTTTTAAGAAAGCAGAAGGAGGGGGAGCTCATTGTGGAATAAATGTTTCGTGACTTGGATAGGATATTAGACTGGTGGTGATAGAGCGTTGATGCGCCTCCCGTCACCTACTTGGCCAGCGCTGGATGATATCTAGGTTATCAACTATGCTCCAGAGGACGCCTCTTACAGGGACATTAATGTGACCTGTACATTAATGTGAAGGAGACTGGAACGGCATGAGCTGCAATATGGAAACCAATCTCAGCACACACCCTAGATTTACTGGATGGCATGGCAGGCAAGTCTATGATAATTGAGATCCAAGGACACCACAAACGTGAACTTCAAAATGCGATGCGTGAGTTGTTGGCCTGGCTCTGACTATCTTCCGTATGCTTTCTGAAAAGCCAAACATAAATGCAACATTGCGACTCTGTTGAAAGATAAGAAAAGAAGTGCCATGTCAGGATACATTTCTCATGAGCCCTTCACTGGGAAACAGAGTGTCGCGTGACTGGGTAGCTCCTGAAATTGGCTTCGATTTTAGCATCATCCCATGAAGTTTTGAGAGACGACTCAACGTCGGGAAACTTCTTGTTGCGATCTTACTCCCTGCACTTCTTCCAAGACACCAAACTTTAACAAGGACGAGGAGAAAAGGGGACTTCCCACCAGCCCATCCATCTGGTTCAAGATCCAAGCACCCCTGCCTGGTTTCCCCAGAGATCTTCTGGATCTTCTGGATGCCTGCGATGTGATTCTGCTGTACTGTATCCAGCGTGGGGGTGGACGCCATTCGTCGGTATTGACCTGCAGGAGGCCGAATGGAAGATGGGATATGCAGCCTCGAAGCTGTCAGATGCAACTCCAACTTTTCGCTCAGAGAATGTCTTTCATGAGGTACTTCCAGCAATTGTGTGCAACGTGGCGGCACTCAGCACTTGCTTTTGTTGAATCTTTGACAATTCTTTAAGAACTCAAAAATACGCACGAAGGACCCGGCCCTCCTCCCTTCTTTGAAGTTCTTGATGTTGTCTATCGCCCTGACTTGCTTTGGGGTCAAATTTAGATTTAGCTTTGGCGTCCACCCCGAAGCGGCTTAGTACTGTCCAGCCCCCTGTCCCAACTTCTCAGAACAACTTGTTTCAGGTGCACGATCGGTGATCTTGGGCCTCGAAACATTTCAGTCCTGTTCAGCTCACTCTCCGGTCGCTGTCGCCTTCTCATCATACCTACATTCCTTTGGTACCGATACCATACGACGTCTCACGACTACGCAGGTCATAGTCGGTCCCGTTCTCTGCGAAACTTGCCCTGCCCCTCGCAGGCCCTGGAGGGCTCCCAGAAACCACTGCTCATCCCTCGCCTCGGTCTCTCCTTGAATCAGCCAATTTCGCAGCATAAAGCTGCCGTCACTCCTTCAAGCGTTCCGTTACGTATCAGCAATTGAACACCGTCCCTGCAGGTTTCCTTGAATGAGATAATCTGCTTGGCCGAGTGCGGATTCGTGCATCAACAAAATCGCGCTACACCACCACTCTCGACGACATTCTCCTTCACGAATTCCAGGAACCCCATGATCCGGAAACATAATGACGCGACCACAAATTATCCGAGCAGGTAGGCAGTCTATTCCTTCTCGTCCTAAGGAAGGCTCGGTTGCTAATATTGATACGAACAGACTCGATTGATCTTCAGGACCAAAATGCTCCCTCAGCTCAAGACCATACCCGACAACCTACCAACCCAGCCCCCTTAGGTGCAGGACCTCCAGCCCCACACCAGGCCGAGACTTTGCGCGAGTTGGCAATAGAGACAGCGGAGGAAAACCACAGAAGTCCCAGGGTATCTAAGGAATGGTCAAAGGGCGAGGTCCAGCAGTACGACGACGACGACCTCGCGGCAGGGGTCGCCTCAAAATTGGCGGGCTCCAACCTTCACCAGCAGGATGACCTAGCCATTGCGCAGAATGGGGGATTGACAGGGTCGACAGCTGAAGACGCCGACATGGCAGATGCGGAGGGCGACGACGGAATGGACGATGATATGATGGATAAGATATCCAGCTCCCCGTCCATCGATGATGGTGGGTATTCTCTTCCACTTTTGTGGCCCCAGCGAGGCATTTCTCTTCCGCAATCGACTCCAACAGGTTCTCCCACCTGTACACAAGCGTGCTACGAAAGTTCGTCTCCATTTGTGGAGACCCCGGACTATTTTCCTTTAAGACCTCCACCTGAACCGACCGACAAGGACGGGGTTCACGGTATGCAGGCAAAAAGACGTCGTCATCGTTATCTTCTTGGTGAGTATCCGGACGGTACTGGAAGCGAATCCAACTACGATGAGCATACCGCTGAAAACTCACCATTACTCGCGAACACTGGACCAAGGAAGATCCAGAATTACGACCAAGACTTTGACCTGAAACACTTTTCGGAGCAGCTTCTTGCCGACCATCTGGCCTTGCTAAGCGACGAGATTGAGTCTACAACTGGAGACATTGCAATGGATTATCCACGTGAACAGCCCAATGATGACTGGAGACCCAAAAGTGGCGACGAAGGAGTCATGATACCATACGAAAGTTCCGAGGATGAAGATGACGATTATGACATTCCTTATTCTGCTGACTCTAGATTTGTTGACTCTGGTTGGGGTGGAGAATGCTTACAAGAATTAGAGGACATTGATTTCGAATTCGTCTATGCGCTCCACACTTTCGTCGCAACTGTCGAGGGCCAGGCAAATGCTACCAAAGGGGACACGATGGTGCTCCTTGATGACAGCAATAGCTACTGGTGGCTCGTTAGGGTTGTCAAAGACAGCAGCATCGGTTAGTGACTATGATTATGCCTGTGAATGTGTTTGAAGTTCTAATTACAGTTGTAGGATACTTGCCAGCAGAACATATTGAAACGCCAACAGAGCGACTAGCGCGGTTGAATAAACACAGGAATATCGATGTGTGTATCATATCTCCCCAAGCGTACAGTGAGCTAATCATAATCTTTTAGCTCACGTCGACGATGCTGGGTGATCAAGAAGCCAAGTCCAAAAACCCTCTCAAAAAGGCGATTCGGAGACGGAATGCCAAAACCGTCACGTTTACGGCTCCAACATATGTTGAAGCCTCGGATGTTGATTACTCCACAGACGAGGAAGAGGGCGAAGGCGACTACTATGGCCAAAATGGACAGCAGGAACAGAACGGAGACCAGCAGGACCAAGCTGCCGATGAGGACGAGATCAAGGCAGTTGAGCCGCTGAAACCCCGAGCGGAGATTCGAGAAGTTAGGTCTGAATCAGCAGAGCCGGAAGCGAGCCGCGACCCCACAGGCAAGGTCAGCTCTGATACTACCAGAACAAGCGATGAAATTTTCGATGGCAAGGTTGAGAGTAAATCTCGAAATGGTACCGTAAGGAACACCGACTCGTTCTTCAAGGACGATTCAGTCGAAACCAGGAAAATAACTCTCACACCGAACTTGCTCAGAGACGATTCGAGTACCTCTACCCGGACTTCTAATGATTCCAAGGAGCTCAAGCAACGTCCTAGTCTTGACAAACTGGAGAAGGATTCCCCAGATAAGTCAAAAGATAAGAAAGACAAGAAAGATAAGAAGGAGAAGGAAAAGAAACCGGGAATGCTCAGTGGCCTGTTCAAACGGAAAGAAAAGAAGGCGAAGTCCTCAGTTGAAGACGAGGTTGACGAATTAATGGCTGGCAAAAGATCAACCGATAACCAGAGGGCATCTCCGTCCCCCAGTAAAGACTCAGAAGAAACTGCTGCAGTCGAAGAGCCAGTCGTCGCCCAGACTCCAGAGAGACAGCCGAGCAAGTTGCAAAAACAACGGAATGATATGTCACCTAGTCGGAAGCCTGCAGCTGCTAAGGAAACGAAGGCAGTGGAGCCTCAACAGGCACCTGCTCCCGAGAGGCCACCACCAGCCGACTCGGCACAGGCGCCGTCTATGCGCTTAGTTCAGCCAGAACCTTCGCTCGAGGAACTTGGACAGCCACGGAATACCTCCCCCGAGCTCACTAGGGGTCAGCAGCCGCGTAACGTGTCTCCAGAAGCCACTAGAGGGCGGAACATTTCCCCAGAAGTTACAAGGACAGCGCCAGTTTTGGCGGCTCCCAAGGAGCAGAAAACAGGGGGAACAATATCTAAAATCCTCCGATCAGCTAGTTCAAGTACTTCTGAACCGCGACCTGTCAAAGCGAAGAAAGCCAAATCTCGCGTGGAATTGGACGACTTTGATTCTTCTAGCGAGGACTCTCATGCGGAAGAGTCTCTCCGAGGACCAACTAAACAAATGCAGCGGCCGATTCCTGGTGCATTTCCAGATAGTTATATTGGTTCTCCTCCGAACGAGCGGTCCAATCCTGCAGAAGAGAGACTCTCGGAGTCTCCAGTACAGGTGTCTCCAGTGACAGCTTCACAATCGTATCCTCCTGCACTTATGGTCGACACTTCTAGTCAGGAAGAACCGCCTTCGCCTGTATCATCGCCATCTCCCGAGCTGATCGATGCAGAAGATGCTCGCGAAAAGAAAGGTGCTGGGAGCTCTACCACCTCTACGTCAACTGCCACATGGAGTGATGCCCACCTCCGAACATTCTTTGACGACGACGCAGACATCAAAGATCTACTTGTGGTGGTCTATGATAAATCTGGGGTGGTCCCTGCTGGACCTGATCATCCAATAACTGGAAATCTTTTCAGAGAAGAAAACGCCAAGTTGGCAGACATAACCAATGTAAGTTTGCTAGCCAGTCTGATGCACGACTTTGCTAATTGACTTCAGCGCCTGGATGGCATGCTTGGGGATTGGCTAGCTCGCAAAATGAGAACCCAAGCCTCCAGGTAAACAGCACTATCCGGCTTGTATTTTGTAAACGATGCACACGAACATGATAAATGAAGTTCTTACGGGAGGGGCGTCTTCGTCTCATATTTCGGCGCACTAGGCTGGGGTCGGTAACCGGCAAGGAACTTGGGGCAATGACCTGGGCCAGCGTGGCGGCACGGGAACTCTTATCAGTCTATACCATATTGGATGAAGTTTGATGCTGAACCAGCAAAAATTGGGTACACATAAAGTGCCATTTACAAAACTTATGATTCGTTCCACTGACTGAACACTCCTAATTGTATCTTGTCTGATTCCATGGTAATGTCCCAGTTGTGTGCTGGGCTTTGTGCTGTCTCATGTTGATCGAGCCCCTACTTCGCTGCTGTCACAGCAGGGCCAAGGCCAGCGCCCAGATAGAACTCTATTTGAGATATGAGCACCCGCCACTTCGAGCACCGTACTGGCTGGCCTCCACGTCACCGACAGACAACAGCGACAACTTTCGATTGCTGCTATTCACTGATCATGATTGGGTTCGGCGAGGCTGAAGGCAGAAATTTGACCAGCGCCTCTTGCACCATACCTTGCAGTAGTCCCAATATTTATGCTATTTTCATCCGGGATAGCGTCCTTACCGCTTTGACCCGCCTTCGAAGTACAGACACAGAAAAGCAGCACCAAATACATGCTCCTGTAACAGGTCCATTGAAGGTACCAAATATTTCTCAATACATTCAAGCTCGAATTGGCCCTCAGATTAGAAAGCCAGGATGAAGTCAGACTTTTCATGCTTTTCAACTTTACAGATTATGTGTAATTACCAAAGAGTACCTGAATGTCAGAGTTGAGATGAGGTATTGTTCGACAAGTGGTACCTTCTTCCATCAAGGCCATCTCGTGCGGTGCCGCTTTTTCACTGCGAGCCGCCCGCTCTGCCTGCATCACGTTAGTCCCGATTGGCTTGGGTGCGAACGTGCAACTACGACCAGACCAGAAGAACTCCAAGTTCTCTTTCAACACCACGCCGGGTTTGCCATCGCAAGAAGGGACTTTCATACACCATGGCATTCGCATCGGGCACCGCAATGTATCCAGAGAGCGATGCTGACGACGAATACGAGAGAAGCGTCCACGACTCCTCCCCTATCCTCGCAACGGATTCTGAGGCGACAGATTCCAATCCCTCCTCGAACGAGCATACTCCGACAACTTACGGTGCTCCTGGCTCAGGAGATAGACTTCCCGAGACTATCATCACGGAATGGACTGCAGATGAGTGCGCGGACTTCGTAGGAAGCCTGGGGTTGCAGCAATACGTGGACCAGTTCTTAGGTATGCTTTCCAGCCTTGGAAATGGAATTTGACATCATGCTCACGCAGCGCAGAAAACGAGATTGTTGGCGAAGCTTTAGTAGCTTTGCAACACGATGATTTGAAGCAGATGGGGGTCACTAGTGTTGGGCATCGACTTACGATTTTGAAAAGCGTTTATGATATCAAGACTAAGCAGGATATTCCCTTGGAGAGCGATCACTACGTCCCTTTGTGTAGGTCTCTAGTGCTCAAGTGTCGAGATTACTACTGACTCGCCACCAGCGGCAGATGCAGAAGCGCAGTATGCAACAGCGACTCTGAAAGATATCCGGCACCTGGTGGAACAATTACGGTTGCGAGACGAAAGGATGAGTATCGCAGAGATGGAGCTTCGCAGGATAACATCGGAATATGCTCGTCTACGAGAGGATTTACTTCCAGTCTTCCGAATGGCCAAGGAAGGACAACCACTACCTTATCTCGCCTCGGAGTCTAATAACCAAGCCTCATATCCTTACGATACGCAGAATACCATCTCACCACCTGCGCCAACTCCCTCGTCTACACAATCTGGCGGCGGCTTATCTCGAAAGTTCTCTACCAAGAAGTTTTTCTTCGATAATCAAAAAACATCGTCTCCCACATATTTGCAGTCCACGCAGGAAAGGTCTCTTATGGAACAGGCTTTGGACCCGGCAAATGCTGCGGAACGCGCAGTTCTCTCATCATCACATCTCGCTGCTATGAATGGCGGCTCCCAACCATCAACCTCGCCAGGATACCCTTCACCAAATCAACCATCTCCAACCTCGCCTCCTACCTTGGGAGGCTCAACGCTCGCATCTCGTTCTTATCGCTCTGACCAACCGACTCCTGCACGAAGTACCTTCCAGCAAGAAAACGACCAGTACCAAGCCTCTACATATTCTCGCGACAGTCAAAAACCCGCGCCGTCGCGGCGAGCCCAGACTCCTGCGCTCGATACTCCTTCATCCAATGGTTCTGTCGAGATCTTCAAGTCTTTTCGGGTCAGTATGGAAGATCCGTGCTATAAAGTTCTCCCTGCAGCACTGAAGAAATACAACATCAACGCACCTTGGGAGCAATACGCATTATACATTGTCTACGGAGACAAGGAACGATGTTTAGGAATGGACGAGAAGCCTCTCATATTGTTCAAGCAATTGGACAAGGAAGGAAAGAAGCCCATGTTCATGCTCCGGAAAATTAGTCCCAACGCAGATGCGCAACCTGGTGAAGGTCCCGGGAGCGCTGGTCTAGATCGGAACAACGGAAGGGGAATGCAAGCTGGGTATGATCCACCAGGCGGCATCATATAATTTTGCATGCCTTCGGTTGCAATTTTCGAACGGCTTTATAGGGAAGACTTGGGGAGTTCAGCGCTGCTTAAAATCTTGCATAGCGGAAGCGGAAGCAAAGTTTTGGACGATATGGCATGCCACTCGACAATCTGCCATGTCAGTCAACCTGTGTGATATATACCTGTAGGATGGGATTTATGTCTTTTTTGGAATGGCGGAAAGTTAGCAAGCGGCACAATTTTGGAGGTTACGATATCTGGTTTCAGTCTTAAGGGGAAGAGATGGGAAAGGCAATTAGCCACCGGCCTGGCTAGCCTGCTCGTCTCACATATTTTCGCATTTGGAGCGGAAGATCTGTCCTATACCAGGGCAGAGTGGGTGGTCATTTACTTTTGGGCCGGTGACATTCTGGATTGTACATCTCGTGTGGGCGCGTGTAGAAGGGAGGCGAGGCCCGGAGGCGATTTCCTGTAGCAAATCTAAAGCATGGAGGCGGCGGTATGAATCGATGAGGCCTCGAGTCAAGTATTTGACAAGCCACATTTCTCGTTGTCGGTTGTCTCATGTGTAAGGATTGTTCCGCAGAGTGTTTGTAGGAGCTCCTTCAAATCTGCAGGTCCTGACGGAGATTCTCCAGTGAGAGGATAGCGATACATCTAGCCCTTACCAACCACTCTCAGCTCGGCTGACAAGCAAGCGTCTGAGACGCTGTATTGCAAGTGCTCAAGTCGTGTTGCCCACACAACACAGGCGTTGCGGGTCGTTCCTTCCCAAAACAAGATCTTGCCCAAACAAAATGGAAGGCACTTGCATGCTCTGGACCCCGCTAAGGACCTCTCGGGACTTCCTTTCCTTTGAACCGTTCAAAAGCATCTTCCTCTTCTCCTCTTCCTCTCTCTGCATCCTTCATTCTTCTGTATGAATACCCTCGTCGAGATCCATCGTTCTCGCGCCTCGATTCAGAGGTCGTAGCCTTCACCAGCCTTTCTATTTCACGCTGTGTTTCCCCTCCGCCTACTTCTACCTGACTTCCGCAACAGGACCTACATAGGTAACTTCAACAAAATGCCTTCCAAGAAACCCTCTCGGAAGCCAAAGGCAAAGTCTCAGCCTCAGCCACGTCCTAGACCTGTCCCCAAGCCGTTAGAATCAGCGGTTGTCCTCCAATCACAGCACAGTTTCGACCTTGTTCACACTGCCATAGCTGCTACCGTATGTTTTCGTCGTGTGTTGCAGTACGCATTCAACTGACCTTATTTGATCAGATGTTCGAAGTCATTTTCGCTCGGTACCTCATAAATCGCTCGACATAACCTGATTGCCATTGTGTTAACCTCACTGCAGGAAAGTCTTCCCCATTGGGACCAAATGGCATAAGCGTTACTACGACCCTGCCAACCCAGACACCGCTTACGAGACCTTCGTTTCCGGCACTCAAGCCCCCAAGGGAGGAAGTGGTGTGTTGTGGCATGTTCCTGTCAGTGGCCAATTTCTTGTGCTGGACAAGCTTATGGAAGCTCTCGTGCGTGCTGGTGTCCTTCCATATGTTCGAAGCTGATGAAAACAGGAAAACGGAGTCAAAGACGCTTTAGCAAATTCTTACCTGCGCAAGATTGATCTGAGTTTCCACTCCATTGGCACAGAGCCTATGTCTGAGTCTAACTGTATCGAATCATACGGGCTGCACATATCTTATGGACCTTCCAACATGCCATACATCGATACAGAGCTCAGACATAGCCAGGGCTCCCAGACCACGACTATGAATGTCTTGGAAGGCAAGACGAACCTCAAGGAAATGGTGAATGGCATCGCTCGTCATTTTCTTTCGTCGGAGCAGGCGAAAGTCTTCAAAACACTTCCTCTACCAAGTACATCCATGTATCAGGTTTAATTTTAAAAGGGGCTAACATTTAGCAGGCAACATTCGAGTCAGCTTGCAGGCAGAGTACACTGCGCAGACCCCATCTGATTACCACCCTCTAGGTTTTAAACCTGTTAAGGAGATCGTATGGAAAAAGGACGATGATTTTGACAACAGAGAATCCAGGTACAATCTAGCAACTGGGTTTCACAGGTACGTGAATGTCCGTCCATGCGCTGATTGCTGTCTAATATGCCGGCTTTCCGCTCCAGCGTAGCTTTCACTTTCAGACCCCCTGGCAATCGCGCCCAAACTGCCCCAACCTCTCGACACGATACAGAAAAAGCCGGAGAAATAACCCCAAGAGTCGAGCAAGGTCTCAATGATATACACTCGATGGGAGGCCTCCGAGCAATCAATCGAGTCAGAGCCCTGTCGCAGTTCTCTGCGTCTGATGGAGGGCACACACAACCTGAGATATTAAGACAGATTCGACGGATTGTAAGTCGAAGTTCAGCGGAGCCCGTCTTTGACTTTTACTGAACATTGCATCGCTATAGCATTTCTCCAGGCTTGATCACGACAGTCGACATGATACGCAGCAATATTTTACATCACCTTTGCAGCCATCTTCTAGCATGGGGCTTAATGCAGAGCTCTACATTCCACGATACACACCAGAAATTCTTGATATTGCCAAGCCCAGATTCCAAGCTCTGATTGCACAGGGTGATGGTGACCTGGATGCCCCACAGGGTGTGCAGATCGACTGTGATTGTGGAGTTCGTGAGCATTCTGGACGACTGGTATTGTCCATGCCTGCCTCTTCCTAGTCGATGCGTTATCGCTGACATCTGAAGGTCCAATGCCTACAATGTCATATCTTTCATCATGGTGAATGCTATGGGTATCTCTCTGAGGTCCCACGGGCGGAATTTTGTTACACGTGCGCCAGAGATCTTTTCGACATAAACATAAACCTACGAGACAGAAGATTTGACTGTCAGTTGAGACGTACCCTTCGTTTCTTCCAGAACGGGCCAGCGAGAACGCTGAGCGAAGTCTTAACACATCTTGGCATGGAAACAGATGGTAAAGAACTCCTCGCTGATCAACGCATCGAATACGACTGACTGCCAACAGAGCGAAGTAAGAGCATCACCAGACCAATTTTGGAGGAACTTGTATCCGAAGGATTTATTGTAGAGCAAGTCGCCAACTCATCTTTCGACCTGGTACTTGAAAAGGTTCCATTGATTCCAAGCGCGTTCTTCAACCCGTGCACCGGGATTTATCATCTTGTGAGTGAGCAGATACATCCCAGAAAGTATCAGTATTGAGGAACGCTTGCTTACTTTTCGCAGTTCTCCGAAAGTGATACTCCACTTGTTGAGAGTACCGGTCCTCTTGCAAGTATAGAGGGACCTAATAGCCTTGATTTCAGCTCTGCCTCCGATTTCCCTCGCACGCCCACTGCTTCATACCCACCAAAGCAGTACCGTACACTAAGGACCATGCAACACTCTTCGCGAAGAGAGGTCTCTGTGGATGATGCTACTACTCAGTCTGCCGTCAGCACCCCTGCTCATCAACAAGGCCCTGGGGCTCGTCAATTTCCCTCGAACAGCGAGTTACAGACCATGAAATTAGGCGGCAGTAATACTGCAAATGGGATCACCACTCCCGACATTTCGAATCCTGATGTTTTGAGGGAGAATTCTGGTAATAAACGACTGCCTGAATTTAGCCAGCAAGGTCGATCAAGCCGTCGGAAGATGAAGTGATGGCCGCGGGCCTCTCTTGACCCCGTCGTGTGCTGCATGTGCTACATGGGAAAGAACATTTGCTTTGCTGTATCTGACTCTCAGGCTGCTTCTGTTGTGCGGAGCAGATTACATGGGGGATACTAAGACAATCTTGGACGTGACTTGAAGTCATCTATACAATTATTTGCTACTTTCCGGGGACTTTTTTAGCTTCGTAGTGCAACTTGTGTGCTTTCGTGCCTTCAATTGCTTACCTTGAGTTTTGACAGACCATTCTTCCTCATTTTACTTTCTAATTTTGCACCTCGAAGTTCTAACTTGTGATGTGAAAACAAGATCTCGAGCTGCCGTACCTGACTAGTCAACCGTCTTAGAATGTACTGATATACTGGGCTTAACCTTACTATTATAGCATGTTGTAGGTCGTTGATCACAGGCCTTATCCTTCCCATGATGTTTTCAATGTGTGACTGAGCGAATGATTTTATTGTATTGAGATTGTACATAACGAGCCAGGCAGGTAGGGATCTATCTATGAACTCGAGTCCATCATAGCAAGTACAGTTCGTATATGGCAAATCTGCCCGGCATTCCCAAGTATTCATCTGGACAGGTAAAGCGCCATGCAATGCAATCCCAACTCATCATGCCATATTACTTCGAAGCTCATACCCAGCAAATGCTTAGCGAATTCTTCACTAAGATAGAACCATTGGATCTTAATCAATCCACGAATTCAACGTAGTCCTCCAAGCCAGCAATCAGCTCAGAATCGAATTCTCCGACCCATGATGGAACCGAGGAGACTTCCGCCCCTGGCAGGTCTTTCGTGACGCGGCGGTGCTTGACTTCTGTCTTCTCTGGACTCAAGGAAAGGAGTCTCTTTGGAGCAGAGCTTGGTGTCGTTGCAGAAATGGTGGATCTCTCTGCGGCTGAGCCGGATGCAGAGATTGGTATCATCTCAACATCGATCTCTTCAAATGCTTCAAAATCAAAAACATCATTGCAGAAGCTAGAACCCGCAGTTGGAGTTGCTGGCCTAGCCTCCATAGTGCCTTCAAGCTCCGTCATGCCAGCTTCAAGAGTTTCGATAGATTTATTCTGATATGGAGAAACCGAATCATGGGCAGAGGCATCCTCTGGACGACTGGTATCTACTTCGAATTGACCTGAGCCTAGATCGTCGCCTAGCAAGACAGAAGGCGATGGAAATGCATGCTCATCGTCAGATCTCTCGGACTTTGAGGATTGGCTATCGACCTTCGTTTCAAGAAACGGAATCTGGGCCTCCTTGCCGCTTGCATAAGAGAAATGAGGGTTTTGTGTAAGGCAGATGCTAGCCTTGTCTGTTTGCACACTCGTATGAAGCTTATGTAGCTTTCGATAGTCTCGGGGAGCGAGATCCGAATAAGCAACCGGACTAAGGACATTTGACAGGTCCGCCATCTCGGCGTTGTCGACAGCCGCATTAGTATAAGTACTCAGCTTGAGTTTCGGCTTAGAGCAAGAGTCAGTAAGTATAGAGCAGCATAAATGATCATCTTACCTGTGACTTTTGATTCGATCGAGGCACAGGTAAGTCAAGTCGTGGGCCGGGATTCTGGAAGCAAATATTAGGATGCCTTGCGCGTCGAAATCATCGATGGGTTGGTCAGCTCTCACCTTCTTTCTAGACTGGGCACCGACTGCACTGGAGCTTGCACCACTCTGTTGTAAGGTTTAGTATTGCACAACAAACTCACAGGTTGATAGACAAACCTCTAGAGCTGAAGTAGCGTTTCCGGTGTTTCCTACTGACGCCTGGTATCCTTGTCAGCGATTCTGTGCTACCTGGGGCGGCAGAAGAGCTGGCTAACCTTTCTCTTGATCTTCCGGGGCTTGTCGAGACCCTCATGGCAACAGTAATGTTTGCAAGGTTGACCATTCTTCAGGAGTTGACGGTCACGGCAGACATGATTGCATGTCCACTTGCTATTCGCCATTTGGAAAGGTTCTAAGACCTCGATCTCCTTTTTGTCTCTGTCTTGTATGGACTCCTTGTCAACTTTGCCGATCTTTGGCTTTTGACCTTGCGACTTATTTCTGAGCTCTGCTTCGTCGATATCGAGAAAGTCATTGGAGCTATAGTCGCTCTTCGTATTCTCAACGCCATTAATAGCAGCGATCATATCATCATCCTCGACCCCATCAGTGCCAAACTCATCAACGTCAGCAATCAGTTCTTCTCCTGCGTCGATCGTTGTGTTATTACTGGACTTGGTCATCGGAGGTGCTGATGGAAATTCTGATGCCGGAATGTTGTGCTTGAGGATGCATGACTTAACAGTTCCTACGATGTCCTCGCAAGTGACCCAGCATTTGATATCATCGTCAGGTGCTGACACTTCGACAGTGAATCTGACATCTAAACCCTTCTCTAGCTTGGAGATATTGCCACGCCAGAAATGAACCAGCTTGCCGTCAGTGGTTTCAGCCATGAACGTCACAGACGGCTTTCTGTCCTTCCACACAGGGATCTTGTCATTTTCGAACCACAAGCGAGCTTTGACTTGGATCTTGGGTGAGGCCTTGGACTTTTCAGCGATTCTCCTCACAACTTCACAAGCTAGCTTGAGGCTAGGAAAGCTTGAGATAATGTCCCTCGTCTTTTTCCCGAATGGGGGGTTTTTGGACACAAGTCTTTCGATATTGGCGGTATCCATTTTCCCAAGTTCTGCGATGGTTGCCACGCTGTTGCTGACGAGTTTCCGGACCGCCACAGGACCAAATTGGGGGATTTGTCTCAGCTGCAGGTTCGAGTATTCCCAAAATCCTGCAGAGATACTTCGTGCAAGATCAAGAGCATGCCGAGTCGATACTGAGTCGCAGTCGTATGCCTTACAATCAATGACACAATGAATGAGGCGTCGTATGCGATCAAATACGATGCTTCGATCTGTTGCAAATTGTCGTCTGACTTGGTTGAACTCTTTGTCCGTGGGCTCTTCAATTCCCCCAAGTTGAACTTGTATGAGCAGCGAGACTTTATGGGGCGTTGTTGCGATATTTTCCTTGAATGGAAATTTGAGGAAAGGAGATTTGTTGAAGTCACGAAGGTATTGTCTCTCATTTGGTTTCATCCGCAGATCCCTGAATTCTGTGGCTTGACAGATTGTGTGAAGCTTCCTATGTTAGTGGAGACCAAGGGGAAATTTTAGGGACTCACAATTTGTTCTGTGCTTGCTCGAAATGGGATAGACAGAAGCAGCTTCATTGTTTCAAACTGAACCATATACCGAGACATAGCTGCTCCATATTCGGTGCTGCTGATTCGCTCCTCATCACTGGCTAACTTGTGTTGTTGAAGAAGAGAGATGTCTCTCTCGCAGACTTGCTCCAGGCGCCTATCAGCATCGGCACCCGGGGATGCACCTTCAATCTTATAGTAGTTTGGATTCTGGTGCATACGGACGCTGAGAAAGGTTCCGCAAAGCCACCTCTTTGCATCATACACATTCTTGATGGCTCCTAGGCTAATTTCAGAATTCAGATGTTCGATCAGATTGAGATGGAGTGTACTCTCGAGGATGTCTTGGCCAGAAACCATCTTTTTGTAGCGGTTCACTTTATCGCTCCGAGTCATTATCACTGCAACGGCGCTTTTCTCGAATTGGGGTCGACCGGCTCTTCCAAGCATTTGCATGACTTCCAGATCAGAATACTCGCCGAGGCGGTTATCTTGAAAACAAACGGTTCCCTTGAGCACAACTGTGTGACATGGAAGATTGATTCCTACCGCTAGTGTAGATGTGCAGCAGATGACGTTGATGTCTCCTTTCAGGAACCCTGATTCGATGGCGATACGGTCTTGGGAGTCCAGACCAGCATGATGATATGAAATACCACAGGAAACCAACTGCTGAAGCTCTCTGTTGTTGACTACAACGGTCTTCAATGGAGCCGGCCAAACACGCTCAGTAGGACTTTGCCTGGACCACCACTCCGCCAGGTGTTGGGCAGTAGTCTCACAAGACTTTCTTGTGAAGCAGAACACCATGATAGGCTTTTGCTGACTGTATTGCCGAAGCAATGCTGGCAATTTGCCGTCTAGTACCTTCTCAAACGCGAAGTCGTTGAAACTACCGTCGTAGCCATGAACATGCTTTTGGAGTCTGACTGGTCGAAAGTCTTCGCCAAAGGTTTCTCGATGAGCGGGAATATGCTGATTGGTATGGTCTCGACCTAGCCACATTGCGATGTCTTCCGAGTTAGGGACAGTGGCGCTCAGAGCCACGAACCGGACATTTGCACCCATCGTCTTCATGCGAGACACGACAGCTTCGAGAGTCGCACCTCTGGTATCCTTCAGGATGTGAACCTCGTCAATGAGGAACAGCTTGACCATCTGGACAAGCTTCTGATGATCACTCCACTTGCGGGTGATGCTATCCCACTTTTCAGGAGTTGTGACGATGATTGAAGCATTGCGAACGCGAGCCATCTCTGACTGGCTGGTATCACCCGTCAACTCAGCACAAGGAAGATTCAGATGGCTGAACTTTGTACCCCAATCTCGTACACGCTCAGAGCATAGTGACTTGGTCGGAGCTTGATATACAATTTTGAATTGCCCGGTTCCATAACCTTCCACGGCTTTGCAGATGGCCAATTCAAGAAGAGCCGTTTTGCCACTCCCTGTTGGAGCAGACACCACGACGTTGTTATTAGTCTTGTATACAGGATCGAAACATTTGGATTGTTCAGCATTGAAAAGGTCATATGGAAAGATTGGACGGAAACGATCAGGGAGGACATTAGGAGAGATAAGCTGAATACCGTGTGCCATTGGCGGTGCATGATTCAAGGCAAGTGTCTTGGGCGTGTGCTTATTAGTAGAATATGTCGTTTGTTGCTGTGGAGTCTGGGTTACCTCCGGCTCATCGAGATCCGCATTTGCGCCCATGGAAGAATATTCGACGGTGGGAATGGTGCGATTAGCAGCTCTGCGCAGACTGACACGGGTTGTTGGACTTGAGCCCTGACCGGCAAGTGGTGACGAGCTACGCGTGGACTGATAGGCGCTTGGGCTGCCACTAAATCCACCTAGAGACATTACATTGTGTTTCGAAGTCAATAGTAGAATGTAACTCACTGAGGTTGAAAGGCGGGGTGACCTGCTGTCTTTGAGGTTGAAGCTGGTTCAGCCTGTTTGTTTGTGATCCCTGAAAGACATTGATATGGCCAAGTGTAGATTGTCTCTGTGAGGTTGGCCGTTGTGATATCACATCCGTCGGCGATAGACCTGGAACAAAGAGCTGATCATGATCGATGCTCTGTCCCGGTTGTGACTGTCTCATGAGCATCGACTGCTGCGTTAACATGGCAGTGGCAAGCGGGCTAATCGGGTCGGCAGAGTGCATGCTGAACTGCCTGGGAGGGGATTGTCTGAGTGCCACGCCATTCCGCAAATTCTGTGTAAACCTGAAGTGGTTGTCCGCATTGGTGATCGTCCTTGGCTCTCGCTCAGGTTGGTCGAACATGCTGAGAGGGGCAAAGGATAGTCTTGTCCGGGCTGTAATGGACGTAGATGGCGCCAGAGTTGTGTTTGCCGGATCTAGCCCTGTGGTTGATTTGTATTAGAATAGAGGCAACGGATGATGGAAATGTAGGAGCACACCAACCGTAACTATTGCCACCTATAGAAACAGGTTCTTGCACCTGATGTCGAAATCCAGGTGGAGGTGCAGGTGCAAATCTGAATTCGCTTTGCTCGATCTCTTCTGGCAGCTGCCCTGTGAAGGATCCATTTGGGTGTTTGTTGGAGCCTGCTGCCTGCGTAATCCGCTGACTGTGGCGGTCCATATTTTAGAAAAGAAGTGAGCTCTGGAAGCCTGGCAATGGGAAGAGGAAAGAAACAGGACAGCAGAGGAAAACAACAAGAAATATGAGAATCAATACGTAGATACTTCGCCCTTACAGAAGGACCTCAGAGAACTGTCGTTACCATGGAGGTAGAATGATGTCTGATATTTTGATGGAAGTGGGAGAGAAACTTTGTAAGTAGAAATCCAAGGTGTAAAGAAGGATTTACAAATAAGGAAGGAAAGAACACAAGCGAACTTCTTGGCGGGGCTGAGCATGTGACCAGTTCCGAGCTTCCCAGCTTCTTCTATGCATCCGAATTTCAATAGACAGACAAGGCAGATGCAGGCTCTGAAATCCTTTTCGAGAGAAAGGGAAGAAGTCAATAAAACTATTCGACTGCTATAGAGCTGTGCTACCTTTCAGCGTGCACTACGTGATAATATCACGTTCGCCCCTGAGAGTCGCTGGCAGCATACCTGATGCTATCCCAAGCAGTAGGCGCATGAAATCATGCTCACCAGTCATAAACGCCGACATATCATGCTCCGAAGTCCGCATATGCGAGGCCCAAACCCGCACCTGCTTCCATGCCCTTTTTCCATTTTTGTTCACATCGTACCCGAGCACCCGCTCTTTTGACCAGCCCATATGTAATGTTACACTAATTCCCATCATGAGTAGACTCAATCGTCTCTTTTTATCTTGCCTCTCGATGACCCGACTCGGGAGTGGTGTCTCATTGGCGAGGATGGCCGTGAAGTTGATAATCCTGCTTGCTTGACGTTTTCCAAAGGTTCAACAGTCAGCATCTTGGTCTCCTCGAATCTTGGTGTGTAGCCATTGTCGATTGTAGTCTTCTCGTAATTCGCAATGTTGATAGGAGGCGGACGACCTCTCTTTCTTTCCGCGCCGCTATACAGATATGTTGCAAAAATGACCACTGCAGTGCCAACAATAAACTGTAAATCAGTCAGTTATTACTCCATAGTCAGTCAACGTACTGTATTATAGTTGGGACCTACGTTGAGGGTGACTTGGAAGTCGAAGAAGAAAACGCTGAATATAAAGCTCAGGATAATGCTGATCGAGGTTGCGAAGTTTTTTAACAAATTGTCTGCATAGTTGATGCACATAGCCACGAGCACACCACCGATAGCCTGGAAGACGATGGCAGTCCATACAACTGCGTTGTAACCGTCAAAGAAGCCCTTCTTGGCAATCTCCTCTCCATCCTTGAAGATTACTCCAACGATCAGGGCAGGGAACAGTGAGTAAAACGATAATTGTATGTTCCGAGTCCAGACTGTGACGTGTTGAGTGGATTGCTTTAGTACCTTTTCGAAGTATACACCCGTCAACCCAGAGATCACTGCTGCGACCAACACTGCAGTGAGACCCAACGAGTAGTTCATGGCAGGCTTTACAAGCCCCATATCCTCTTGTATGCCCTCGTATGTTGCTGAACGTTTGGTAAGGCCGTCCATTCCTCGTTTTGTCAGCTCCCTTGCAACCTCTCCAGCTCCATTTGTCAACTGTCCAAGCTCGTGGAAGGATCGAGGGAAGTAGAATCGAGAGTTGGAATCCGTAATGGGAGCATATGCGTCCGAGTCAGAACTGGGTAGCTGTACAATTGCAACTCCAACCGTCAAGAGGACCAGAGCTATCCACTTCTTCGAGGGTAGGTGCCGCCCCAGCATGGTAACGCTGAAAAGGGCCGTTGTAAGTATCTTGAATGTAATTAACCAATGTCCCGTGTCAGCTCCAGCACTTTTGAATTACCTTCAACTGGTACAGGATTTGAAAATGCACCGCGTCCAGGTTGCTAACCGCCACATATTGAAGGGAGTTCTGTAGTGTATACAACGTCGCAGGAATGGCTAACTTCCACCCATCCCCAGAAAACACAGACATGTATAGTTGCTCGAAAAGTACCGTCGCCGGCGTGGAAGGCGGTAGAGTCTGGGATATATCGTACATGGCAATCGTTAAGGAAACCGCGAGTTTGATGACTTCGTTGAGGAAGACTGCTGTTGAAGTAAAGTAGCGGTGTCCACCGATCGAAGGCATTGTCCGCGAATAGTGCATAATCTGTATATTCCGTCAATGCTGCTGCTCTTGTCCTTCTGCTGAGCCTTGTAGGGCTCGAAGGCTATTTGGAGGGGTACTGACAAGTATCAGGGCGGAATTCTGAAATGTGAGCTATTTGTAGTTAGCCATATGTCCAATTTCGCAGAGCGGCAAAGATTTGCCTACAGTGATGAGAGAAACATGCTTCATAGGCACTCCCATGAAAGAGGGCGCCTTCGACGGCGCGTCATTGACAGCCATTGCTACCCCCTTTGCCCAGAAAGGGCTATTCTTTTGCAGGTTTTCGACAAATGGACACACGACACAGGTTCAACAAAAGACGAAATCAAAAATTTCCAAATGTAGGATCGTCCAACAAGTTATTGCCTTATGTGCAGGCCAGCGGTGTGTGTGGAAAGGACTGAACTCGATGCGATGGATTTGGCTTGACTTGGCTGTCTTGAACTATTTGCAACTAAGATCGCGCTCTCGGCTCAGAAAAGGCTGAGAGATGGGAGCTCAGCCAATCGCTGAAGAAGACCCGCCAGTGGCTGCAACACCCTGAGCCTGGGGTTTTGACGTGCATGTAAGAAAAGGAGAACCCTGCTGCGTGCCCTGTGACTGTGACGTGAGTCCCTGAGCGATGATGTTTGCCTCTGTGGAGGTACGCCACGTAGTGAGAAACCCAAGCAAGTTTTTAGACGGCAGCAGCAAACAAAAAGCAAAATACATTACAAGTATTTGCACGTTGTAATCTATATGCAGCGTGTCGGTCTGAGGAACAGAGCTATGGTTGAGAGGTCTTCTTCTAATGACTCGAAACACCGCTCGTGATCATTCTTCGTGCCTGTTGTTTGATGGTCACATTGTCCTACGAGGTCTCCACACATGCATGCATTATCACCACCACCAGCTGGAGTCACTTGCATATCCCGGTACGTGGCCCAATACCGTCGACCACCCTGACGGCTCTTGGGTAGAGATGGCAACGGATGTGATAATGGTCGAGTTCCACAGACCGCCAAAGATCAGATGAGCTTTATTGGTTTGATGCTCAGAGGACATCGACTTTGCCGAACCATCGGGGTCAGCTGCCTCGATAGCTGAAAATATTGACCTCGGCCGACAATTCTTAGATTCAACAAAATCAGAGATAACATCTACTTCTTATATTATCTTCGTGGTGGATGGAAGCAAGTATCACCTCTCAGAGAGGATTAGTAGGATCTCAGTGTCAAAATTGGATATTATGAGCAGTTGCAGGCTTTGCGATCTAGAGGTCGGTGTTGGGATTAAGAAGAGCGCTATTCTCTCAAATGCTCATTTATGATACAGGTAACTATATACAATATTACTATTTACGTTCCTTCATCTCACTGTCCAAATGGCGCTCGCTGTCCAGGCATCCCTAGTATGTCCTTGAAATTTGAATATGGGTATAAAGTGCTTCCAAGTCAACAACAAAAGAAACAAGACAAATGAGATATGTGCAAAGCAGAGTGCTTCAAGACTTGCACCACATTATAGTGTTACACATTCCATAACATAGGCTCCTCATCTGCTAGAAAGTCGTCGCTATTGGCGACACCACTGTCGTCAACAAATCTCACTCCGGTATTTCGCTTCTTGGAGGCCACTCCAGAAGACCTATCAGGCTTGAATCCTCGAGCAGAGCCGACTGCGCTAAGTCTCGCAGCCGAAGGTGGTGCTGAGGAGGACACAGTGTCTTGCCTTTGGAGTGGCGCAATAAAGGAGTCCGGCCTCGGCTTGCCTTTGCGTGATGGGGCCCAGCTCGTTCTAGGCGTTGGTTCCTCGTCAGACCCAAAACTCAGGAAATCATCGAGGTCCGGTGATGGTTCTGCAGTGTCAATGGACTGTGTGGACGCCAGAGGCGTATCAAGGTAAAGAAGGATGGTTTGCTTCTTATCTGCTTCTTTAGCGGGACGGAGAGTGCTGGCGGACGACCGTGCTGTAACAGAAGACAACCTGGAAGGCTGCTTCTCCTTTTCTCGGGGAGGGGTCTTCATCGTTGTCTCATGCTCTTCAATGATCTCTTCTCGCATGCGAGCCCTCTTTTGGCGAAGTGCCTCGAGGAGAGCTTCTTCTTGCTGAGTCACAGCCATAAAACGACTGCTGCGCTCCGATGTCTGTCTGAATACCATAGAACTCGGGGATAGCGGTGGAGTGTGTGGGGCCTGTAGCGACTGGATAGAAGCGATTGAAGGCGGTTTCGCCCGTCGTGATGAGTTGCCGGATCTTATTGAGAATGATTGGTCTTTCTTTTCTCTCGGGGATGGAAGTTGTGAATATCGTTGGTGACTTGATGAAGGCGGTGTTGCAAGCTGTGGCGGCGGCGTCCATGGGCCTGAAAGTCGCGAGCTTGAGGCCGAGTTCTCGGGCACTGTGAGGTAAGGGGCTTGTTGTACAGGCCCGCGTCTCTGCCCATAATTCCTCGCGGTAAGCCCGCCGGATGGCTGAGTTGATTTCTGTACTTGAGAAGTATTTATGGGAGAGCCACAGCTACTACCACCGCTGCTTTTACCCCTAGATGGTGGGCCAAGGGACAACCCTGGGTCGGTCTCTGAATCATCCTCAGAATCAGACGAGAGTGACAGCACACTTTTCTCTTGTAAGTCCGAATGTGAGAAGGAACTGCCCGCAGTAGTCTTCGACGTTCTCGTGTTGCGACTGGATATACTCGCGGCACTAGTGGATTCCCAGTTGGAATTTGGTGGGGTCAAACTTGAAGGGGTCAGGCTTGAGGGAGTCAGATTTGTAGCTGCCAGACTCGAGCGGACGTTCTTCCAAGAGAATGGTTCCTTGCTTGAAGAGCTCGCCGGGGGATCCGGAGAACGCTTCGATGAATTGGGTTCAGGGTCCGTTCTTATTATTTTGCTGTCTCGTCCAGATGGTATATGGTCAGGAACTCTGGATTCGGGTATTCGGTCCATTCGTGGAGAACGGACAGGCAAGTTCTCATAATGGTCATACAACTGCAAAAGAGTGCCGTTGGTCTGTCGTTGCTCATATGATCTCTCTGAACGAACACTACACTTCTGGGACTGCATAGATTCCTTGGACTGCGACTTTTTGAGCTTGCGCCGTGCTGAATCTGGCATCAGACTTCCTGCGTTGTGTGACCCGTTCGTGGATGCTGAGGATGGAGAAGGTGTCATGTAATCAGAATCTGACTTGTCGCCATGCCTACGTGATTTTGGGAACAGCTTCGTCAAGTCCAACCGGCCGGGTTTCTTCCTTTTCTCAGGTGATTGAATTGCTTGAAGCCCGCTGCCATTATGCTTATTGCTTGCCGCAAAATGCTCATCAAATGGGTCAAGGGCCGTCTCAACCTGCAATAATGGGCTCCTTTGAACGACGGGAGGACATCCTTTTCGCAGTGCCAAATCACGGGCCGATGAAGCCGCAGTCTGCTGAGATATTGAGAGCGGCATCTGTTGCCTGTCGTAGAACGACTTGAGAGTCGAAGACGAGTCTTCGTTTCTCAAGCGCCCGCTTCTATCCGAAGTTGTTGTGGTCCCATCCTCTCCATACCGTCGTCCGAGCAGTGTTGAAGAAGCTTTCTCGCTGATACCCTTGGGCAAGACACCCGACTCATGCTCCCATTGCTCACTTTGTGATTCATGGATGCTTTCGGCGGAACGTGTGGAGTCGGATATAGATATGCTCATACCACTTGATCTAGAACCCGGATGTTTCCATTGATGTTGCCCCTCCTCTCGAATCGGCGATATATCGATGTTGAGGTTATTGGAAGTCCCGAGGATCCTCTGAGCCTTCGACAAATTGCTATTCCCTGGCACAGTTTGGACATTCACGGACGGAACCTCTTTATGTTTCCGGCCAGGAATTGGGAAGGAAAATTTGCTTGTTCGACCCATTGTTCCTGGTCCTGGCAGATCCAAATCGCAACGCGACTTTGGAGGGAAGTCCAGGAATTCTTGGTGGCTGCTTGACGCTGCGATCCTGCACCGTATATTGCTTTTGTCAGTGAGACATCGCAATGCAGCCGGCAGTAACGAGGGGTCCGTAGGGAGAGCTGATCTTCGAGGCGGGGTCGGAAGCAAATCAATGGTCGTCAAGTTGAGAAGGGTTATAGGTAGGGATGCTTTTGTTGGCAGTCCTCACTCTCAACTCTCCAACGACGTTACAAACGACGGTAAGGGGGAGTTGAAGAAGAATGAGAAGCCAGGTCGCTGCTAGCCATACCGTACCATATCTGGGTCCAGGATTGACAGACGCTCGGACTAAGACATCCACCATCTTTTCGTCTGGTGTGGCCAGAAAGGGTCACGGCGGTGGTTCTGCAATCTCCATCATCTTGGAAGCTCGGCAGCCAATTGCGGGGCGACAGCGTTTGCGGAATAGCTTGAGGGAAAGGTACCAGGGGCTGTATCGCGATTTGGAACAGCGGATACGCCGTCAGATAGCGCATCTTGGACACAGCTAAAGAAGTAGAGATGGTGTATCAATACGACAGGGGGCCAACTTCAAACAGAATAGAAGTGGTGGACCATGGGTGTTTGTATGAGACCTTTCGTAACATCGCTGCAACTCCCTTGGAACTGGTCGATGAAATGATCGTGGGCTTGTGTGCCTGCCTGAGGGCGATCATGGCTTGCTTCTGGAAATCATCTTGGGTGATTGAGTCGTTCCGGGATTCAGATCCAATTGTCTGTCGTGCATTCTCAATATTCAGGGATACAGTAGAATATTAGCCTCCCGAATTCCGGATCGGCAGTCGACCCCATCTTCGATTCTGCCTGGCTACAAGCGTAGAAACGAATCTTACAATGTTTTCTTCATTATTCGAGAGAAAGCTGACAGTGTTTTATCCTCCCTCGTATGGCTTGCTGAATTATCCCGTGGTCTGTTTTCTGGTCAAATCTCGGCCATACGAGCCGGGAAAATGACCACTTAGTAAGATGAAGGAGAAAAATAGTTTCACAAAAGTTCCGAACACTGCTTCTAGTCTCTATAGAACGGTTCTTGACCTCGTGGCTTTATTGCTAGCCCGATAAGGGCGGTGGAACATTGGATCGAACATGTAGGCATGTTTTGATTGGCCAATCCTATGAAGATTCAGCTGCCCAAAGCCACATCACTTGGTGCAAGCTCGAGAAGAAGCATTTGCGGCCTGGCCTGGTATCTTCAGCTTTCCGGCTTCCGACTAATATTTAGCTTTCAATGACTGTGCCACGATCTTCTGGACTGGATAGAGAGACCATTCCTGGGCGCGTTAAGTCACGCATTCCAAAATGCATGGGGTAGGATAACAAGATTAGCAGGTTATTCTATATAGAAGTTTCAAGTAGGGACATTTCAGAGTTCCCTGTGTACTTTCCCAATACGGGAACATTCTGCGTAGCACAGTCTGGAATACTCATGTCACGAGCAAAGAAGCCGATGCGCAAGAATACGGTATTAACTTGCTCCCATTGCTTGAGAGATGCCCAAAAGAGCACTAGTACTAGTCGTGAGACCGCGTCGTACATGGGGACAGCAGAGAGTCAATACCGCAGTAGCAGGCTTGAAGTAAATCCGGTAAAATTTTTAGAAGTAGGAAACTTATCCGAGCAGAATCTGTACCCAGAGACTACGGATAAAAGCCCTAATATGTTTGCTTTTTGAAGCCATACACAAATGGGGGCGGACCTTGCCACAAGACCCAAAGACACCAAGGAAAATTTGAAATCATTGAACCTCCGATTCGGAGCCACTGTAGACGAGTACAGTAGTCCACAATTCCATGAAGCCAATGAAGTTTTGTAGACCATTGACTTAGCAAATCCGTGAGGAATAAAGCTTCATGAAAGAAAAGAATGTGAGGACTTATCTGGATAGAGCTTTATAAGGGAAACCAGAAGATCAAGCAACAGTTGTATTGAAACTCTCAACTCGGCTACATGAAGAAGGGCCTCGTATAGTAGTGAAGCCGATAGCATATAGAGAAAAAGGGAGAGGAAGAGAAGAAGGAATACTTCTTACAACAACACCACTGCTATTGGAACTTGGCTAAATTGCTCGGTATAAGCTTGCGCAAAACCTCCACCTGCTTCGCAACCATCCTCAATTTCATGTCCTCTGCCCCACTGGTGTCCTGCCGCCGCATACCGCTGCCATATAACACGGTGAAATCCGGGAGAACCTCTCCTTCTGCAACCTCGCATAGAGCACCAATTTTGCAATGCTATGACCCCATCAGAAAGAGCATTAACAGCATGATGTTCAGCATACCTTGCCAATGACTGCCCCCTTTCCAATTTTTGCGTTGATTTCAACAACAGACCCTTCTCCGATCCTCCGTGCTTCCACAACAGCTCCAACTTCTATCACAACGCCATTCTCGATGGTCACATCGTGTTCCTCGTCATCTGGTGGGTCGCTTTGCAGGCCGATCTGACTTCGTTCGCTGATAATGCAGTTACTTCCCACAGATATTGGGGCATGTCCAGAATTGAGCTTCGTACGGGGGTGAATAACAGTGTTCGCGCCCAGTGTTATGAGGTGTGTACCCGTCAGTGCAGCTTGATCTGCAATAACCAGAGAGGAAGACAACTGGGTTGGAGGTTTTGGAGGAGGGGGCATCATAGATGCTCGTTTGCTCGACATATTGTCTGCTGAAGAAGAGATTTGGCAGGAGATTGTCTGGTTCTGGATGTCAATGGAAGCAGGGTAAGTATTGACCTGAAGTCGGAGTAGATGGATAAATCAGAATGGGCATTCTCATTACTTGAAGTTGATGCCGCTTACTTCTTGAATGATGAGCGAATCTGACTGCAACAATGTTCTTCAATTGTTCGCGATGCTCACTGTCTTGAACCTGAGGTGCATTGTCGGGAAAGATACTCGATATTCATGCTCTTTACATAAACGAGCTGCTTCGCAACATTGTTTCGCCGGTTGCCCGTGCTAGCTTCAACCAATCAACACACCCATATCGATGATGACTTCAAAGACTAAATAAGTTACATTGAACCTCAAACTCAACCTCCACCCTGCCTGTTACTATCAATTCGAGCTCAATCGAGCACAACCACATATCGCAATGCTTTCGCGACACGCGCCTTCACCCAAGGCTGTTGCCTCCATTTCAACTCGTGTCCTTCCTTCAACAGCGTGCGCCACCTCCCGATTCCCTTCCTCCGCTTCTCTAGCACAGCAGAGCCGTGGACTTGCCACAGTTGCAGATGCCCCTCCTCCACCGAAGCGGACACAATTTGGTGGATTGAAGGATCAGGATCGTATTTTCCAGAACCTCTACGGACATCACGGAGCGGATCTGGCGAGTGCCAAGAAGTATGGCGACTGGCATAAGACGAAGGAAATCCTGCTGAAGGGTCATGATTGGGTATGTTGGATATTGTGGCAGACAATCGGAATGGAAGTTGTTGACGAACTCCACAGATCATCTCTGAAATCAAGGCTTCAGGTTTGCGAGGACGTGGTGGTGCTGGATTCCCTTCCGGAATGAAATGGGTATGTTCATATTGTAATTTGATATTTGAAAGGGTACTCATTCGTTTTAGTCATTCATGAACTTCAAGGATTGGGATAAAGACAACAAACCAAGATATTTGGTCGTAAATGCCGATGAGGGCGAGCCTGGAACCTGCAAGGACCGAGAGATCATGAGAAAGGACCCCCACAAGCTCATTGAAGGATGTCTGGTGGCCGGTCGAGCTATGAACTGTACAGCTGCATACATCTACATCCGTGGTGAGTTTTACCACGAAGCGACAGTCCTTCAACGAGCAATTCAGGAGGCGTATAAGGATGGATTGATCGGAAAGAACGCTTGCGGGAGTGGCTACGATTTCGATGTGTACCTGCACCGCGGAATGGGAGCCTACGTTTGCGGAGAGGAGACATCCCTGATCGAATCTCTCGAGGGCAAGCCTGGAAAGCCTCGGTTAAAGCCTCCGTTCCCAGCCGCTGTTGGTCTTTTCGGATGTCCATCGACCGTAGCAAACGTCGAGACAATTGCTGTAGCACCAACGATTTGCAGAAGAGGAGCAGGGTGGTTCTCATCTTTTGGCCGTGAGAGAAATTCTGGAACGAAGCTCTTCTGTATCTCTGGTCATGTCAACAACCCATGTACCGTTGAGGAGGAGATGAGTATTCCTCTCAGGGAGCTCATCGATAAGCACTGCGGTGGTGTCCGTGGTGGATGGGATAATCTGAAGGCCATCATTCCCGGTGGCTCATCAACTCCAATTCTTCCCAAGAATGTCTGTGATGAGCAACTCATGGACTTTGATGCTTTGAAGGACAGCCAGTCAGGTCTCGGAACAGCCGCCGTTATAGTAATGGACAAGAGCACAGACGTCGTTCGTGCCATTTCCAGGTTGAGTCACTTCTACAGACACGAGTCTTGTGGTCAATGCACCCCTTGCAGAGAAGGCAGCAAGTGGACCGAACAGATTATGAAGAGATTCGAGAAGGGACAAGGTCGTGAGCGAGAAATTGATATGTTGCAAGAGTTGACGAAGCAAGTCGAGGGACACACTATTTGTGGTAAGCAAGAATCAGGCACATCCTTATGGGTTTGAACTAACATGAAGCAGCTCTCGGCGAGGCTTTCGCATGGCCCATTCAGGGTCTCATTAGACATTTCCGACCGGAACTGGAGGCACGCATGCAAGACTATGCCAAGGCTCATGGGGGCAAGCAAGCTCTTGCTGGTGGATGGGAACCAGACGCAAGACAGCAAGGAAAACTGATTGCGCCTGGGCAATAGACGGTTGGCCTTAGACAGACTGTTCATAGGGATTCTCCTATTGTAATTATTGGCATTCGGCATGGGTGCTCTTTTGATCGGCGCAATGTATCAGCAAAACGCTTCATTTACTTTGCCTGGCTTTGATCTCGAACCAGTGATATGTTGATATGACACGACTTGAAATTTCACCCAGTTCCTGGCGTGCTCTTTGCCTGCTGTTTCAAGTGGTTCGCTAAGCGATGACTTGTTTTCAGAATCTGCCCAAGACAACGCATCACACAATGCGTAACGGTGAGTGCTCACCTTGCCTGCGAGAGGCATCTGGTGGCTTTGAATTTCTATTATGCCTCAAAGTAACTCCACTTTTACACTGCAAGCCTCAAAATCAAGTGACAAGTAGACGCTTCTCACGAACGACTTTTTTTGGTCACCGCCTTACCAGCCCAACAATATCTCCAAAGAGCGCACAGTCTGTTTCTGCCTTCGAAACCAATCCAACACGCTGCCGTAGAAATGGGCTTTTACAAAAATGTCATCCGCTTCACCAGTGACGCCAGTGAGTCCTCCTTTCTTCTTCTTCTACTTCATCTTCGACAACCACGTGATGCCCTTAAAAAGACATAAATTGCTGACACCACCACACAGCCGCCCTCGAAAAGATCCTTCGGCTGTTCCAATCCCTATGTCAAATCCTCGCAGCATACGCCATATCTGCAGACGATGCAACGCCATGGCTTCTCTTGAGAGCACAATTTGCCCTAGGTAAGAGCCATTGTACCAGGCTGCCAGGATATGAGAACCCTCATAAACATTTTTTTTGACTATATTTTTGACGTCTTAGCCCAAACTGAGCTGACTTGATTCATAGGACGCCGATATTTCCGCTTCTTTCGATTTTTAGACTGTTTTTCAAAGGCACATGACTGCTTTCGTCACGTCGATGGCGTAAGAGGCGTGTTGGCGGTGGGAAAGTGGACGTGTTTGGGAGGCTACATGTTTCTGGAGTCCGTGACAATTGTAAGTCCTCAATGCTCTCCAGGGCTTTCATATTCAAGTAAAAGTCTGGGTAGGAATCCTCGTCCTGAAAGCTAGACTGACAATGTGAGTAGCTCGACGCCATGGGGTATTGGCCAACGCCTCAAGCGAGCACCTGCTTGCTTGAGGGCAATAAGTTCTGGTTCTACTCCTTGGTATTCTCGATACTCTGGGGAGTAGTGCAGTACGTGGATGCTAGCAACGAAAGCTACAAAGTTGGGGTCAAGGAGATCGACGAGAAAGCTAGTCGTGAGACTTCATCGGATCTGGAAGCTGAGGCAAATTTGGCGTTTGAACTGGAGCGGACGGCACAGTTTCGAAAACTTAAGAGTCAAATGGTGATCGATGGTTTTGATATTTTTAGTCCTGGATTTATCACAGGTTGGATTAGAACATCGGCCTCTTTTGTGGGATTCTCGAGTGTAGTAAGCACTGTCTTGTCGCCAAAGGAGATATGGGACAGGTTGAAAGAATGATGAAATAATACCAAGCAAGATATTGCATAATTTGCTTGAAACTGTACGACCCGACCCTTTCTATAGAAAACTCTATGCCCAGGTGCTTCAATCGTTTACATCAAATAACACTTTCCTTCTTCCAACGATTCATGACTATAATATGGTCCACTAGTTTATCAACGAAAGGTTGATGACGACTAAGACCTCCTTACTTTCTTAGACGAGATCTTCAGCAGCCTGTCTCGGCTCCTCGCTCTCGGTGCCCCTTCGTCGAGCAGAGCCCGTATCAGCTCCACCCGCGCCCACAGAAGCCTGTGTTGGAAGTTTGTTGTCTCGAGGAGCAAACTTGGGCTTCAAGTCGGTCAATCTTGCAGTAAGCGTCAAGCTCTTCTCATCGAGGACAGGAACTGCTACCAAAACCTGGCAGAGTCTAAGTACGAGTTAGCAAATGCCTCAAGGTTCCGTTACGGAAGACTTACACAACAAAGTATCCAACAATGACACCGGCCTTGTAGGGTCCTCCATAATAACGATTTGTAAGAGCATTCCCGAGGATCAAACAGAGTGTCAAAGCAGCGCTGAGGCCCACGTCCGCATATGTGACCGTCTTCGGCTTTCCATGGCTTCCTCCAAGATCATGCTTCCAGGCACTCTGCCGAAGCTCAACGGTCACTTTGAAAACATGAGAGACAGAGTATTGAACTACGTGGACAATGTTCAGAATCATAAGAAGGGCCAGGAAAATGTCGGCAGCAATGAATGCTTCGCGGCCATCGATGACGAATACGATGAATGCTGCAAGGGCGAGAATGAACGAAATGGTTCTGAGAACGAGTACAGGACTCAGGGTGACAGAACAAGCAGTAGGCATGTGTCGAACAGAACTGCTCTCGGTAGTTGGTAGCAGATGCGCGTGTGGTGATGCATCACGCTCTGTCTCGCCGGAAGCCCGAGGCAGCGACGAATATTGCGTCTGATTGTTGAAGGATGCCATGTTTCCTTCAAGCAAATTATGTTGAAACGATTGATATGCTTAGTAGCAAACGGTAATGTGTATAAGATTCAAGGACGTTCAAATGAGAACCGGAAGAATTCCTTCTTGCGAAGGTAAGATAGATATATATGGGCTTTTGTTGGACGTTCAGTAGTGTTTGTTGGTGTCTGCCTTGAGTAATATGGATCACACCTACTTGGGCGATCAATTTGCCTGCTCTATTTGTTTGCACGCTACATGAGTGGCTGAACAAGCTTTTAAACCCACCAACAGCTTGATATACACGTAAAAAGAACTGACAGCCATACAGAGCAGTGAGAACTGGTAGGATTTGCTGCTGATTCGACTGCCGGAAAGGATTCTATGGTGGCTCATGTTGAAGTGTGCGGCACAGTTGCACACACAGCCTCTCCGAAACCCCGTTAGACTTGTTTTGGAGCCACTTCTTCACACTGGCCCGGCTGGTTCCACCATGAAGGATCTGGAGAGGGCGTTCTCGATGCACAGCATCGTACTATACTAAAACATCGAGTTGCTGGACCCGACATCGCAATTCACCGGCAAATTATCTTTCTGGTTGTGGATTCCGTAGATAGTGATATCCATATCCGCCCAATGAAAAAGCTTAAGGTTAAGTCACGTGTGTTGTACGTACAACCCCATATCAACCTGATGGCCGAGGTCCTGATAGATTCTAGCATGCCTGTTGATATGAAGAGGAATATACTTTAAAGCTTGCTCGAATAGTAGACTGGAAATAACTAGACTTGCTGCCATGGACTGCACACACTCTGCTCCGGTCGAAATGCGAAAAGCAGACAGTTCAAGACAGCAGACATTCGGGAGGCTGCAGCAAAGAGGCTGAGTGTCTAATGACACCAATGATATCAAGCCGTGGACCCATACAAAGAATAGCATTAGAGGGTTGTTGACTGCTCGACTCAATTGTAGAGCATAGTTCAGGTACTGATAAGGTATCATGGGGGATTTAAAGTCGGAGCTGACTTGGACTCGAGCTCGAGCCACAACAGACTGGCGATAGCGGCACGCTACCTGTCATCACGCTCCTGGGAAAAGTCTCCGCGATCAGTACATGCCAATGTGGGCATTTCCTAGAATATGCATTCATGCCAGGCATTGTTGCCACTTATCTCCATTCACATAGCGATTTCTCCTGTTCTACATGTGTTACCAGACTCCTACCAACGCCACTTGTCACCGAAAAAAATGAAAGCCGCCCTATGGCTATGCAGCAAGCAGAGATATTATACAAGCAAAGCAACATTTTCCTCCACCTAGTTTTGTCCACCGCCCCGAGGTCGCTTACCAGCATGACCTTGCTGTCCGCCCATAGAACCCTCCTCTCGAGCTCGCTTAACGCCTGCTGGACCCGTTGGGCTATAAGGAGCCGCTGATGCATTCAATCCACCTCGCTGAGCAGGCCCACCTCTGCCTCTACCAGGCTGTCCACCACCTCCTCCACCTCCTCGTGCTTGATAGAGCCCATTTCCATTCCCACGTCCTCGGATCGAAGCATTGCCTCGCATAGTTGGAATTGAGGAAACCCGTTGAGCATTGTTTACCGGAGCCTGGAAGATAGTTAGTTCATGCCAGAAAGGATCATGGAGGCTACGCACGTTTGGAATGTTACTGGGAGGTAACACTGCTGTGCCATTCTGGTTCATCGAAGCATTCAATGCTTGGGATGCTCGACGTTGCTGGGGTGGTTGAGTCGGTAGCAAGGGTGGAGCCGATGGCTGATTGACGGGTGCTTCGGATTTCACTTCAGCTGGCGAAGTAGCGGCATTGGAGTTTCCGTTTGCCTGAGCTGGGGCTTCTGTTGACTTGTCAGCTTGGAAGAAATCGGTATAGGTAAGAGAATAAGTACCAGGTGTAGCAGCGGGAGCCGATACAGCAGGTGCTGCTGGCGCTGGCGGAAGCTTCCAAGCCTTGACGTCCTCCCATACTTCTACAACAGGTTTCTGAGGAGTTTCTTGGACCGCTTGTTCAACAACCTCCAACTTCCCTGTGGCAGTACGGGCCTTATTTTCCGACATATTGATCTTTAGCGCCGATTTTCTGCTCTCCATGAAGACTGCATTTGTCTTTGCAGCTTCGGCCTTGTGAGAAGCTTCAACTAATGCCTTCGCATGCTCATCGATCAGCTTCTGTGTTTCCTTCAAATGCTCATCCTTTGACTTCTGGGCCTCTTTGGTGACCAAGTTCTTGATGTTGTGCTTGATGATAGACTGAGCAGTCGGATTCTTAGATATGAAGTCACGGACTTCGGCCTCTGGAAGATTGGACAAGATTTGCTCCAATCCCTCGGGCTTCTGGTTAGGAGTTGCGGGGGTTGCGGGAGTGGCGGGGGGTGCTTCGTTAGCTGGCTTCGGGGCCTCCGCGGCAGCCTTCATTGGAGTGCTAGGTGGCTGAGCGACCTTGTTCTCCGCTAGCCATATCTGTTTTTCTTGCTCTAGCTTCAGGTTGTATTCGGCTTCAAGCTCGGTCTTCTGGGCCTCTCTTGACTCAACTAGTTTCTTGTTCAAAGCAGACTTCATCCTATCTGAACGAACGCGGACCGTGTTATCCATGTCTTCTTCCATTTTGGCAGCCTTCTCCTCTGCCTCCTTCATCTTGGCTTCTGCTGCAGAAATGCGATCTTCTAGTTTCTTTCTCTCCTCATCAGAAAGCCCGGTGGCCACGGGCGTCTCGTCGATCTGGCCCTCTTCAGCTCCATTTTGCATCGCTGCATCGGACGTGGCGGCAGTCTGCTTCGACTTCGCTTCAGCAGCTTCGGCAATAGCACTATCTCGCTCAGAATTTGACTTCTCAAGCTGCTCTCGCAGAGTATTGAGTTGGGTTTCCAATGTCTGCTTCTCTTGCTTCACTTGCTCGAGTTCCTTGCGGAGGTCTGCGAGTTGCTGGTCAAGAGCTGGATCCGCCTGTGGTGTGATTGCCTGAGTAATCGCTGGCTGAGGAGTTTCTGGAATATTAGCCAAAGCACGATCGCGTTCCGACTTGACCATTTCAAGCTCTTGACTAAGGGACGTGAGCTGTTGTTCAGCCGCTTCTTTCTCTTGAACTGCAGTCTCGAGTTGCTGTTGAAGACCTGTGAGCTGTTGTTGTAGGGTTTCTTTCTCTTGAATGGCCGCGTCTCTCTCGGCTGTTCGGTCCTTATTCTCCTTCAGGTTGATTCGATTCCGCTCCTTGGCTTGTTCAATCAACTTTGTGCGAGATTGTTGCCAAGCAGCCTTCTCTCCCTCGAGCGTTTGTATCTTGTCCTGCAAAGGCTGCTGCTCTTCAGCCAACGAATCGCGTTCGGCGCGCAAAGATTCGATGGTCTCCTTGAGCTGTTCCATCTCTACTGGATCGATACGGTCGTATTTGGAGATGATATCCTGAGTACGCTTCTGCCATCGGTCCCGATCCTCTTGCAACAGACGCATCTCGCCTTCCGATGTCTCCTTGCCCTGCTCAAGCTCACGGATCTTGCTCTCCAATGGTTGAATCTGTTCTAGCAGATCCTCGACACGCTTGGTCTTCTCAGCTAGCTGGGCTTGTGCTTGGCGGGCTTCATTTCTCAAAGTAATGCTGCTCTCACGGAAAAGATTCAGTTCGTTCAACTTCTCCATGAGGTCCTTGTGGGCGATAGAGCTACGACCGCCATCGGCATGTTGACGGCGTTCTTGGTCTAATTTCAGTCGGCTCTCATCAAGCTGTGATTGAGCGTAGTCAAGCTGTTGTTGCAGGCGCTTGGCTTCCTGGATCTTCAGTTCGTATTGAACTTCCACAATCTCCTTCTCTCGCCTCAAGTAGTTGTTGAGCTCTCGGAGACCATCTGCATTACGATCGATGCTTGACTCCGCCATTGGAGATTCGGTGTCGGCTGGACTTGATTCAGGTAGAACGGTGCGACTTTGTTGAAGACCCGTAATCTGAGCACTCACATTCTCTAACTGTTGGTGCAGAAGCTTGTTTTGTGCATTGAGATCATCACGTCGGGTTCTCAACTCTTTCAGCTCTTTCTCAAACTGATCCCGCCGCTCTTCCCAAGAGCTCTGGCTTTGACTCAAAGTCACCTTAGCAGATTCTGCCTCAGCCTTGAAAGTAGCGGACTCCGTCTTGAGTTGATTGTATTCGCCTCGGAGGACCTGGAGTAGCTTCGCAGCCTCTGCGTGCTTGACGAGCTCATTCTCATAGTCTTGTTGGGCTTTAGTCGCGATCGCAGCTTGGGCACGAAGATCCTGTTGATGAAATTGAGCTGCGGTAGCGTGCTTCTCATCTTCATCCTTAAGTCGAGTGATCTCGGCCTGTAGAGCGGCCCTTTCCTCCTCGGCTTGTCTAGCTACTTCAGACTGGCCATTTCGAAGTGCTGTGAGCTCGTTATTTGTATTAGTAAGCTCGGATGAGATATCGTCGACTCTCTGCTCAAGTTCCCGAATCTTGGTGTCTTTCTCCTCAATGATGCTGTCCATTTCCTCGCGGTATTGGTCTTGGGTAGCATTGAAACTGGCAAGTTCCTCCTCTGATGACTGGCTGATTGCTTTGTACTGCTCCATTTGGCTCTTTGTATTCTCAAGCTCAGATTTTGCAAGTTCAAGATCTCTCTTCAGCTCTGATACCTCGATTGCGAGCTCTTGCTCCCTGGTAAGCTCCCCGTCGGGGTCCGCCCCGTTGGAATCAGTGGGTGCTTCAGCGTAACGCGGCGTTGGTCTAGGTTGCAGAAGCACCACCCGCTCCTCAGCGGACTTGAGTTCGATTGTGAGTTCATCAACCCGTGACTGTAAATGATCGCGAGTAGTCTTGGCGGCAACCAATTCTTCCCGGACCTGGCTGAGACTCGAGGCGAGGTCATCGATGCGTTTCTGGGTCTGCTGGGCGTCATACTCCTTCCGCAATTGGGCTTTCCGGCTCTCCTCAACCTCGTCGTTCAGTTTGCGTTTCGTGTTGGTCAATTCAGCTTCAAGACTCTCCACTTGAGATGTCAATCGGCGCCGAGTCTCAGAGTCGGCAAGCTCACGCTCATTTTGAAGTGTCTGCTGGTTGGCAATCAGAGTGTTCAGTCTGGACCGTTCATTCATCAACCCTTCGTTATCCTGGCTAAGACGGTCCTGAATATCCTTCCAGAGTTTCTTCTCGGCCTTGAGGTTTGCATTCTCGTTTCTCATGCTGTCCACCAAGCCCTTCGCTTCAACCAGATCCTCGGCGACAGATTGAGTGCGCAAGTCTTGCTTCGCAGACGCTTCAGACAGAAGTTGTGACCGCTTTTGCAATTCGCTATTCTCGTTGTTGAGCATGGTGTAGTTAGAATTGAGCAAGTCGTAGCGTTCATTCGCGAAGGTGAGCTGGCTGTTTATCTTGGCGATTTCGGCTTGGAGAGTACCTTTTTCTTGAGAAAGTCTCTCCAACTGCTCTTTCATAGTACGACGATCGGTAGTCTGCTCTTCTCTGTATTGATCGAAATGGGATTGTAGTTCTCGTAGAAGACTAGCATTATCTTGACTACCAGGGGCCTGCTCGGTCGATTGCACCAAGCTGTTGCGGTTCCCATCAATTGATTGGCCAAAGACAGATGCAAGATCTGATGTCGGTGGTAATTGTCCTCGGTGCTGGAGCATTCGTCGAAACATATCTCTCTCTTTGATGTAACTTTCGGAACGAGTAATCATAGACTGGAGCTCGTCCTTGTAGTTCTCAATCTTTGATTTGAGATTTTGGACTTCTTCGTGATCTTGAGCTGCTTGATGCTTGGCGGCCAGTGCTTCTTCGCTTTCCATCTGAGCACCCAATTGACGAGTGATCTTGAGAAGCTCCTGGTTCTTGTCTTGAAGTTCGCTGACACTTCGGAAGATAGTGAGTCTCTGGCTGATGAACCGGTCCGTGTCCGTGAGACCCTCGAAGGCTCCTTCTTCAACCTCACCCCTAGCTAAGCGCTCGAGCTCTGCTCGATCTGCAGGGCTCAATGCATCCAATCCACGCTTCTGGGCCTCCATGTCACACAGTAACATCTTGATTTGTGCGCTAAGGTCTCGGAGCTGCTGATGAAGAATGCTTGCTTCGGCATGGGCAGTGGCAGCTTCAGTCTCAGCCTTTCTCGCATCTTTCTTCGCACGATCTCTCTCCTTGCCAGTCTGGTCAACAAATTTGGACATTTCAATCACCTCTTGATGGAGACGCCCGTTCTCAGCCTGGATCTCCTCAATCTCCGGTTGCTTTGCCTCCAAGCCCTGGACCATCTCCTCCATTTCTGCAGCCAGGCGGTCACCGCGTCGCTTCTCGGCCTTGTACTCCATCTGAAGCTTGTGATTCTCCTCGATGAGTTGTGTTGATGTAACGACGGATTTACGTACCGATCCAGGAGTTCCATATTGGGCAGGCGAACCTGATCTACCAAGCATGGAACCATTCAGACCTTGTCGGGGGGTTCCTGGGACTGATCCGGCCCGTGGTGCAGATAGCAAGCCTTCCAGACGGTCGACTTCGATCTCCAATTCAGCGCATCGGTGCTCTGCCCGGTCTCGTTCCTGTTTCTCCTCCTCCAAGGACTGTTCGAGTCGTGAGATTTGTGCAGCCGCATCATCCTTGACTTTCTCAAGACTAGCTTCAACCTCCTTGAGTCGGTTCTTGTGTGTTTCCGTTTGCTGTGACTGGAGTTCCGCTAGTCTTCGGGCACTCTCAAGCTCCTGGCGGAAGCCCTCCTCGGATTTAGCTGCTGCTTCTTGAAGCTGCTGTACTTTCCCAAGAGAATCCTCAGCCTTCTTTTGAATTTCGTCAACCCGGGTTCGCAAGGCTTGCTCCGTCTTCTTCAAAGCCTCAAGGTTCGAATTTGCATCTTCATTCAGGCGTTGGAGTTCCGCAATTCGGGCACCCTTCTCCTTTCGATACTTCAAAGCTTCCGCACTCTTTGTTTTCAATTCATTCTCGAACCATTCATTGTTACGCTTAGCCAGCTCGATTTCTTGCTTCAAAGACTGTTCTCGGAATTTGGCACTTGAAGCCGCGGAATTGGCATTCTGGACAGTTTGCTGCAGAGCGGATATTTGTTGACTAAGTTCCAAGCCCTTCTGGTGTTGCTTCTGAAGATCCTTCGCAAGTTCATCATTTGCTGCTGTCTTCGACTCCAGCACTGACAAGGTGTCTCGATTACCTGCTTCCAATGATGTGATTCGTGCATGCAAAGTTTCGACTTCAGATGTTGAGGTCGTTGAGGAGGACTTCAAAGTTTGTAGTTCGCTTTCAAGGGACGATCTCGCGTTCTCTGCAAATTTATTGTTAAGCACGTGTGTAATAATTGGTAGTTCCTTCAAATACATACCTTCTTCCTTCAATTTGGTCCGGACCTCTTCAACAGTCTTCTGCGCCTTCTCCACATTGGCGCGCAGACCTTCAATGCGCGTCTCTGAAGTCCGCACCGAGTTCTCTAATTCGATATCAACCCGCAGTTTGTCTGCTGCTAATTCATCATGCTCGCGCGCTTTTGCCGTGATAGCTTCGAGGACCGATAGAACGAGCTCAGCCGTAGGCGAATCGAGAGTAGAGCTGAGAGTCTGTTGGGGAACACTCAGATAGGCCGACAAGTAGTCGACATCCAGTGCAGCCATAGCCATGGCTATGAGAGAATCCTCATCAGTTTCGGGAACGTGTCATAGGGCCAAAGATGTTGACGTTGATGAAATGGCAGAAACCGCGTTTGTTGTGAATGCGCTGTACTCTACTGCGCCTCGGGAAAGGTGATATTAAAAGAATCGAAGTTTGGATCCCAAGCACATGCCTCGCAGGCTATCGATCCCGTATTGCGAACCTTGAAATATGTGCGGGGGAGGGAAGCTCGAGAGTGTGTTGGTCGAAAATGGCCGTCCTTTGAAGCTCCGCTTGCAAACATCTAGGTAGGTCCGCTAGCGCGCGCTGTTAGCGTGCCAAGCCAAGATTGACTGAAGCCTTGCCCTGCCTTGCCCTCGCAAAGGCACTTCAAGCCTCACTCACTTCAACGATTCATCTTCGGAGCCTGCCTCCATTTTTCCTTTGTTTCAATTATTATTTCACCAGGCCGCTTGCTCGTGCACAATCCTTTGGGCATTCGCTGATTCGGTACTGCTACTGTGAATGCGACCACGAGCTGAAAACTCATTCCTGTTTCCTCAATTGTCTTGACCAGGCCGATACCACTTTCTTCATCGTCTTCGATTGAACGCTCCACCTCAGCATAGGCTTCGCGCGAAAAGAAGCCATGTCTTCCTATCTACAGAAGCAGCAGGCTCTTTTTAAGAGCGATGCTATGTCTGCAGCGCCAAAGATCTCTACCAAGCGTAACCTCGCACCACCAGCTCCTGAGTCTGCGCCATCTCCAGCTCCGTCGAATGCTTCGAATGCCTCTAAAAGCGATAACAAAGATGCGAAAAGAAAGAGAGAGTCGGAATCCAAGAAGAACATTGTCTACTCTCAACCTGCTGCCACAGGCTATGGAAATGAAGCGTTCACCCAAGTCACATACGTTATCGAGTTCCTGAAGAAGAAGGATGAGGCAAAGACTTTCCACGAGATCTTGCAGTACTTGAGTCAGGTTCATACCGATCAGAATACAAAGCAAATGATCGCCAAGATCCTCAAGAAGCACGATCGAGTACAATGGTTCCCAGATTTGAACCTGAAAACTCAGACTTGGGACTCTGGATCGTACAAGCACCGCCCTATCATAAACGTCCGCTCCAAGAAGGATCTCATTGCATACCTACAAAACAAGGTCGATGCGCAGGGAGTCTCTGTCAAGGATTTGAAGGACGGCTGGCCGGATTGCGAGGATGCTATCGATGAACTAGAAAAGGAGAAGAAGGTCCTGGTCACTAGAACGAAGAAGGACAATCACGCTCGGATGGTTTGGAGCAACGATCCGACTCTGGTCAAGGACATCGATACTGAATTCCAAGTCATGTGGCACCAAATCGAATTACCCAGCGTCGACGACCTCGTCCGAAAACTTCAGGAAGCCGGTCAAAAGCCTGCTAGCGAGGACCCAAGTAAGCGCATCAAGGCGGCACCGAAGGCAAAGGAGAAGAAGAAGAGACAAGCCAGGAAGGGCGGAAAGACAACGAACACACATATGGCACACCTGCTCAAGGATTTCTCGCACCTCAAACGATAGAAGTCATATAATTGCGGCTGTCGGAAACCTGGGGATTACATCGGAGGGCCGGTCTTCACTTTGCATGCATTTCGGGCGTTCTCGAGGGAATTCTCGTCACTTGTCTTTAGCGATGGCGTTTGATCAACTGTGGTCGGAGGTGAGGAAATCTCAGAGGTGTCGAACCTAGAGAATTCATGCCTTCAAAAACCCGGGAGCTCAGTCATAAGCGTTGAAGATGCCAAACATGGTAAGTATAAGGCAGTGTGGTCCAAGCCAACTCCCTGATTGCGGATCTCCGTACCCAGGTGAGAAACGACAGGTATCTGTATAGCCCTACTACTCGATTCGATCCTCCTCATACATGCAAGTGCTTTTTCTTTTGGCTCATATAAGTTCCTCGGACTCGATTCCATGAATAGCATACCCTTCGAGACATCTTCCTATATTGTTTGACGTAAGCCTGAATTTCAGCAGCCAGGTTGCAAATGTTCAGACTTCAGTCTCGGCAGAATTAATCAATGATAATGACGAAGCTTTTATTCTTTTCCCTCTCTAAGAAACTCAAGCGCGCGGCTCCCACATTGAACCGAGGCGGCAGAATCTGGCGTCACCACACCTCGGAGGCGGGGATGTTTCGACTTTGCTGATTTCTAATCCCCTCTAACCAACTCCGAGAGTTCCACGAGACCTCTTTTTATGATAAGTAATCATCGAGTACCTTCTATTCTCAGCTCTTTAACTGTCACATACAAATACTCTTATTCCTCTGAGCTACGCGAATTAGACTTCCCGCATCTAAATCTAAAGTCTTGACGCTCCACCCACCAACGCTGTTCCCTGTGAATGTTCAGGCCAACTCTGCGCAGCATGACTCAATTTAACATTGAGGTTGTCAGTGATAGTGTCTGTCCCTGGTGTTATGTAGGCAAAAGGAAGCTCGATGCTGCCATTACGGCATACAAGCAACTGCATCCAGATTCTGGGGACACATTCTCAACAACCTGGATGCCATTCTACCTCAACCCTGGTGCACCCAAAACAGGTAATAATTTTCATCTAACGTTTTTATTTTTTTTTTTTTTAGAGAAGTCCCTGACCAGGAGACAGGTGTTGACAAGACCGCTTATTACAAAACCAAGTTCGGCGAGGATCGCACGGCCATGATTTTCGAGCGGCTGGCGCAGACGGGCAAGGAAGCCGGTATCAACTTTAAATTCGGCGGCAAGACGGGGAACACGAGAGACAGTCACCGTCTGATCCAGCTGGGCAAGACCAAGTCGCCAGAGATGCAAACAAAAGTCGTCGAGCAGTTATTCGCCGCTTACTTTGAGAACGAGGGCGACATCACGAGTCATGATGTTCTGCTAAATGCTGCTACGAAGGCGGGATTGGATGAGAAGGAGGCGAAGGATTGGTTGCAGACTGATAAGGGTGGGAAGGCTGTTGACGAGGAGGTCGAGCAGGCAAGAATGAATCAGATCACTGGGGTGCCGAATTTTACGATACAGGGCAAGTACGAGGTGGGAGGAGCGCAGGATTCTGGTGTGTTTTTGAGACTTTTCGAGAAGATCAAGGCGACGGAAGAAGGAGCAAAGGCTTGAAAATGTTGACCAGGTCTGGATGCAGAATGTCTAGGTAATCTCAAAGCAAATTATCAATGCCTCAGATTCTCGTCCGCAAAACACAGATGTGAAGACACTTGGCAATTCCGAAGCAAAGGCTCACAATATCTGAAAGCCTCTATCGCAGACCCCGATGCAGAAGGATACAGAAAACCACTTGATACCAAAGCACGCCTTTGACGTCCCAAGTGCCTAATGCATGAGCCTCACTCCCCTACATCTTCATTTCCATTGTCGGCCACAGGATGCCAGAGACGAATCGAACTGGACCATCCACATGACCGATGAGTTGAAGAGGCATCGTTGCGACTTTTTCCCGACTTACAGACATCCAGTTCGTCTGAGATCAGTAAATTTCCTTGCCAAAGAAAGGAGACATTATTATGCCAGGTCAATGTTGCTGCCCATCCGTCCTGTGACCAGCAAACATTGGTGATCTATCGATCATCATGAATTTTCAAGGACACAAGTACTAGCAATAACACATCAATGATAACCTTAGCCCCCTCAATGCTGTACTCCTCATCGTATTCAAGCTATCATCGACCAACTAAATCTCTTTCGGGCTGTCAAAGCCGAGATGAGGTAGGTGCTTTTTCTCGGTGTTGACAATCTCAGGGACCAATTTCGTAAGATCAGCTACACTAAAATTATCCTCATTACTATCGCTTAGCTTATGATAGGTATTCAGCGTGCAATCTTTGATTAGTTAATAGACTCGAGAAGATATCCGAAAAAGGCCAGCCTCGGCCCTCCGATGCGTGTACATCTCTGAATTGGATGTCATCAGCCATCCCGCTAGTCGGCCACCCACTCGGCTTACATGCGGATACAATCCTCGCCCGTATCATGAGTCCAAAAGAGCGTCAAATTATACAGACCCACCGTGGTCAAATGAATCTGCGAGGAGATAGAATGAAGTTGAGTAGCGATTGCCTCAGCGATTTCGAACATCTTCACCTCAACCTCAACCTCCATGAAGTTGGACTTATGAACTGAATCGATTCAGAACATCTCGAAATTGCATTGTTAACCTGATCAGTGTTCTTTGAGCGATATCACATCACGATGAGAGGGTCTGCTGGGTGACAATAACCGGTGACTTTCCGCCACTTTGACCCCAAGCATAATTTGTACGATGACGACCGCCGCAGGGCTACATATGGAACCGATCATGGAGAGCTTAGTCCGACTTGTGTTTCAGGAAGTGAACGACATGGTGATCGATTGATTGAGAATGAAACAATCAGTAAAGCGAGATGGATCTCTGGAGGAGAATGTTGTTTGTAGCTGCAAAACATGACAATTCTTGTGTACATAATAAGGCGCGCTCAGAGATTTATTGCACCTTAAGTGTGGTGCTTGAGAAGGGAAGAGGATTGATGAGGATTGATGGAGTTGGAAGGCTTGAATTGAGTGTGAGATGGATGACAAACACCTCGAGACTACCATGGCGCAGGAAGTAAACAGATACAAGCGAGGCCATGACTTAGCCACGCCAGACACTTGCCGAGGTAACCATAGGCTACCTTAATTCATCTGTTTGCTATAAAACATTTCAGGAGCTAGATACATTCTAGTTCTTCATGATGATAGCCATTTCTCCGAACTCAAGCTCATATCTACCAAAGAACAACAGCCACGGGGATGCCACATTTCCTCCTACCATCTATCTCTTGCCATTCAGCAATATCCTGCGACTCTCAGACGTTCATGGGCGACAACATTTACTCATCTACGTGCTCTTCCGGAATATTGTGGTCCTCGTCACAATGGGATTGCTCTACTTTTGTTGCCTTCAAAAACTGCAGATGATCCAATGGTCTCACTGAAGGATGTAATTTTGCTGTATTTAGAAAGCCGATGTAAAAAGCCTATACCGTTTGGAGTTGGAACCAGAAATGGAATTCTTCGTAGTTAAAAGAAACGAACAGGCCGAAATAAGAGAATATCATGCACCGTGATAAGGAGCACATGGTCAGTGGTAAACATTTTTCCATTTTTTGTGCCCAATCTATGTCGGGTAAGGAGGCAACGAACTCGAACGCGTTTTTCTGTGCCGCTACAACCACTCTTGCCCATAGCTCGAACTTCAAGTGCTGGGCGATTCATGTGAAGGAGGGTACATTGACCCTTAGCAAGTCAATACTGGAATTTTCTCGCTTAAGCTCGTCGTACAGAGACAGCCATTCTCCGGTTCTACAACAAAAAAAAGACAAGCAGGCAGACAGGCTACAAACTAAATGTCAGATCTGAGAACGGCTGATCTAGATCTGAAAGGATTTTCCGACACTGTTACCCCGGTGCACACGTTTGGAATCAAAAGTGCTACCAGCAATCGTAGTCTTCCTTAGAGGTCACAAAATGACCATTAATAATCTGAAACATGATTCATACAAAGATACATTTCTTCCAATACTGACTCCAAGTAACAGCTCAAAAATAGCATCATGTGGCACTTCGTCGGATGGCTTGCCGTTGTTGGCCATCTGTTTCTTCGCGATCGCGAAGATCTGAGCGCAGGCATCCCGTCAAACACGCCACGAAACGAAATCGACAGTGCGAAGTTTCAAGCCTGCCGCCCCCAGGTGTCACATCCCCAACACAAGAAATGAAGTGGGAAATTTGCGTCGCCGAGGGTTCTTGTCTGTTGAAGAGGCAGGTTGAGTCGATCTCGACAGACGCCCAGCTCTGGGGACAAAATTCGAATGGCGGGGTCTGGAGAACAAGGAGATGAAGATGTACGATTGCAGGTTCTCGAACACATGTCGCATTGCCAACAAAATAAATGGTCGGGTGAAAATCTTCAAATAGGAAATGGATTTGACCGGCACTTCCGGAATGTTACCAGTGAAAATTTAGTGGATGGTACTCGTTTGAGGCATCGAGGTAATCACACAGAATTTGGTCAAAAGTACCCCGGTACCTCCCAATAGGGGCTGATACCGTACCTGATACAAGAGGATATTTGCATCAACAAGACCACAGAACAGCGACTCGCGATGGCTTCATCAGCATGATCTGTTGTTGAGAATAGTAGGAAGACACATGATTCGAGTGTCTGGCAAGCCATGAGGAAGGCTTCTTCTTCTTCCCCCGGTCGCATAAGACGCAGGAGATTTGTTTTTCCATGGGAGACCGAGGTTATCTCGCGTTTGACGAGCCTAATCCCAAACAGTCAAAGCATGACCCGGCTAGGAGTCTATCCCCGAGAGACCCCCCGCGCAGACTCGAGGGCTCGAAGGGGAAGGCGATGAGAGAAGCATCAGAACAGAGGTCGATGCAAGCCTTTGAGCCAGACTTATAAACACCACGATAAGAGTGCCTAGAGGATCTCCTCGTGGTTCCAAGCCTTCTCATGGCTTTGAAGCAGTCTCATTGCTTCTTGAAGGCCGACAAGCTTTCCAAGGCGGATCCAAGACTTTCCTGCCAAGTGTTTTAGAAGTGCCATTCGCCTTTTCAGAGCTTCTCTGCCACCGGCGAGCCGGTCTTCATGCTGGGCATTTAGCGCCACGTCGTATCATTCCTTCTTCTGGCAGTGGTGTGCTGCTGGCGTGCTGCACAAAAACCAGTTTGGCGGAAGAAGGGTCACCAGATGACAGCCAGTGGTGTATGATGTGTATCGCGGCATCACGAAGAGAGGAGAGGGAGAGGAGGGCTGAGATACACACAAGAGAGCAGAGGCGCAGGAGTGGAAGAGCAGTGTTGTACCTCTGTAGAAAGTAGAAATGAAGGAAGCATCCCAACCCGCGCAACGGGCTATCTCCTTCTCCATCCATCTCCATCCATCCATCCACTTAGTGATTCATCCACTATCCAATCTGCGCTGCTGTTCCAAACCATAATTGATTAAATTCCGTTCGCAGGCTCTGTCCCAGCTAAAAAGTTTGACTAAGATCTATCCATTAATCGTGCGCCTGATGTTCGGATCTGGATGTGGCCGCTGCGCTGCTCTGCTGCTTTGGTTGCAAAGCTTCACTACCCTGCCAGCCAATCCGGCCCTGCCTAGCGCACCACCACCACCACCACCACAGACTCAGTGAGCCCCAGAGCCCCCAATGAAACCAAGACGACCCGACCCCCTCACAATACCCAATACTCAATACCCTCATCCACCACTCGACTCGACGACAGACTTCCCACACGCAACATCACAATAGCAACTCGAATTACTCACTATCGCAATACCTTTTACGATTCCTGAATTCATTATCGCACGCCCATAGATGCTCGTCTGCTGCCATTTCTTCGACTGCAGTTGATCGCGCTCACTCACGACTCCATCCGCCACCTCGATCGAAATCAATGTTTTAACGACTGCTCAATACCAGCGGCAGGGCCGCGACAAAGATGAATATGGAAGCACGACAGCTCATCAACATTGCGAGGCCCAGCCGGACCTCGTCATCGACTTCGACGCCGCATTGTACTCCTTTCACGCTTCCCTCGAACGGAGTCCTCACACTCGCAGTCGACAACATCATCACCCTCACCTCGGATGCCGTTTTCCAGCCCGAATGCACTGGTTTCAGTGGAACAGTCCTCACTGGGAAGGGTTATACCGATTTTCGCGACCCATTCTACGCCTCGACGATACCCGAATGCTACGCGCTGGCAGCTGCGACGGTGACTGCGTACATGCTCGTGATAATGCTTTTCATCACTCCCAGGACGTTCTTACGCGAAGGTGCAGTGGTCTTAGGTAGACGTGGTTTCACAAATGGTCCCTCGGCGAGTGATGCAGGTATCGGAATCGGAGGACGACCATGGCTCCAAAAGGTTGCAGCGTTGACCGTAGCGATATCACTCACCATTGCGACCGCGGATACCTTCCGTGTGGCCGAAGCACAATATCAAGTTGGATACATGGATGCAGCTGCGTTGCAAAGTGAAGTGGAAGACGGCCTGGAATTAAAGATCATACGCGTTATTTCGGACACCTTCCTATGGCTGGCCCAAGCCCAAACTCTGATAAGGCTGTTTCCACGACAAAGGGAGAAGATCATTATCAAATGGACGGCTTTCGCCCTTATCAGTCTCGATGTCCTTTTCAGTATTCTCAACAATTTCGTATATAACGGCAACTCACGACCACGAAGTTTCGTCGATGCGATTCCGGCACTTGCATACCTCTTCCAGCTGGCACTCAGTTTGCTGTATGCTGCATGGGTCATGTACTACTCGATCACGAAGAAACAATTTGCCTTTTATCATGTCCAAATGAAGAACATGATATTGGTCTCACTGTTGTCATTGGCATCAGTGTTGATACCGGTAGTCTTTTTCGTTTTAGATATATCACAACCTTCTCTTGCTGGATGGGGAGACTACGTGCGATGGGTTGGAGCGGCCGCAGCAAGTGTTGTAGTGTGGGAATGGGTGGAAAGAATCGAAGCTTTGGAAAGAGACGATAAGAAGGACGGTGTCTTAGGACGAGAAGTGTTTGACGGTGATGAGATGTTGGACGCCAATTCTTCCTCGAACGATCACTGGAAGAACGGAAAGTCCAATGGGCAAGGCGACGGCGGAGATCGTGATGGAGGTGGTGGAGCTATCACAAGCTCCAATGGTAGATCGTGGCCGACTGTTGCCGGCCTCGCACATCGATATCGGCCTCGGGCTAAGCAAGATGTTGAGAGTGGTAAAGTACGAGGTGATGGAGCAAACACGAGGAACAAGAAGGGACCAAGGCCAAGGCCTCCCCTCTGGCCGACGCGACCACCAGCTGCTGCAACACCGATCAGTAGAACGGACTCGGCAAGCGCGGAGAGTACGGTATATGCTATCCGATATCACCCTATCAGTGAAGCAGCTGTACCAGTCAGAGAGAATACAAGAGAGAGCATGCGGCCAACAGAATTGTCGAGGCACAACAGTGCAGAAATAGTCAGACCTCCAAGTCCTCGTCGAAACTCCAGCGACGATGTGGAGAAGAAATCGATTATCGAAACAATGGAAGAAGGGTATGGCACAGAACCTCCACCTCCAGAACCACAGAGTACGTGGAGTACTCTTGCCAAAGCCAACCCGTTCCGGAGGAGGGGTCGAGAACCCCCGCCACAGGTATCCGCACACACAGCAAAGGCTCAAGAAACAGCCAACGCTCATGGCCCATCGAGCGTATGGGATGTACGAGCACGACTTGAAGATTTTGCCGCAATACAAGCAGAGAAACTCCGAGACAAGAACCGAGTCAACACCGCCGTCGGTCCTCTTCCTGTCACGGTCATTCCAGCTCCTCCTCGGAGAAGGGATCTCGCCGCAACACTTGAAGAACTGGAGGAGACTGAACGGCGGGAGCAGCAATCACAGGCACAGCATGTAGCAGAACGGCCGATGCCTGAGCGATCGACAAGTGTGGCAACCAGGACTGTCGCACCTATCGTCGAAGAGAGCGAAAGTCCACATCACCCACACCCACAAAGACAAAGCGACCCATACCGACCAGATGACTTGAACGGACACTCCATTCACCAGCGTGGAGCCATTCAATTCGTTACTGCATTGCCGCAAGACCGTGAAGCGAACGAGCCCGTCTCGCCTATATCTCCTCTGGAGGTACAAGGAGTCACACCTCTGAGCTTCATCAACAGCGATCGCAGCAGCCCAGTCCAATCACGGTCTCCTACATCACAACGGAGATCTGACGGCCTTCCCGTGACGAGCATACCAGCTCCGCCACGAAGGCCGAGATCTCCTGATGAAGACGACTGATGTTGTACAGCGAGGCGTCTGGTCTGGTTAAAATTTTGGGTTTCTGTTTTAGCGCGGCGTTCATATGGGTGTACACCACTGGCATCTAAAACGGGATTGGGATAATGGGTGTTGAAAATGAAAGCGGATGGGAATTGAGAAGCGGCTTTTTGTTTTTGGATATTGGCGTTTGGGAGAGCTTGCTTATAGAAGTATTGCATGGTCGTAGGAATGTATAGGAGGTGGAGCGGATATCACAGGAGCCGGATTCGCGGCGAATATGGGATGGAGGTATATAGGAGGACTTTGAAGTGTCTGGATGGTGGCTTCTGCGCAAGGCGAAACGCACACACGCATGGCTTGCATATTGTACAGAGAGTTTGACGACTTCACGACGAATTGCATCGCCCTCTCGATGGGACGGAGAATGATCATTGTACCTAAATAGCCGAGTGACGAGTAATGCTGAGATGAATCGTACCGATTCGAAGCAGAAGCTGTAGTACAAACAAAGAAAGTAAAAGTTCAAATCAAACAGACCTCTGTCGCTTCATCAAGTGACCTGCGCCGCAATATCTGATCTGAGTAATACTTCCCTCTACTGCGCAGAGAAAAGCATTGAAAACGCCACAGTCCTCCCTATCTATCTCTCCTGACAATTTTCTACTACGATCGAGCAGGAGAGCGAGCCAGTTTTCATGAAGTGAACCTCTCCTTATTCGAATCATGCATTCCTGTACAACAGAAAGTAAGTAACCTCAGTCCGTCCGTCAGTCTCGTGCCATCCCATGTCGTCCCTATCGTGAACTCCATGAAGCACTCAACGCAAATCAAAACTTGGAGTACTTCTGCGCGAGTATGACCCTCGTCTCCCCCTCATATTCCCACAATGCTGTTTTACATGCCGTAGACGTCAGTACCCGTGCTAATACAGAACGTTTCTCTGATATCCTAAACTATTCCATCAAACAATCCTCAAGCACCACATTTCTCCTCACACATCCCCATACTGACCCGAGATGTACCAAACAGCCAAACCTAACCTAAATCCACACTCGATGTACTCTACGTATTCGCGTAACACAGCCGTGGACGCAGTCACTCACTGATGTACTGACTCATGCCCGGATCCCAGGTCTCGGGACAGAGATCCGCAGAAACTCTCATATATCCTTTCTCGACGCTTTGACGTCTGGGTTTCTATTTCGGGAACTGTTCGAAGTTAGGTCCAGGCTTGCAGCCGTAAAGTTTGCAATGTTCGGACTTTAGTAGACATTTTTCGATTGATTATTTATTTCTAGGATGTCTAGCAGAAAAGAAATGTTCACTCCACTGCAATGGCTGCAATGTCACTTTTGAATGTAGGTTTAGAGGCGAGGTTGTCGGCTCGGGTCAGTCAAATCATCGACCTGAATACACGGGGATGAGCACGAGATATTAGCATGACAGAAGAAGGTTCAGAAGCGAGAGGACCAGAAGGTGATTTGCATCAGACTATCTAAAGCGAGGCAGGTAGGCATATAGCCAACCTTGAAATCATCCATCCGTCCGTTGCACACTCCATTGATCGAACCCAAGCCACCCATCCGCCCATCTAGACATCCGTCCAGAGTTCAAATCAGCAAGCCAGCCACCCACCCAAGCTTCGTTCATAAACAAACCAACCAGGCCCGAAGTTCGCCTTGAAAGACAGCCAGCCAGCCCAGACCAGACCACCGCCGTCCGTCCCATCCATCCACCAACCAGCACGCCAGCCTTTCTTTTTTGTAAATACAGAGAAAGCAGCAAGAAAGTGAGAATCAAAGGGCAAGAAGAAACTCAAAGACCCATGTGCTCCATCCTCTATCCGTTGCGAATCAGGAGAGCGGAATATGAAAAGGAAAGTGAGCAAAAGCAACGCTAAACCACCGATCATGCACCGTTTTATGCCACTTTCGTAAAGCCATGAGAATCTTTTCTGTCGTTCAATTATTGACAACTCAGGTTTCGTTGTCGTGCGGAATCATCTAAAAGGAAAAAGGGAAATGAGAAAATGAGTAAAGCTGCATCGTGACATGCCACACCTGGCCATGAATGTCGTTTAGTATCGATTTCATGATGACACGCTCTGGGTATCGGGGTATCGTTTTTCATCGAATCCTTCGTGTTTGGAAGAGAAATCGGGCTGAAAGCGAATGTTAAGAGATCTTGGGCTTGTCGGCCGGTTCTCCTTCTCTGGGTCGCTCCTGTTCTGCTTGAGCTTCATCTCGAGCGTCTAGGTCTTCGGCCGCAGCCAAAGCTTCCTCGCCAATTCTACCGTCTGCCGACTTGTCATCGCCATCATTCTTGCCATGGGTACTGACGTCTCCGAAATTCGAGTCGCCACTTGAGGAACTGTCATCTCCATAATGCTTCGTACCACGAGTGGTGGACTTGGACGCAATACCGACAAGTGTTGCACTGCTGCGATTGTCACCCTCGTTCTCGCTAACGTCCTCACTTGGGCTGCCTTCATTGCCGGAGCTGCCAGGTCGAGTTGTGACGGCTTCCTGGAGCGCCTTGGCTTTGGCGACCGCCTGGGCAGCTTGCTCAAGAGCCTTGTCAGCTTTGCTCTGTTTCTTCCACATACTGGCATATCGGCCCTTCTTTTCAAGAAGCTCATGGTGGTTTCCAGCTTCAACAACCTTGCCGGCGTGAAGTACGAGGATCTGGTCAGCGCTGGTGATGGTGGATAGACGATGGCTGGGAAAGAAGTTAGCTCGCTGATATACCTCTTTAATTTCAGGGTGACTTACGCAATAACAAGCATGGTTCTGCCCTTGGACAGTGTTGTCAGAGCCTCTTGGATATTCTGCTCGGTATCGGAATCCAGTGCTGCAGTTGCCTCGTCCAACATGATGATGCGGGGGTCCTTGATGATTGTTCTCGCAATCGCCACACGCTGCTTCTCGCCACCGCTCAGACGTAGACCGCGTTCGCCGACTTTGGTATTGTATTTGTCGGGGAATGCCATAATCTTGTCATGGATGGAAGCAGCTCGGCAAGCATTGTAGACGTCCTCGTCTGAGGCATCCTGGTTTGCGTACTTCAAGTTGTACATTAGTGTCTCATTGAACAAGACAGTATCTTGCGGAACAACGCCGATGTGACGTCTCAAGGAGTCAATGGTGATATCTCTCACATCATTGCTATCAACTTGGATGCTTCCATCCTGAGTGTTGTAAAATCGGAAAAGGAGTCTGAATACTGTCGACTTTCCCCCACCTGACTCTCCGACGAAAGCGGTCGTTGTACCGGGCTGGCAGGTGAAGCTGAGATTTTCCAGGGCAGGCTTGCGTTCATCGTAAGAGAACTTCACATTCTGGAAGCGTATTTGCCCCTCGCATGATGGCATTTCTTTTGCTCCGAATTCATCGGTAACGGTCGGCTGCTCCTTGAAGAGCTCGAGGAGTCTCTCACCACTAATCATCGCATTTTGAACGCTTCGATAGAAGGAACCAAAGAAGTTGAGTGGCTGTTGGAGTTGAGCCATGTAGGTCAACAAAGTGACGAAGTCTCCAGCTTCGCGGATTCCTGTTGTGACTTGGTATGCAGAGATGAAAGACGTGATGAGGAGGCCGGTCATGAACACCATGTTCTGTGAGATGTTGAGAATGTTCAAGGATATTGTGACCTGGTATTCCATGTTCTGGAATGCCTCGACAGCGTTACGATATCGGTTGAATTCATAAGCTTCGGCATTGAAGTATTTCACAGTCTCATATGAGGTAAGCGAGTCGTTCTTGACAGCATCTTCTTCTCGACTGAGGTTCGTCATCTGTCGTCGCTGTTTCGATCGCCATTGGGCCATGCGAACAGTAAGATACAGGTAAGCAAATGTGATGATTCCAACCACAAGAGCATAATATGCATCGTACCTGATACCAAAGTAAACAATGGCAACTCCTAAATCGAACACCATGGGGAGGACCGAGAATGTAATCTGCTCCAGGAAGTTGTTGATTGCGTTTCCCTTACTCAAAGCAGAAAGGACCTCTCCTGTTCGCTTTCCCAGGTGGAAGTCCAGGCTGAGGCTATGGACATGCTCAAATGATGCCGTAGTCAAGGCTTTGTAGGAGTACTGAGAGATTGGAATCCAAAGTACTGATCTAATAGCGCCTAAGATACCAGATGTGCCTTGCAAGAACTTTAGGCCAATGAGGATAGATATGGAAAGCCAAGGCATGCCAGAATTTTCCTTCCTTTTGGCCAATTGGTTGGTCAGGTGTCCAAGCTGTACGGGCACATACATATTGACGACCCGTTGTAGCACAACTAGAACAAAGCAGGCTAGAACGACGGATTGAAGTTTCAAGGAATTGCTGGGCCACAGATAAGGAAAGAACAGAGAGTATCCTCGGATGTATTCCCACCAAGTCCTGTCTGGAGCAGTGGTTGGCTTGTAGAAAGCGGGACTCTCATTCTCCAGGTTTTTGCGTAATGTAGGTGGATTGCCCTCAACCGATCCGTTCTCTGGCTCAGCTGGAAGTCCATTGGCAATGGAGCCATTTCCAGAAACAGTGTGGTTTGAGTTGGCGTGGCCGTTAACAAGGAGAGGTGCTCGTTCGTCACAGTTGTCTTGTAAAGCACTTCGATTAAGGCGGATCCGTTCAATTGAGAAGATGGTGTAGAATCCAAATAGTGACAAGAGAATGATGACTCGTGCAACATCAACGATCAACTCGACAAGCTCCCAGTTTGTAGGTGACCGATAGACCCTGCCCCGCAGATCTTTTCTAACAGAATTGATTTCCTTGTGTGGAGAAGTGTAGAGTGCAAGAGTTCCCCCAAGCAGTATGATCTCGAGAATAATCGAAAGACCCCATATAATTTGATGTGAGATGTTCGGTGATGGAGTTGTGTCGACCAGAGAGATGAGGAAGACGCTGTAGAAGAATGCTGATGCACAAACGTATATCTAAAACAGTTCTGTTAAAAAGGCCATTCGAGGGGCTCCAATTCAAGATTGAAATACTCACAGCTGTATCTTCGCCGCACCACCAGCCATTTTCACTCTTAGTGAGTGAATGAGCAATGATTTCGACACCATTGGCGAAGAATGTCAGCAGAAGTGCAGCAGAGAGATAGAAGAACAGCCACTTCTTCCTCTGACTGAATTCCTTGTCCTTTTTCTTCTTCTCGAGCGCCTCTTTGTTCTTTCTAGCAGACGTGGGCGGGAGAGGCTTTCCTCCAGGACCGAGTCGGATAGGACCTCTGGCTTCTGCTGAGGGTTCGGCGGTGAGGATGGTATTTACGACGAACGCAACCAGGAAGACTGCAAACAAGACCCAGGCATAGTAGAAATGGAGCAGATCCAGAAGCTTTGTTGAAGAGGGAACGCCTTCGTCGCTGGTTCCTGAGCGTGGACTCAGTTCCAGTCCCTCGCCTGCCATTACAAATACTGATTATAGGCCCAATTCCTCCTTCCCGCATCAGTTATCCGTTTCGAGAGGATGTTGGAGACAGCTCATGGCACATTCGAATGAACAAGCTGCAATTGAGATTGTGCAAGGTGAACGCGAAGCAATTGTAGCCTCGGCAATTGCCACCTGCAAGTCACAAGATGGTGTCAGCTATTGTGGCTTGTACAAATGTCTCTGGGGTGGCAATGTGGAGCTCGTGACCGGTGGAGAGAGGCTCGAATTGCAATTGCAACAACGTACTGCAGGAGGAGTGTTGGGGTTGTTGTGCAGGGAAAAGGGGAGGTACCTCGAGAAAAGTGTGGGAGATCTTGTGGTGGTAGTCGTGAGGTGAAAGACGGCGGCGGCGGCGTTGAAGATCGCCAAAAGACCCCTCCTGGTCGATCTGTCTAGCAAAGTATGGAAAGGGAAGAAGAGGGACTCGCTGGGCAAAATAAATAAACGAACGAACGAGCAATCAAAGCGACTGCAAGCCACGACCAGTGAATGCAAAGCAAAGAGAAATGTCCGTTATTGGGATATTGTCCACCGTCCTCTCCACGGATGGCTTTGAAGTTTTGCAAGAGAAGCGCAGTGCAGTGCAGTGCAGTGCAGTGCAGTGCAGTAGTAGAGGTGCAGATGCTCGAGAGGTGACCGGAGTGGTGGAGTTTCTGCTGGTTCCAGGGTGTTCACCGCCTTCAGTTCCTTGACCTGGCTGGTCTGGCTCTCGTCCCCTGGTCTTTACAGGTCTTCCCAGGTCTGGTTCTGGTCTGGCCTTGCAGCGTGCAGCACGCAGGTAAATCGACAGACAGGGGGCCCTGTTTTGTCTGATTGACAGACTGCAGGTAGGTGGGATGGATTGCCGTATGGATATGGATATGGGTAGGATAGAACCTCGACCTCTCGACTCTCCTCACAGACCTAGAGACCTTGGCTTGACTGAGTAAATACTCCACTCTCCACTTCTACTGGATGACAAGTCCTGATCTCAACCGGACTCGACTCGTTGGTTCGCTCAGGACGGGACTCGATTTACTTCAGCCGGATCGACCCAGTTCTGTTCTGGACAAGCTCCTCCGTCAGTAAATACACTACAGTACACACTACCGGGTATATGAGGGACAGTGTCCGCCAACCACCGTGTCAGACCTGGGTGTAAGGTATCAGGTATTATTACCTGCGGCATAGACTGGTGAGATGTGCTCAGAAACTCTCGCGACATTCGTTCGTTCTTCTCAGCTTCAGCCTCCACTTCTTCCGGAATCCGAAAAGGTTCAAGACAGGTATACCGAGCGACGAAGTGGGTATATTCCACGCCAAGCAGGGTTCAGGAAGTGGAGCCGGTGTGTTGTGCCAAAGTTAGACCCAAACTCTATGGATCTTCTTCTTTTGTTTGAGCTTGGATACCGTGATATCTAGTGATGATCTTTAATCGATATGATCTTGAGACCGGATGTTCGGTGATGAGGCTTCTTGATATCGTATTATTAGATCCTGGTCTGATAAGCAATGTCTTATAGACGTCGGACAGGCTGTGGATGCTCTCTACTCACCTGTATGGCTCTATTATTATTACGCGAGAGGTCTGGACTTCAAGTGAAGTCAAGATTTGAGATATCGAGCTTTATGCTTGTTGTGGAAGAGCTCTGAGAATCTTTTCGGTCCTGTTATGCCCAAGTTCTGGCCGTCAATGGAAAGTCTGGCCGTTACCCCAAACAATGTCCAGTTGTGGACAGTCTAGCTTGTTTACTAATTCTCTCTTAAGCTCTGCAGAATCGACTTCTAACTTGGCGAGTATTCTTACTTGCGAATCGTTTGTCCTAGTTGTGGCTATGCTTGCATTGCAGTTGTTTGTTGATCCAGTGCAGTATTTTGTTGAGTGTTGAAATACGAATTGGCCACTGGTCAAGTTTCTACCATCCAATATTATGACATATTATACTTCGTTGTCATGCATGATCGGGAAGACATACGAGACATACTTACTTGCATTTATAGAAGGCATATTGCTATGTTCATACTCTCTCACACACAAGTCTTCCTCCACCCACACTCAAAGACGTTTTATATTACACGTATACTCACATTCATCCAGTCGCTGGCAAGTGTCCAGTCAGAGGCAGCTATTCACTGCCAGAGTATTCTGACCTCGCACACACAATGTTGCCACCCAGCCACACCACTTTGATTTTCAAGATTTTGATACCCAACTGGCATCCCCATTCCTCCAATTGCGCAGGCACACTGACATACCTCCTTTGTCTGTTGACTCCACTTCTCAGGCACACACCGTCATCGTGCACAAGTACGAGCCCACCAAGTATTTTCTTTCGTCAAGCGACATCCTCTCTCCTTTTCTCTCAGCTGTCAGATATCAGTCACTTCTCACGCACACACAGTTTTATATATAGAACCATGGAGGTCTCTTCATCATCAATGTTCCAGCTGTTGATGGCGGGCGAGGTAAACCCTTCATCCACATGAACCACATCAGCTCACTATCCTTACCCCGCCCACCCCTCCATCAGGAACGCCACCAAGGGTTTGTGTGTGGGACGGGCTCTTACAGCCACCAACGGCCATCAATCTCAGCAGCCACAATACCACAAAACGCAACGCCTCTTCGCACGACAGCCGCCAACCCCCGGGAAAGATGATATGTGAGAGCGCCAGGGACCGCAAAATTCGGTCACTGGTCCATCTGGAGCACCAACACAATGTCCCTACCAGTGCTGGCGACATGTCCTATCCTATCCTGTCCTGTCCTGTCCTCCTACCCTACCTGCCGTCCATCCTCAGGCTGGTAATGTACTACAGCAACCTAACTGCTGGTCTCTTGCGTTCATTTGTTCGGAGCGACCTCAAACAGACGTCGCCAGATGCGTGTCAGATTCAGAACTGCCCACTACGGGCTCGGACACGTGTGATTTCCGCTTCCTGGGCATGATCGGCCAGCGGTCTAGAATGTCCTCGCCTAAGCTGTCGGGGGGGGCAGGCTGGCTGGCCGGGTGCAACCAGTACAGATGGCCCACTGGGAGTACCTTTCCTAGCTATCCAAACATCTTCTTGTCTTGCTGCTCATGCAATGCAGCAATAATGGGGCCTGGGACTGCTAGCTTGCAATCGTGCTGCAAGGGAATGCAATAACAGCTCCGGAACTTGTTGTCCTTCCCCGAGCTCCCCAGAATCGCTAAAGTCCAATGGGTGATCCACCGACCAGTAAGCTTGTCGCTTCAAGCGATTAAGAAGGACATCTCGGCCACCGGCTTCAAAACAACACCTTTCCGCCCTCTCAAAGTGCTCAACTCAACTCCTTACATCAGCCATCGATCACCACGACCAACGCCTCGGAGCAATTTCATATGCACTGCTGTCCAATGCATCCTGCTCTGCAAGTCGCTCACCTACCTATTTGGCGGCCGCAGGATGACGGTTCGTTGATCTCCAACCGGCAGGGACCAACCTTAATTGGATCACCTCGAAAGCCATTTCAAAAGAGCCAAAAAGCCATGCGGTCCGACCTCGCACCCGTATGCATACATTCCACTCTCCAAGTGTGACGATGGAGCATCTGTTGCATGTGTGATCAATCCATTGGTATGCCTCGGGGGGCTTGTTGTCATTGTCTGATCTCCCAGCTCCCAGAATTGGGATTTAGCGGTGTAGGACAAACAAGCTGCAAAGCAAGCAAGCCAGCCATCGTTCAAGCCAGGAAGCACAACAGCCCATCTCCCGGCGTGCCGTCCCTTCCTTCCCTCCCTTGCGCCATGCTATGCCTCGATCGCATGGCAGGCTGCTGATGGGCCGCAGGTCTGTCCATTTTCCCCATAATGATGTGATGCTCCACGTCTTGCCTCGATTCAAGTTGATATCCCGAGAATCCTACTGTACGTACGTACATGCACTGCAGGAATGATCGAGCGTCGGTCGAATTAAAGTCTCCTCTATCGATCCATCCAGAAGCATCCGTCTTGACCGTGTTGGGGATCAGAGCAAGTTCTCGGACATCATAAACCATTCATGTTTGGGGGCGTTATCTACACTCCCTTACCAGAGGTCCAGCTTGAAGCCTCCCAGACTCTCTTCCATGAATCAAGAGAGTTCACAATCTGTCTTTCCCTGCAATTTGATGAACAATATGCTTATTCTTTTTTTTGCGCGCCTTGTTCATCAATGCGGGTCGTTGCCCAATGTCGTACTGCAGACGCTCGTTCGCTCGGCATATTTGGATATTCTGCTTTTCGCGAGCTTCCAAAGCAACAGATCCCTCGACACGTATGTGTTTCGGCAAAATGGAAGTACTTCCATAGAGTTGAGCAGTGACAAGTGTACATTCTTGCCACGCAATTGCCGTCGATCGACCAAAGCCATCGTGAGAGCCGTATCTTGGTGCAGACCAGCACGAGAACCTGATCTCGAGTTTGCCCAACCTGCTTGCCAGCCTGGAGACTCGAAGGACAAGCCTCTCGGTGCCGATAGTCTCCAAGGAAGTGCCAATTCAGGAATAGGTCAACGCACCAGTGCACACCGACCCTATCGAGCGATCGAGGGTCTCGGATCGATGATTCAGTCGAACCTGTCATATAAGTCGTAGAATCGAATAAGTCAGCAAACACATTTGCCATTCGTGTGGGGGCCAATCTCAGTCCAGCACGTAACGCAGGAGGACTTACAAAAGAGGATCAATGCGCTTGATGCAGTAGCGTGCAAAAGCAACAATATGAAGAGGCAAGTAACATTCCCCCTTTATGTTTTGGCAGATTCATGGGACTTTGAAGATCCCATCAATCTTTTCCTCGGGCAAGGCTGGGAATTTGAGTTGCGATTCGGATCGACGTATCTTGCGGAGAATGTATATGTTTTGTGGGACGTTTATTCCGACAGCTTGGTCTGCATCTTCTCGTATATTCTCCGTACTTAGAGGGATACCATTGGTAAGTAGACGGGGATCAGTTCGCGTGGGAATGTCCCGGTCTCTTTGGAGGACGTGGGGGGTATCTCCCTGTTGCTTGATACAACGCCGAGGTGCGGCACTCTAGCAGTAGTATATGATTGAATTCGATAGTCAGAAACTTTAACGAGCGAGTTTTGATTCATAATTAGAACAGGACATCGTAGATCGTCCTTGCAGACAACATGGTGAAGTGTAAGACACAAGCAGCGCTCATGAGCGATGCTCTCGACTGAGCGGTGAAGTAACGACTCGGCGTGTCACACGACCACTGCTCTGAAAACAAGTCTCTGCATTTCCTTGCCTAAAAAAGTAGTCGCAACAATCAGGAGAACCAAAAGCAAAACGCAGAGCAGTAAATGTGAAGCAATCCAATTTCCCCTGCCCTCGGTCTTGCGCGGACGACTCGAAATGCCTTGTCACCTCGAAGCAGACTTGAGCCAGAAATCCCCAAACAGTAACGATCTCTTGTCCCCGGGGAGCTGTCCATACTACGCTTTTGTATGTAGCTCATCGAGGTGGAAAAGTCTCTATGAAATGATGCCACAAATGCAGTCTATATGCTTCCAAGTAAGCCACTCCGTAGCCTCGCACTACGAGGCAAGCCATTTCTGCCGGTAAACTTCTATAGAATCACAGACAAAAAATCATACCAACTGTCAGAGAACTTTCACATATGCCAGTTTGCTAAACTCATCAACAAATCCGAAGTCACACTTGTGCTTCACGACACTACATCATCTTGGAAGCAACTTTCCATCGTCTGGCATCGGGCTGCTGAACAGCAACCAAAGTAAGGTACAAAAGAAGGCCCAAAGGTGTTGTATATATATATAACACCCCCCTCAACACCATCTCCAGGCCCAGCATGAGAACTCAGCTCAGCTCACACAAGCCCAACAAATTCATCGGGCGGTCCTTCCCACCAGCTTAGGGCACTGCACTCACCGGTTTCCTCCCATGTATCCACTCCTCCAGCAAAGCACAAAAGCACATAGCAACGCAATCAATGCATCACTACACTACAGAACCCCTATTTTCATCTCCCCATTTCTTCGTCTCCTCATCACATTCCAGACCTCATCCATTCACAAAGCTCAAGGTAATCAGGAAATCCCACGATAACAGCACCAGTCCACCCACCCCGACCCCAAGATGCGGTCAAGTCTCGTCTCATCTCAAATCCTACATAAACAGGGCGTGTCCGTCCCCTCCCCCTCCTCCGTACACAGGTCTGCTCGGTCTGCCTGGTCGGTCTCATCTCGTCTCAGCACGTCCATCCTCCTTAGGCAAAGTGGCGTAACACAAACCCACACGGAAGCGCACTGGGAAAAGCCGATGAGGACGCGGAATTCGTGATCTACGGGATGGCAAGGGCGTGCTGAGCGTGCTGAAGAAGAGGGGCAAATGTGATAGCTCTGATTTTGCTCACTTTTGCTTGAGGGGAGAGGGTGACGGGAGACATGTTGTGATGGGGTGATGCTGTGGAATTGTGGGTTTGTGGTGCGGAGGGGAGGTCCGTTGCGAGAGGGGAGGATCCCGGAATAGTGTGTACGGAGTGAGGGGGCGTGATATGAGATATATGACTATCAGCGAGCTGGCTGGCTTTAGATATAAGTGAACAAAGGTCAGAGATTCCATTAGACACATCGGTGACGCCCACAATAGACGGATCTAGCATCACAAAATGAAACAGAGAATAATCGGTCCCAAGACATGCCATATCCTATTGACAATCATTCCCATTATTAGAGTTCGTTACAGTATAATCAATACAAGAAGCGAAAACGACTGTACATATAGGGTTCCTGATCTCCCCCACGCCTTACTGGGCATAGCTGCCGAACAAAGTAGCGCAAATAATCCCACCTCATAATCATCCAGGATAGGTAGTGTAAGCGACAGTCGTAGGTAGCAGATGCCAGTCATCCCTCATAAGCAGCGCTCATCTCGAGCGCTGCTCGACTGACTGCCCGCTCCCGTCATTACAGCCTCAACAGAGGCACGTCGCCTCCCCCACACGACCTGCCCCCACGCTACAAGGGTCCATCTCCTCAAATACCGGATCGTAAGTTCGTCGGATCAAGCTTTCCTGACGTTCTCCTTCCGCTTCGTTATGCCGTTTGTGCGGACCTCGGTTGCGGAGGTCTTTCCATTTCCATTACTGCTCACGGCTTGTCCATTCACTAGCACTTTGGGGCTGGACGGTTGTTCTCTGCCTTGCCGGGCGAGGGCATCCAGTCTCTGCTCTTCCTGGAACTCGTTCTCATCATTGTCGCTGCGATCGTCCTCGGCGGTCTTGAGGAACACAAATCGCCATGCGATCCGGAGGATGTAGTATAGCCAGAAAAGGTTCAAGCCTTGAAGACTGGCTAGGAGAGCGGTTGAGATGTAGAAGGAGAGGTCGCATTTATATTGCTCGGTTTCCCAGTTCAGACCATAGGGCCCGACGGTCTTGAACTCGTTGAACTCGGACCAGAGAATTCGCAGGTTCAGGTAGTGTCGAAGATAGATCCAAGCGCAGACGAAGAATCCGAAATATGGGCCCACGAGCGGGTGGTCGAGGTAGTTGAGGGTTTTGGAGGTCTAGTAAAGTCAGTAACCCCATTGGAAAGATTGACTGGGTTACTTACAGCTAGGAAGAAATCACTGATATCGTGAGTAATGAAGACTCCCAGGCCCATGTAGGTAAAATGGAATCGGTAGCTCAAGAAGATCAAGGATAAGGACACAACGTGGTGTCCAACCAATTCATTGTAATCCTTTCTTGGCTTCTCCATTCCTAGCATAAGCACAATAGCTTGTTGTGCCCAGTATGCTGCTTGGAACAGGTAGTAGAACTTGAAATAAGCTTCATGGTGCTTGTGTGGGAATAGCTCGTACATCGCCGTTGTGTTGAAGTACCAAAGAGGTGTGCGGCTCATCACAAACAGTCCGCAGGGGCCTAGGAACCCAAAGTAAATAGCCGTGTACATCTGTTCCATAAAGCGGGATTGCTTCGCCCTGCTCTTCAATCCGCTATTCTTGGCCATAGGTCGCAAGAACTTTTGCATGATGAACTCTCTGGTGAAGGAGAGGACAATCACGTAGAACGACACGAATGCAAAATCCCAGCGGCCCTTCCCATATTGAGTCGGTGTTCCCGGTGGGTCATTCGGGTCAGGTGGCAGAGGATATGAGAGGAATATGAAGTGATGTATGGGATTCGACTCGGTAGGATTAACCGCATAGAGGATGAGGAATATGAAGAGCAGTACCAGTGGAGTGACCCATGTGTGCTTCAGCGCATATCGTCTCCATTGCTGGAAGAGGGTTTTCGCTTTCCGCCGTTTGGAAAAGGGTTTCTTGCGGTCTGATTCCTTCTGCGCCTGCTGATTGTCAGCTGCGTCGAGGGGACAAAAGGGGGCTGCTGACTTTGATGGTCCCGGGAGACGGCGGCCTCACGTCCAAGGTTGCCAATGCTGGCGAACCTGTGTCTCCAGCTCTTATCTCTCCCCCGAGTCCACTTGAGCGTCTTCGAATGCGCGGTTTTTCGGCGCTGTTATGTCCTCCCAGGGGGGCCAATTTGTCGTCAGAAGACAAGAGCGGGAAAGCTTCTGTGGCAGTCATGTTTCGTGTTGGATTGGATGCCTCCTCCAGTAAAGAATTCAGCAGGGCGCCAGTAGTATCATAAGAAAGATGTATTCGAGGTTGCTAAGGGAGTTAGACAGGTGGCGGACACGCTTATATGAAGATTGTGAGAAATCGACTTTGGTGGAGTCTGGGTGAGAAAGAGTGAGATCAGCTTTAATTACTGTCCGGGGTGGATCCCGACTTTGAATGTTCCGCGTCTGCCATTTTAGCTCCGCCCGGCTCTTTCAATCCCCCTGCCTTTGGATCTGTTCTCCGTCTCTGCCCTCCTATGAGAGTGGGTTGTTTCCCCCAAAACGATCTTACTCATCCTCATAAGCACCAGCAAGACATCTCAGCCTTCTCGTACCCCGAATTCGGGATACGGCATTGGCATGTATCTCGAAGTAGGACATGTACACGTGATCATATGCATCGTCCCAAACAGCCGTAAATGAGGTCATCATGGCTCTCGAGAGGTTGTCCAAAATATCAATGGTCAAGGGATGCCTGCCACGTACTTTGCTGCGTGTTTCTTTAGTCCGTTGCCATTCAATGCGCTCTGTAATGAGCATATCTGACGCAACGTAGGACTCTGCGAGCTGGAACTCCCGGTCGATTTGATGGCATTGTGACCGCCTCGAGTCAAGTACACCTTGATTCGTCGATATTCGATGCACGTTCTACTGCTGTTGATGGCGGTCTGACTTGGCTGCAAACGGTCCACAATGAGTTGTTTTAAGTTCCCTAGCGGCCATGCCCAACCATTGGCGGCTTCGCTATGCTCGCAACCAGAGCTACTCGAGTATCTTGTTGCTGAACCGTACAAAAGTATGGAAGACTTCATGTCCATTCACATATCCCCCGTTTGTTTTCGATAGCTGCTCGAAGCGGAGTTCATTCTGACCCGGTGTCGGCCGGTGTGGATAGCGGAACATGGGTTCAGGTATGTTCTTATCCACAATTTTTATGTTGACATTATTCCTCGTTTATCTACATCAACTCCCCGTTCTTGCTTTCAAGAACGGGAGAACCATTATAAGCTGCCAAAAGATTGTGTTTGCAAAATGATGTCAAAATCAACAGATTTGCGAGGTAGGGGAAAGTAAATCTCAGGATTTCATTGCATCTTCTGTCGTTTCGACTTGGGTTTTTTCTTCACGTCCCAAGACATCTTTTGCTCAAACACTCTGGCGGGAATACAGTCGTGCACAGGACCTGCCAGCAATTGGTAGCATGGATTGGGAAGCCCTATTCTGTTTGGGGTTGTCGGTGGGGGCCTTTTGTTCTTGGTGATGCAGGTACTGTCAGGCCCCGGAGCATCAGATCTCGTTTCCCCTTTCGGGAGTACGAAAGGCACAGCACGAGCGCCACCGGCAGGGTGGTGCTGATCATCAGCAATGGTTTCAAATATCATCTGTCTTGAAATTACGGATTCAGGACGGACTCGGGTGAATTTGGAACTCTTCAATGGCTGGAGTGCTCTGATATTTCTGCCGAATCGTGTCGTTCTCAACATGCCCTTTGCCTTTCATTTCCACCCAAAGAGCCTTCCGTGGTCACCATCGAAGCTCAATTGCGTGAGATGTGGACAGAAAGGAATGGCGAGTCCGCATCGAGATAGATTTGACTTCTTTGCACAATGAGTATGGTAGCTTCATCATGAAAATATTGTCGGAACGAGATTTCATTAGACTGAGAAGCCTTAGTTTTGTTTTCCTGTTTCCACTTTGCCACCATGGTGACCAACATACAGTATATCGGGAAGTCAAACACCAAATCTACAAAATTTCGAAGGACCTCATGCTGTTCAGAATAAGAGCAAGTACTCGGCTGAGTGTATTTTGATGTCAATGTTTTCATTCTGGCATCGTCTCGCTTATCCAAGTTTAGCTTTGAAGGAGAACCTTTCTTCATTACAATGCGATCCTCATAAGCCTTCAAGTATATAGACTGGTCGAAGATCTTGGCTTAACTGTAAGAACGCAATTGTGACATCTCAAAACACCTCTTCTCGATACCTTGAAAACCGCTCTGTCCTATGCTGGCTCTGGATGGTCATAAATCGGGAATTCAGCACCGTGTTCTGTGATATCAGCAATTAATTTCTCTATACGCAGATTGACTAGGTGATGGGCACACAGACAATCATGGTTTCCATGTAGGTAATGCTTTATCGAGTGAATAGTTCATGGAACAATTACTCTCACGTGATTTTGATGCTGCAATAGTACTAGCACATCGGCATTTTATGGCTGTCCCGAGGGGGTGGGCGTATCCGCGTAACAAACTGAACAGCTTCTCGAGCATTCCAAATTTCCTCCACATCCCTCGAGCCTCACAACCTCTCCAACCACACCACCGTTTTCCACTTTCACTTAGAAAGTCTGGCTCTGCTTGGACAAAATCGCATCTTATATCAGCGGTCTTTCCTCCAAATCTACCCAGAACCAGAAGATATAGAGCTCAGCTCGTCACCGCTGACCCCGCCAAAGGTATGTCAACAATCCCCAATGCCCCCGCTCTCTTCTCTCATGATGATATACAAGCTGGCACCAGTCCTATTGAACGATTTTGTACTCAGTTCTTGAGGAAAATGCTATGACTTCGGTCTCCTTCTGATAATAACACCCAAATATCCCTCGATTGCAAATATACGTGTAGTTCTTTGCGCTGACAAACCGAGAACAGTCGACCCCTTCTTGAACCTCTCTGACCCCGATACAATTCGGCCATCATGCTTCACAATCCGAACAACTGGCATTGGGTCAACAAGGATGCGTCGGGCTGGACCAAGCAGTATTTGGAACAGAATATTAAGGGTATCAAGGCCGAGGAGAATGGAGTCACCGCACAATTGGACAAGCTGATCAGCATGGATGGTGATGTTGATGTCAACCAGCGCAAGGGCAAGGTCATTACCATCTTCGACGTCAAGCTTGTCCTCGAATACTCAGGTATGTTTGGAGTGATCAGGCCATGTCCAAGCCGGCGTAATGCTGACCAATTCAGGCAAGACCAAGGACGACGAGGACGTTAGCGGCACGATTACTGTCCCTGAGGTCGCGCACGATACCGAAGAAAACGAGTATGTTGTATGTCTCTTCGTCCCCATGGGCGCCTTGTCTGGCCAAACTGACAGTCGCACAGTTCGAGCTAGACATCTACTCCGATGCCAACTCAAAAGCCCCTGTCAAGGACCTCGTCCGCTCCAAGATCCTCCCACAACTGAGAAAGGAGTTCGCAAAGCTCGGCCCTGCCTTGATTGCTGAGCACGGAAAGGATATCCAACACGCTCCTGGTTCCAACCCTTCCAGCGGTATCTCGACTCCCAAGTTGCATGTTCCAACCTCGGCTCCAGCAGCTACCGCAACCCAGACGACTAAGACCAGCTCCTCTGTCAATACTACGACCGTCACCGATACCGAGGAGTTCCGTGCGCCAGCCACAGAGCTCTACCAGACTTTCACCGACCCCCAACGTATCTCAGCCTTCACCCGCGCAGCACCTAAGCTCTTCGAGGGCGCAAAGAAGGGTGGCAAGTTCGAGTTGTTCGGAGGAAATGTTGCTGGAGAGTATCTCGAACTCGTTGAGCCAACGAAGATCGTTCAAAGCTGGAGACTGGATCAATGGCCAAAGGATCACTACTCCCGTCTCGAGATCAACTTTGATCAGAACGACGTAGACAATGTTACTGTTATGCGTGTTAGCTGGAGTGGTGTCCCTGTCGGCCAGGAAGAAGTTACCAAGCGTAACTGGAGAGAGTATTACGTTCGCAGCATTAAGCAGACATTCGGGTATGTTTCCAATTTCTATGGTATTTGAAGAACTCTTGACTGATCTGAGATGTAGCTTCGGTACGATTCTGTGATGTGGCAGCTGTGGATGAAGTGATACGATGAGCAATGAGACAATGACAGGTTGGGGGGAATGAATTATTCTATACATGAATGATCCCAGGTGGTAGGCTTGCAAAATTCTAGATTAGAGCAATCGAATAGAAAAGCTTTTGCACTGCCAACCCTACTGATTTCGCATTATTGAAGATCCTTCGATCATACAGAACACTTTAAACAAACCTCAGATAAGTCTGAATTTCAAATCCAAGACTGAACTACCCAGGGCTCAAACCATAAGTCATCTGTTATTGTACTAAGATATATGTGTGCTGGGTACTGTATATCCTACAAAATCCCTTCCCAGTAACGCCATGCATGCTCGAAATCATTCAATCAAAACCATCCTCTGTAAGCCTTTCAACCATTCTTATAATCCCAACCTAAAATGCATCTATATATACGCAAGAAAGAAAAGCCTTGGTATCATGCAATCATTCCTCATCCACGGCAGTACAGTATCGCCTCATCTGTTCCATTACGCTCTCCGCGACACACCGTCCAAACTCCCACGACCAGTATGTGAATCCACACCAGCAGGTCCCACCCCAACATTAGGATCAAGCGAGACCTTCCTCCTCGTCAAATGCTGCTGCTCCCCCACATCCACCGGACTCTTCAACACATCACCAAGCTCATCACGAGGAGTCGCATGCGGACTACCAGTATGCACGTGCATTACTCTCGGCCTCTCCAGCAACTCCTGAATCTCGCCTTCCCTCCTCGCCGCCTCCTCACCACTCATCTTCGCATTCGACACCCCATGCTGCCCATTTGCACGTGGACCTGCAGCGCTCGTACCATCCTCCTCTCTCCTCAACGCCTCGTCGAAGCGCTGCCGCACTACAGGATCATTCTGTAGTTCCTGGAAGAGATCTACATCTGTAGGCCAGAACGCTTTCCTCACACTACTGACACCCAGTTCCAACAGCGTGAGCGCAGCGAGGGTCAGAATAAGCACAAGCCACCAGAGCAGATCGCGGCCGTAGCCTTTGAGGAAACCGTCTTTGATGGCGTAGAGTGGGTATGTCTTGCCGGGCGTGAAGACGATGGAAAGAAGGAGGGTCCAGAGGAACCAGCCGCCTACGGAGATGAGCCAGCCGAGGATGGAGATTATGGTTTTATTGTGCTTTTCGATCAATCTGTGAGGGATGGTTAGTGAGATCAGGGTGAAAGCACTTGAAGAAGGGGAAACGTACAGTAGTTTGGTGTTGATGAAAATCACCGCTGCCGAGAAAGCTAAGGTGCCCATAGCAAGCAAATCATCATCTCTCGTGAAAATTGCTTCGCCGAATAGCCCAAACATCAGAAAGTATATAATGACAGATTCTGAGGTGGCCATAAACATCCAGGCAATGTAGATCTTGAAATTGAAGGAGGCATTTCGCTGGCCCGAGATGTACAGTTCCGGCACAGCGAGCAACGTCGAGGCGTTCAGATCCTGCTCGAATATACCGAGCAAGATGACAGCCAGGGATGTAAAGAGCGTATTGAAGACAGTCAAAGAAGTTGACTCGAAAAGCGACGTTCCGGTGTACCCAGCCCATTTCTGGTAGAAAGCCTGCAGCAGATAGAACAGAAGTTCTTTCCAGAACGTGGCTAATATGTATTTTGCAGTACGAACGTAGTTCCATCGACCGTGGACGAAGAGGAGGCGCTGCAGGAAGCGAAATTGAGCAATGGAGTAGTCTGCAATGCGGGCTGCCTGGAGTCCTTCTTTACCACTGATGCCGATACCCACGTGAGCATCTGTGATCATGGCTATGTCATTTGCGCCGTCTCCGATGGCTAGAGTAAGGGACTTTTTGACTTTTGTCCTGACTCTCTTGACAAGTGAAGCCTTCTGACTGGGACTGGCTCGGCAGCAGATAACCGAATCGACGAGAACCACCAAGTCGAAGAAGAGGAGAGCCAAAGTCTCGTTGTTGTCGATTTCTGAGAGAGTCTGTCCATCGACGACGATCACAGAATGGGGTATTGCTCCTTTACTGATATCGAGTAGAGTCGATGCCATAAGTTGTTCCACTTCACCAGTCGTGTGGTCAAGAACAACAATCGTTGAGTAGTTCTTGCAGATCCGGGCGCTATGACCAATGTTGATAGCAGTTTCTCGCTTATCTCCAGTCAACATCCAGATCTTGATATTGGCTCTCCTCAGCTTGTCGATAGTCTCGGGCACTCCTTTCTGCAGCTTATCCTCGATAGCAGTGGCGCCAGCAAGATCGAAACTCTGCTCAATCAGCTCTCCAGCATTCTCGATCAGGTCCTGGCGATCGACGAGACTAGTCGTGGCATCGAGGTATATTTTCTTCCAGCCTAATATTGATTGTCAGCATTCAATGTCCCCATTGGAATCGACAATGGAAAGGCTAGAAGCTTACCGTCGTATTCTTGCTCATCCAGGAACCTGTATCCATACAAGAGCGTTCTCAACCCCTCAGAAGCAAAGTCATCGATGTGTTGGAAGCAGCGTTCAAACACAGCCGAGTCGTCCAAGACAAGACCTTCATCAATCATATCATCCAAGTGTCCTTCCATAGCCGAGATACCGCTGATACTGGAGAACCTCCGGTCCTCAGATCCAAAAGACGGTCTTGCCATAGAAGCCCGCGGCGAATAAGCACCAGTATCATCGGAAACTGACTCTACATCGCTTTCCTGTCTCCTCAACCAAGTATCTAGCTCATCGCGGATAGGTTGTAACCTTGAGCTCGCCATACTTGGTCGCCCACCAATGCTCTTCCTGTTGGCGCTCATGCTTGGCCTATTGAAGCTCATGCTGTTTCTGGGACTACTCTCGCTCATTCGTCGCAGAGCCTCTTCAGCTTCAATGCTCTTCCTCTTACTCGAGCGTCTTGAAATCTCCGTCTTCTTCTGGAGAGCCATCGGAGCCAGCTTCAGCCGTGGCATGATCACCGAATCGGCTCCTTTGCAGAATATGCATATCCTGCCATTTGGAAAGCGGACGACGATGGACATGCGCTTCCGCTTGCTTGAGAATTCAATCACGTCAAGGATGTCATAGGTCTCGGTGATTTGTTCACCAGAGTCCGGTCCTCCCGTGCCAGGATATGACAATGTGATTGACTTTGCGGGTCGATCGATGACGAGGTAGCCGAGCTCTTGCGCCGCCTTGACGAGAGCAAGCTCATCAGGAGATGCAGCTTGAAACTCGATGTCACCGTTCTCCTGAACCTCCGGGAGACAGGTATGGCAAAGGGCTAGGGAGAGAAGGAAGAACTTCGCTTTCTTTGTGAAGACACTGTGCGGCTTGTGTTGCATGAAGTTGAGCAAGTCCTCTGTCCGCATTTCGGGTTGCGACTTAGATGGCCGAGCAGACGACTTCCACGGGTTGATCGAGCCAGATCGCCGAATAGATAGTGATGGACGGACTGTAGAGCTTGACATGGCCGATTCTTTCCGTACGTTTTCTGGTCGAGCGGGTGTTTTCTTCTTGGGAGAAAGCTTCATAATGCCTTTGCCTTTCTTCTTCTCAATTTTCTCGGCTTCGCGGTTCTTGTCACCTTCTCGGCTCTCTTCAAGCTTCGCAGCTTCTTCTTGCAAGTCGAAATCGTGCAACCAAGCGTACCCAGCTACACTGAGCTTTCGAAACTTCATTATATTGTCGGTCAGCGTCCCGGTTTTGTCTAAGGGAGTGTTAGTCTCAGGTGATATTTTGTCGCGACTTCAAAGTACTGAAATAATATATGGACATTTCTTCAAGGGAACTCACCAGAAAATATGTAGTTGACTTGACCAAGGTTTTCCAAGATAGTAGTAGTCTGCAAGAAGTCAGCATAAGTGTCTCTTGCAATCCGAACAGGATTTTAAAAGGCCTGTAGACCATCCAGGTTCCTCAAACACTCACATTGCATGTCATGGGCGTATCCGAAACCGGATCATACATCTCAACATCACTCATAAGCACCAACTGTCCGACCTTGATAATCTCCAAACTAACATACAACGATAGCGGAATCAGCGTGTTATACAAGATGATGAAACCAATAATAATCTGCGCAAAGTTGACATGCAGGCCCTCGAGATACCACGCCTTGCTTTCAGTCTGGTTCGACCAGATCTGGTAAGCGATGGTACAGAACAGGGCGAGGATGACGACGAAGACTACGAGCATGATGACGATCTTGTTGGTGACGAATTGAATGGCTGGGGCTTTGGTCCGGGGGTTCTTATTGGCGTTCATGCGGATCTTGCAATCTTCGCCGGTGTTGATGACCATGCCAATGGCGGTAGTTGTGTTTCTTAACGTGCTGCCGCGGAAGATGACTTCGTTGGTTGTAAGTGGCAACGTCTCTCCGTCGACAGTGACCCTCCCGTCGAAATTGTACAGGTCGATATTGGGATCCTCGACTGAGATGTGAGCTCGACAGGCAGCGATCGCTTCTTCAGTACCACAGCGCTTGGCTAGAGGCGGTGGGGCTTGCTTGCTTTTCAGATTGGTCTCGCCGTCCAAAGCCATAGTCTCGATGTAGGCAATACCGTTTGGTCCATCTGCGTGGAGGAGGACCACGTCGGCCGGTATAGGATCGTCCCGGCGAAGCTTGATGATGTCTCCTACTTTTATATCCCTCCATTTCAGCGTCATCCAGTGTCTGGACTCGTTCGAATCCTCAGTGCGGGAGACCTCTTTAGAGGAGGATTTCATCTCGCCTTTTGACGGCACCATAGCCTTAAGCTTGCCTCCTAGGTCCTTCGAAGCAGCTGCATGAGCAGGACGGAACGAGTGCAGAACAAGCGTCTCCCTGTTGTTTTCGATTTTATCCAGCTTGTACCGCCGATAATCATCGTAACCTTCCTTGCCCATACTAATAGCCACAAATACCAACAATGGAGCAATAGTCGTATAAGTACCGGTCGTACTCAAGCCTGGAATCATCTGCAAAATCGACACCAGCAGGAAATAAGCATTTGCCAATTTGGAAAACTGAAAAAACAGCTGTCGAGGCAAGAAATTCCACACTGTGTATCGACTTGAACGAATCGAGTTCCCAATATGATCCTTGCCCGTCCTCTCGTCTAGAGGTGGTCTCGTCCTCGAAGCATCGAGATCAATATGCCGCCCATCTTTCGAAGGAGGAATCGGCGTCTGTCGAAGTACAATCATGGTTATTTTGTCCTTCCACGCTTTAGCCCTTTGCAAGGTCTTGTTTTCCCTTATTCGTTTCCTAGCCCAAACATCGTAATTCGGCAGATTTAAGCTTCCAAAAGTCCTCTCCATCCCTTTCGAAGGTAACGAATCCGTATAGCTCCCAAGTACCTCAGCTCTCGAGGCAGCCGTATCATTCTCCTCAGCAATAGGTGTCACCGCAGAAGAAGGCCTCTTGCCCTTCCGCTCCTCCAACCGCCGCGCTTCCGCATGTTGAGCCTGTGAAGAGCTGGCTTCCACAAGCTCGATGGGGCTTTCCTCCGGTCTACTATTGATCGCCCTCGCAAACAGTGATCGCCGCAACGAGTACCCTCTATCCCTCGTCCTGGGCGAAGTGGGCGAGGCTGGATTCGCGGCTCTGAATGTTGGGCTCGTACCAGCAGGTCTCGGGGCTTCGACTGGCCTGTGAGGTTGCGACTGAGTATCAATCGTCAAATTCGGCGTCCCAGGCTGCTGTTCCGTGGGAGATGGAGACGCTACTCCCATTTCCCTCTCCACATCTTGTGAGAACCGCACCCGGTGGGCATCTCTGTCTTGTGAAGCTCTCGCATCCATTGTCCCCGCCGAAGCATTCGCAGGATCCGTCGCAGACCTCCGGATTCCGTGAACTGGTCTCGAATCCCCTCCTATATTGTCCGCCATGGCGACTCTGACTTGTATATCTGCATTCGAGAGCGAACTCGAGATGCTGTCTCCTCCGCCCAGTCGCCAAGTTGAGAGTAACGTTAGAGGTTGGTCGCTGTGCCGAGGTGCCAAGTCACTTTATCGTCATGCGACTTGTAGAATGAACGACAGTGCGATCTCTTGATGATGACAGCTTATGAAGTCAAAGTCATCCCGGTCAACATAACGATGCTGGCAGTCTCGTATTGCTGAGGTACGTACAAGTTGACGGTTGTGATCTGGACCGCTTGTAGATCAACCGCTAGAGGGGCTGTGCAGAGGAGCATTTTTATTTTAGACTTCTACACGACCCCTCCACCAGATCAATCCTTTCCTTTGTCCTCTCACATTAAAGAATTCACATGTGAAGTCGCACAAAGTCTTTGTGACATCCAAAAGATAGAATTGTCTTTAGCTTATCCTGATTAACGCGGCATCATGAGCTTTTCTTTCGTCTGACCTTAATATCTGGAACTTCGTCTCCCCATTCATACCGAAGCGTGCCGTAGATGTTGGATCAGGAAATTCCCAAACCCATATTGACTTTCCATTGCATGTACCCCCAGTTCTATATCTTTAAAGGCTGAAAGGAAGTGCTCAAGCTTGTGCCAATGTTGCTTTCAACCGGACGATAGACCCCACGTTCTGTAGCGCCACCAGTAGCCGCTCATGCAGCCCCCTTTCTGGTGCAGAACTACTATCATTCTCAAAATACCTACCATTTGAATTTGCAAATCAATTTGGGATGATACAACTCAAGTCTCGATAATGAATTTTCCATTATTAGGCCCGCCATGATATCATCATGCTCTCACAAACTAGCAAATCGATCGAAGCAACTTCAACTCCTCCTCCAGAGTATTTTTGACAAAAGCGTTTATTGCACTTCCTCCCTTGACCTTAGATTTATTCCCTCCACTTCCTCTCCATACCAATATCTCCTCTGGAGACAGAAAAACAGGATGAAGCTGCGCCTCGGTACTGAGACAAACACCCAAGACCGCGCCAGAAAAACAAAAAAATGAAAAAACGATCGCTGTGCCAGCCAAGCATGATCCAGATAGAATTTATCGTCATGTAGGTTCGTGGCATAAGACTAAACAGAAAAAAAAAGTTGGCCAAAAAGGTTTTCGTGTCTGTGATAACACGAGTGATTAAGCGGAGCATAATTCAGACAAGAATCAAATAGTCCACGCAGGCCGTCAGTTATGTACGACTGAGCAAAAACACCATCCACAAAAACGCCTCCCGTATTGTGCTCCGTCAAACAAATCCAGCTTCGGTAAGAGACAAGCATCTTCCTCGGCTTCCACCGCGAAATGCAGCCAAACCCGGGCGCGATAAAACACGGAGCCGAGGGTTTGGACCAGCCACCATGAACACCATCTGCCCCATTCAACTATTGAGGAATATGTTCAGGCGAAAGGCTGGCTGCATTTTCATCGAATGAGACAAGTTGATTCATGTCCATATCTGCTTGAGACTGCTCGGCAAATGCTGGGGAGTGAGGATGCATTGGGAGATTGAGTGTGTGTTTTGAGTACATCTCATTCAGTCCAGTACCGTCGTCAGAGATGTTCGAGTGATCGTGTGACATATTGTATACATCCGCGGACGCACTTCGATGCATCATAGACATGGGCGGGGACTGGTCGACGATGGCTGGGTCACCATGGCTCATGAATGAGAGCGGCGAGACAGAAGGTTGAATCATATGTCCAGATTGATCAGCCATTGGGTTCGGCGAGAGGTACGGAACTGTGAAGGGCGTGTTGTTGTAGGAAGATGCGGGAAGTGCACCGGTGTCTGGGCCTTGCGAGAAGAATCCAGGGCTGGCAAACTCAGATGGCGAAGTGGTCGTAGCGGCAGACATAGGGTATTGTCTGAAATCCATTCCGTATCCCGATGATGTATCAATCCGGAGGTTTGGTCCAAGAGGTCCCAAATTATTCGGCTGCTGTGGAACTGGAGCGAATATGTTCGGGTTGTGCTGCTGTTGATTCTCGCCGGGATGCTGGATGAGGAAAGATGGCATTGGGTTGTTGAACATAGAAAAATCAACAGCCATTGGCACCGATCTACTTCTTTGTCTCTTGTGGCCAGGTCCACCGCGGTGTCCTGGATTGACATTCACACCCCACTGTTCCTGGAACATACCAACGTGAGCCTGGGCATTGTAATTTGGCTGAGATGCTGGACGGAGGCCAATGGGAGAAACTGGTGCCGAGACAGACATTTGTTGCTGCTCGAATGGGTTGTGTCGGGTCATGAATGACTCGAGGGAGACCAACTTCGCAAGTTGTCCGCTCAGAACCTTGGGGTGACCTCCAAGATGGTGGACCATCTGCTGCGAGGCTTGCTGATCTTCTGTAAAATCACCACACTGGAAGAAACCACCGGATCCGGACGAGTCCATGAAGAAGTTAGGAGGTCGGTTCAGCTCAACAACTAGTCCTCCAGGCTTTCCGGACTCCATATCTCCATTTTCCAGGAAGATATTCTTGATGAACGCGAACGGGTATTCGATCTTGTAGCCAGCCTGGTCGTTGTTAATGTAGTATGTCATGCATCCTTTTTCTGGTGAGTAAAAGATGATGAGATCCATCGCATTTTGACCAACTCGTCTCCAGGATCCGATGCTCAAAGAACGACAAGAGAGATGGTGGATGACTTTCAATAAGTTAGCACGCAGCGTTTATATTGCCCAGAATATCATCATCACATACCGACTTTTCCCTGTGGACCCTGATCGCCTCCCATCATCAAGCTACCACTTCCATACGGCATCAGTCCCGAGCGGCCGAGGAAGTTTCCTCCCAGGGACTTTCCGGATTCCATTGCTTGAATAGCCAGGTATTGACGCATTGATTCTGGAATGGCATCACAATCTTCCCCTGTTTCGATGCTCTTCTTGGCCAACAACTTTATCTTTGCGCGTCTAGAAATGTACGTAAGTTTCTGATCGTCAGTAAAACTCCACATCGGACTCACCTGTTTTGGAACCAGATCTGAACGGAGCGCTCTGTCATGTTGATATCCTCCGCGATTCGCTCTCTAACGGTTGCGGTTGGTGTTGGGTTTTTGTTAAATTCCATCTCCAAAGTCACCAGTTGGTCTTGAGTAGCACGCTGTCTCTTCTGATTCTTCTGTTGTTGGGTTAGGGTGCTCTTCCTAGGTGGTCTGCGGGATGCCGATGTGCTGCTAGCCGAGTTTGACGCGGTCGGGCTGGGTGTTGATGACATCTTGATGGCCGCATCTTCCTGTGAAATCTCCGACATGCTCTTGTGTTCTTCTGAAGCCATATCCATCGTGGCTATTGTGTTGGGTTTCCAAATGAGACTAAGTTGTGATATAAATGTATAAGATCCTTCTCCCCTCGGATCTAAATAGTAGTGAGGACTGAATGAGTGGACGAATCGCCGAGTGCGAGTCGAGAGGTGGTGGTGCGATCAAATCGATTGTATCAACGGTGGCTTATGCAAGTGTGGTGGAAATGCGTCGCTGTAACTAGCAGGAACAGGAGAAAGGTATTGAAAATTGAACGGGGGGGATTGTTGAAGACTGAAATTCGTTAGGTAGAAGGAGCGTGGTGTGTAAGGACTGTGGTTCCGATTGTAGCCGGAAGACTGTGAAAGAAGGGAAGATTTGACGACGGGGAGAGGGAGATGCGTCGATGAGAGCGATGGTGAGGATGAAAGACGGAGGACGAAGAGAGAAGAGGAGAGGAAAGGATGAGGATCACGGAACGAAGGTGGGTAGAAAGGAAGGGAGAAATGCCAAGACTGTGAGTAGCGCAGTGGTCTGTGCTGCGGTGTAGAGCAAGAGCGATGGCATCGCGGGCGTCCTTCCTCGAAAGACAGGGGTGAAGTGGTTAGTGGCCAGTGGTTAGTGGTTAGTGGTTAAGGTACTGTGGTGGTTTGTGGAAGGAGGGACAGGGGCATGGGGGCTAGCCCCGAACTCCCTCCTTCTCTTCGCAGCACTGAGCTGCAGCACAGCAAGCAGGTCAAGCATGATGCAGCCATCTGTAAGGTATCTTGCCTTGCCTTGCCTTGCCTTGCCTGCCGCGACAGGACGACGCTTGCTGGCTCTTGCGGGCTTGCCACTCGTCAGAAGTGCAGTGCAGCATGTGGAGTCATTTTTAGTTGCGGACTTCAGTAGTGAGAGAGTTGAGTGAGTCTGGTGACGCTGCCTGCTGCTCCATACTGTATGAAGTTGGTCTTCTTTGACTTTTTACACTTTCGCTATCGTCCTGTCCTAAAGAAGCCTCGGATCTGCGCCAAAGACTCAAAGCTCGCAACAGGTCTCAAGTCTCACGTCTTCAAATACAATATTGTTGCTACTAGACTTTGACTCTGAGGATGTCTCTTACCTCCCAGCTCCGCGATACCTCTCGATGGACAACACATCCCACCCTCGCGAACACAGAGCAGTCAGAGAAAAAAAGGGGAGACTCGTTGGTTATCCTGGCTCTGGTCCTTTATCCTGACCCTTGCACGTTCGCGCGCTGGTGTTGCTGGTGCATGGCTCACATCCAGACCGACACGCACCCAGGCCCAATGGATTCATGAATCCCGGCAGACATGGCATGGCAGCGCAAGCATCATGGGCGTCGCAGCCGCCCCTGAACCAAGTCAACTCGCTGACTGGACTCGCTGGCGGCGGCTCCAACATCGGACCAGCCAGCCCAACAACAGACGACATCAACCGCATGGATTTGAACCGATCTGATGTGTGTGCGCGCCTCAGGGCTGAAGAAGCCAAAAATCTTGGTTCAGGAGACAGATGGGCGCGGGCCCCTCACTAAAAGCTTCCACGATACTTTTCTGCTCAGGGCTTACTTCAAGATTCTCAACATACCGACGTGCCGTAAAAGCTGCAATCAACCGGCCGAGTCATGCATGTTCTGCGCTGGTCTAATGCAGTCATTCGAGGCCATCATCTCGGGTGTGTTGCGACGATTATCCTGAGTCTGAAGGTAAACGACATGACAATTCTTACCAACTGCACCGCATCGCTTTGTCTACCGATGAAATATGATTTTCAAGACTGAACATCAACGAATAAAACTTTGACGAAGAGATAGATGATGGGCGATTGTGTAACGAACACTGACTGAACAACTGCTGAATCCTCTCTAGTTTCAGTTCCTACAGCAGAGGCAACCAATAGAGAGTTCGGATGAAGATCCTTGGACTTTTGCTTGCCGCCTTTCAGGCCAATGGCCGCGCACAAAGGCTCAAGAAGCCGACGGAACGAAAATAGAACGCTCCCCTCCTTCAACATCGCGTCAGCGATTCGAGCATCCCAAAAGAGTTATTCCTTGGGCTGACTGACATGGTGCCGTGTCCACGATTCGACGCATTCTACAGGTCGGAGCTTGGAGCTTGACGACAAGAAGGAGGGCGACGTTCGACGTTCTGCGCGGCTTCTATTTTTCCAGCCAGCTATCCTTGATCTATTGTTCCTTGGTTGTTCTTCATCGATGATCCGGGTCGCGCCAGCCAGCCAGTCCAGTCGAAGCGTCAAACACACGATGTCCAGCGTCTCCACTTCTAAGTTCTCTCCAAAGTTCAAACGGGTACCTGGGCTAGCTCAGCATTAGCGTCAGTCCTGTTCCTGGCTAGCCTGTTCAGGTCGACCTTGTGCTTCACTGGCCAATCCCGACGAGGCGCCTCTAAAGCTGACGGAATAGGGGTAAGCGGCCGCTTCGTTGTTCGGTCCCCTCCTTTTTTTCCTGCCCTGCCCACCTGCATCGGCTTGTTCGACCTGGCCACCCCACCCCACCAGGACCACCACGCCCCAAGCCCACAACTTCCAACACGTCAAGATCCAGAAGTCAAGAAGCTGTCTTGAAGACATCACATGTCACTACGACTACATCCCGTTACTAGCGCCAATTCAATGAAGAAGAGGCTCTCTTTCAAACAGGCAGGAACAGAAACAGTAATATCTCCGGATCCAAGACACATTTCAAGAGCTGAGCTGGAGCCTCAGACGGTGACGTTCGCGGAGCGTTGTTTGAGAACACTCCTTTAAGCATACGCCGCATAGCCCGATTCAGAATGGTACCTATCGCGGCATGATCTACCCCATCGACCCTCTCATGGAAACAGCCTCATGATTCCTGAACAGGGCCTCCCAGCTTGTACGCACAGGTATCATACACGTACAATTCCCATTGCTTAGGCTTGAGATCGATCCTTATGCGCGGTTGACATATGGAAACTCCTCCTAGTGGACATCTCTCCTTGACGAGTGGCGCTGTGGGTGACATCCCGTTCGTGGGTTACGTGCCTGTTGGATGAAAGGAAACTCGCCGGAGGAACGCCCCTTTTCATGCAGTCTGGTCTTTATTTATCTAACCTTCATCCGAAGTCAGATCTTGTGAGACTCGGCAAGACCTTGCACTTCGGCTACATTCTCGTATTGACAGGCTTTTCTGCAGCTTCCCGTCTCCCCCTCCCGACTGAATGTTTTCTACTGTCCCCCACCAACATCCCGCGGCCGCAAGATCTCCCCCAAAAGGAAGGAAAGAAAAAAGAACCCCTAAAAAGATGCGGTTCCGAATGGCTATAACTCAAAACTCGCTTCTTTTTCATCCGGTCTCTTAACGCCGGCCAAGAATCCTCGTCCGCGGATCACGCAAGGCATAATCCACGCTCCGCGTTTGATCTCCATAGCAAAGGACAACCCTGCTTTAATCCAACAACAATAACACGACTCTATCACGCCCTACATACCGACTCCTCGCCTAACAATTCAGTAACACAACATTCCCAAAGGCCAACGTTCTCAGATATTCGTTCCAGGACACTCTTCGCACAAGTCATATCAAAACCACATAACTCCTAGAATCGCCTTGCCTAGGCCGGGCGGTAAGTAATTTTCTTCTGTACTGGGGGAGGGGCCCAGTGGCTGAGCACTCTTTGTCAATGCACGATTCGCGGTCTCGGTAGGGGCTTTTTCATGCTTGTATATTAAAAGCACCGAATATAGCCTGGATGATCAGATGGAGCCCCCTCGCTTGTTTTTCTCCGATTTTTCGTGCGTGCTTGCGAGTTTCGATTTTACGTTCAGCTTTATGCCGCGCGAAGGGATACGTGCTGAAAGTTGGCAATCGACTGACAATTGACACTTGACACCGGCGATCGCTTTGTGTTTAGTTTTGTTGTGTTTTGGAGATATGGGGTTGTGGAGAGGAAATGAAACTCAAGTGAGGTGTTTGGATAGGGAGATCAGATCGTCTCGTTTTCTTGTTTTCATATCTGGTTGTCTATCAGTTGCAGTTATTCGCAAGATCCTTGGGTATATACCTCCGTCTCTGCTTCAGATTTTCCAACTTCGTGATTTTGGTCTCTATCCTTGCTGGATGGGTGAAACACGTCGATATGCAAGAGACGTCGTCACTTGGACCTGTCTTTCATCACTGTTGTTCATGACTATCTGCTGTACTTGCATTCTGTCCAAAGACTTCTGGTTTTGCTATGTAGTTGTGTGCCTGTTACCAAGAAGATTTCTACGTTTGTAGGTAGTGTCTTTCTTGGACAGCCATGCCGTCCGGTCGGGAAGTGCAAGCTCGGGCTCAGACATCTAGTAAGTGGTGTCCAGCAGGGCCAACCGCAACCCAAGTCTCAGCACCAGCGGAATTTCCTGAAATCAAGATCTAGTTTGGTTTTTTGTCTTTAGATACTGATTGAAACACGATGGATATACTATTTCTCTACATCTTAGTGGGACGTACCCTCACGTGCTACAACACAGCTCAGGGTATGTCCATCATGACAGGCACAAGTGATCTCTGTTCTGATGTCTATCCACGAGATTCATTGTCACAATCGACAATTCTCAGCATCCAGCCATAATCAGACTCTTGATCTATCAATAATTCCCTGGCTATCATTCACTTCTGTGTATCATCAAAATACAGAAGACTCACAACCTCCAAACACAGACTTTTCCCACCAATAATCTCCAAACCACTCCCCCACCTCCTCCTCTTCCTCTTCTCCTTCCCCACTCCTCCCCGCTGCACGTCGCCCGGCGCCCATCTCTTACGGAACCTTTCAATCTCCTCATTTCGCCAATCAATCGGCGTATTGCGCACCTCACGCGCAATCCTCGTTTTTGTTCCTCGGCGCCGAAGTGAATGCCTAGGAGCACGAGGACCAAGGGCTAGACGAAGGAGCCGAAGACTATGAATCGGGGAAAGGTACGCTTATGTGGTCTACGGCAGAAAATAACTAAAGTTGGTGAGACATACTAGATTTTCCACTCGACTGCCCAAGATCTATAGGTTGGGTGTGGTCATAATAAGAGATAGTCACAGCGAGTTTAGAGCGACGTTAGTGTAAGTTTCGACTGCTCACAAATCAGAACTATGAATCTTGTTCCGTGCAAGATCCTCAAGTGAGGAATCACCGATTTAGTGGCATAAAAGGCGAAAACAAAATCACAAGTTGAAGGCCCACGCTGTAGAGAAGTGAGACAGCAACATAATGGGAATCGAATAGCCAAGTGCAAACATTTGATGATATGTGCATTCATTGCTGCACAAGCGAGTCTGACAACCGTACTCACATTTGGTACTGAGAGCCGAGCACCTGTGAGTCCTCTGTTCAGAACGTAATTCTGTTCGGGGAGGAAAGGGGGAGGACGAGATCCCTCACTTAATATATATCACAATGCGTTCCAAAGTTCTAGAAGAAACGGGCGGAATCGCGGGGCAGGCATATCCCTGACACCTGCCCCTTTCGAAAAAAAGATCAGACGAAAAGTAAGATGTAGAACCAGTCAAAGTCGAATCAGGTAAGGAAAGTACTTCAAGTTGCCAGGTTCGAAAGTGAAAACGTGCATTAATTGCGGTGTTATGTACAGGGTGGTGAAGAGCAGTTCATATATTCGGTACAGTACATCCTGGGTGTGGCAGGTTTTGAGGGAGGGCTTTTTGGAGGGCAGATTCTTCGCTTGCTTGGTGTGAGGTGAGGTAGAGGTGGCAATGAGGAGTGATCTGGTGTATAGGAGACGACGTAATGGTGATGTATCTGTGACTTGCTCCTGAGTGCGTAATCTAGGCTCATGGCGACGCGTGGTTTGAGGTCGAGAGTGAGAGGGTGTTTGTCCACCAACCAGGACATGTACCACACCGGAATAGACAGCCGACAGATCCCAAGTTCGTCTCGAGAGTTCAGACGAAGGTACTCCTCGTCCATCGATGTTCCGTACTAGACCCTTCGCGTTGGAATACTCCAGCATGCAGGTCATTTCTGGCCTCCCGGTCTGATGCGACGAGTGGGCAGGTGGCAGCATGGCGATCATGCTCCGAGGTAAGGTTAAACTATTGCTCGAAAGGGCTTGAGGGGTCTGGAGCTTCATATCCACGCTTTATGAGAAAGTCGCCAAGTCGTTGTTCCATTCTAGCAAACTAAGTGATTGTGTCAGGAGAAGCAGCCTCAAGATTGTAGTAACCGCAAGGAAATAAAATACTCACAACACTCGTCTCCTCCGTCGGCACCACCCCATCTTTTATAAAAACGGCATAACTTCCCATCATATTGGCCAGCATAACGTCTGTCGTCAGCCTGTCACCGACAACGGCTATCTGGTCTGGTCTCGTGACGCCAGTCTCGGGATGTTGACGGAAGTACTCCATGATTTCGGGACCGCAGCCGGGCTTCTTCGTGCTGTGAGGGAGCACAGTGACGCCTGTTGCTTGGGTAACTGCTGCGGCTAGTTTTCCTTCTGGATCGATTGATGTAGCGCCAGAGGTATTGGATACGATCAAAAGGCGCCGGCCTGGGTAGGCTTCTCGGAGACGCTTGAATTTGTCCTGGCAAATGTTAAGATATTTCCAAGTTTAACTTGCAATGACCTGAGGCTCAGGAAAGACAATGTAATCATTGAGAGCAAAGCCTGCTAGAGTATGGTACTGAGGGAAATTGATGGACGCCAATAATGATATGGCAGAGAATTGTATTGAAATGCGAAAGGGCACGTGAAAATCATACCTCATAGGGCTCAAAGACAGTATTCGAATGCGGAATAGCAAAGCAATTATCCTTGTCCAGAACTACGGCTCTGATATCGACATTCTTGTACTTTCCAAATGCCGAGTTCAAGGGAACAGGTAGCTGGTTAAAGGTTGAGATTGTAGCATGAGGAAGACATAAAGATGGCTTCGCAATGAGCCGAAATATATTCAACGTAGCCGAGACGTTAAAAGCGTTCATATCCATCAGCTTCGTGCTAACATTGTCTGTTTTTGAGTTGAGATGAGAACGCTGTAAGTGAAGGTCCAGATAACCTTTGAGATGACGCTAGCGAGAGCTTCAAAATCACTAGCGTCCATATTTTGAGATTCCCAGCAACGCCAACCTCAGACCTCCACCTCGACGCTCAGCCCACTCCACAGCCTTTTTGTCGCAATCTAGAGATAGTCACGGAATCGCAGACTCATAACAAACGACAATGACGAGCACAATCGGAATTCCAATCAAGCTGCTGAACGAGGCGCAGGTCCGTCACCTTTTCTTCCCCCGCCATCCCCCTACCCCACGCAGTTCCCAGAATGGCTTCGCAGATGGTTATGCTAACCTTTATGCCTGTAGGGGCATGTCGTTACTCTAGAGATTACTTCGGGCCAGGTCTACCGTGGCAAGCTTCTTGAAGGTTCGTCCTTTCGCAACCTTCGCAACATCGAAAAACCCCGAATCTAATACTCGTGGATATTGGAATGGACAGGCGCTGACAGCTTATAGCGGAGGACAACATGAATGTTCAGTTAAAGGATATCACGGTTACTGCGCGCGACGGCCGTGTGAGCCATTTGGACCAGGTCTACATCCGCGGATCGCATGTGCGCTTCTTCATCGTGCCGGATATGCTTAGGTTCGTGGCCTGCAATTCTTTCGCGATTCTCATCCTTCCACGCTTTGCGGAAATTTAGAAAGCATTTTCTAACTTCTCTTTCTACAGAAACGCACCCATGTTCAGAAGCAGAGGTGTGAAGGGTAGAGGTGTCGGTCTGGCTCGAGGCAGAGCTACGGTCAGCAGGGCGAGAGCAAGTGGACGTGGAGGAGCACCGCGAGCAGGCTGAACAAGGGATCGCGAACTGGGGGCATAAATGAAGGCTTGGGTCAATTCGATACGGCGTTTAGAGGAAAAGCCAGGCATGTTTGCTTGGACTGTTGGCTATACCACGCAGGTGTATGCCGCAATAAAAATGCAAAATCTTCACAAGACCATATCATACCTAACATGCAGTGATATTAGCTAGGAAATGACAAACTCGCCTCCTCGTAGCCCTAACTGGTCATGGTAAACAGCTCTTGAAATGCTTTCTAACGATTGACAATCAATCACGTGGAACTTTACACTTCTACTACCTAAGCGGGCATCAAATCATCTTCGAGCTTCATCCTCAACACCAATACATCAAAAAATGGAAATATCACATCCCCGCCGAATTCTCGCAGTCAGTCGGCCAGATTCCGGACTACTAGATCTTGTCCAAGGTAAGATCTCGGTGATCAGTAACAAGCATGAAGATATCCTGACTCGTAACTTCGTGACACAGGCTTGACGGGTTCACAACCAACCCTGACTACCGACACCGTAGCAGGGACAACGCACAACTGGCCCGTCAAAACAGGCTACTACACCGCAACGATCCCCATCTGGCTAGACGAGATATCCCATGCCTCTGTCTGGTCAGCTGATTTCCTGGCTCCTGAAGCCAGGGAAGTACTCACCGTGCTTGGAGCCTTCATTGTCTGTTTTCGGAAACCGATCAATGAGGAGGGCTTGAAGGAGGTCAAGGATTTGATGGAGGGTGTTGCGGAAGTGGTGAAGGAGGGTTGTGGTTTGATGTGGGACGGGGTTTGCTTGGCTGTTGGCATGCCACAGTCTACGACGCCGTATTTGGAGAAAACTTTCGATGAGTGGGAGGAGTTGTGTCAGGAGTATGGATTCGAGTTCGTGGATTTTGAGAGTAAAGGCAGGAATGAGTACTCGGGTAAGGTCATCACCCTTCTATCATGGATGCCAACGGCTGACCTGTCAGAACCTATGGGTATGGAACGTCTCAAAGAGGCTTTGGAAGCTAATGACTGGGAGGGCAATGATGAGCTTGGCGAAGCAATTGATCTCGATGGGCTTGAAAATGAAAGTGATGATGCGGGAAGCATTGGTTTCGGTCTTGATGCTGCGGACAAGGCAGAGATGGAAAAGGAGATGCGGGGGATGAAGCAGGCTATTTATGGAGGCGACGATGATGGTGGAGAGGAAGAGCCTAATGATCAGGACGTCGAGGAACTCCAAGCTTTGATGCTAAAGATGCAGGCTGTGAGAGGCAAGTTACTGTACCCTTTGAAGAGTTGCGCTGACGAGTACAGACTTGGGAGCAGATATGCCTGAAGCAGAGAGGAAGAGGTTCGCGGCCAAAGCTGTTAGTGACATCATGAAGAAATTATAGATTTCCGGCTTTGCAATCTTTTTGTTCCCTTTGCCATGAGGTGAACTGGTTTGCATCCTAATCATACTCTGGAGTGGCACATACGCTTTGTTACGAAGGCAGAAGTCGGGCCGAGACTGTTCTCTGGATCTCCGTCACCATGATATACCTATTTTTGATTCCTGCCCCGCAACACTATGAGAGTTGCACAGGAAACGCTGGCGGATTGACAAGTTGGACGGCTGAGTCGGTCTCGAGGTACAGTAAGGTCAGTACCAGTTCGATGGAAATATATGAAGGCCAGCGATCCCTATAGTATTTGGTCGAGCGAGATGGACTTATCCACCGAGCTGATTACTCAATTATCTGGTACATTATATCTCAGATGGACGAGATCTTATCTAGAAGCTAACAATCAGATAGAACGACTAATTCGGAATACCTCATGCAATGTCCAAAGTCCGATCCCTGCTAAGCTTCTTCCTCCTCACCATCATCTTCGCAACTAGCTTGTCAAGTCCACTCTCGCCAGCTAAATACATCGCACCTCAAGCGCAAACTCAAGTCTGCATGTGCAAAACTACGCAGAGCGGTCTCTTTTGCGGCTCCCGAACACAAGACGCAGCTGGGACATCAGGTCTGCCAGCGATGATTAGCGGTCACTGCGAGCCAAACTACGTGTATCGATGTAACGGCAGTGCTGTGAGTCCCGCGAAAGTTCAGGTGTATTGTGGTCTGTGCAAGAGAGGCGTTGAAGGAAATCTAGGCACGGATAGATGCTATGAGTAGGAAGCTGGGTGATTTGATATTGACGTGGTGCGGTGTGCTGGAGAACTGAATGGGAATGTAGGATCGCTCTTGAACTCGAAGGCAATATCTACTTTTCATTAGTCCTGGTTAATTCTTTTAGAAGTTCGTGCTACTTTTGAAGTCATTCGACCATCTTGTACAACTTAGAATGTTCCCTGCAAGTACAACGGGGAATAGAGTCTCGGCCAGACTCTTGGAGCATGAGTTGATAGAGGGGGAATTCAACGTATTCACGACCTGATCCGATCACGTCTCTCCACATCCTAATGTCTGTGCCTCATATCTAGGAAAGATGTGAATCCTGCCCCGAGGTATGGAACGGAAACATAGTACTTGAGTTGAATCCACGAATAATCGAGGGTCCTGCTATCATACAGCTCAGAGCACCATAGCAAACCATTCACAATCAAGTAACAGCATAGGCACTAAAATATTGAGGTTGAATTGAGCTGCTTTTCTACAAGACTTTGCCCCTTTCCCACGGACACACGTTCAAAAATCGTTTCGAGAAGTACGCCAGACTCCGAGAAAGACCACAATTTGCGCCTTGTCCCAAAACCTCATTACATCCATTGTTCATGATGTCGTGAACCGTCATTCCCTTGTTTCAGTACCTCGAACTTGCCTTCCTAGTATGTCGAGGTCTATCGTCGTATTCGTAATCGTGATGCCGTGGTCTCTCATAGTCGTGCTCATGCTGATAATGCCTCTCGCTTCGCCCTCCATGCCTAGCACTTTCGTAGCTCGAATTTCCGGTATTTGTCCGGCTGCTCTTCGAACGAGAAGTCCCATGCGCATGTCTCTTCCGGTAAGACTTTTCCCAATCCTCTTGTTTGCCATACGTTACTCCCTTCGGCCATAGATGATGGGCACAGAAGAAAACTCCCAGAATTTCGACGATGTGGAGAACTGTTTTTGAACCGACCATATTTGATCTTGTGATTTGGCTGTTTGGTGACTGATGATAATGGGAGTTTGAATGCTGCTTGTGATGAGAAGAGTGATGGACAGGACTAGGCTGAGGAGGGGTAATTATATGTCGTTGGGTCATTCGGACTTTAGTTGTTCTGGTGGTGTGGTGAGGCTGGCAGCCTTGTACAGATGTTCTTTAAATTTCAGCGAGTAAATTTGCTGATTGAAAGAACGTGAAAGCGTTCGAGTAGATTTCAGCAGCGGAGAGATTCTGGTCATATATACATAGAAGTGGAGCTGCGGCTCATTACTTCATTATTTGAAGGTGGTGTCGAGGACCAGGACTGCGCCTGCCCATCAGGCATAATATCCCTCGCCTGATTGGGTTCACGCCCCAGACTGATGTTTGCCGCAGAGTACGCAAGCAATCGGCCAGAAGACGGGAACGAGAACCAAGTCAAGATAAGCATTGAGCGGTCTGCCCTACTGGGGGCAGTGTATCTGATTGGCTCTGTAGGGCGTAAGGCTGGGTTCACGGGTCACTACACCGCCACGAAAAGTAAATTGAGTGTCGGAACAGTAAAAGAAACAGCGGGTGCGGGGAACATCGATGTAAAAACACGCAACTTCTGAAGCCGATCTATGATACTAGCATCAACTTTTGACAAAAACATGTGCTGGCGATAATTTCGCGATACACCGTCGGGGCATTTGAGTATGGTCTCGTCGATCGATGGAAAAATTTCCATACTGTCCCACTTGGGACTCGCGAAGAAACTGTTTGGCAAGTCTGGAGAGGCAGCCGAGCTCGTGCAGTGTTATGTTACAAGTGGATGATCTTTCTACTCGGCCTGAGATAACGCCATTTCTGGCCAGTTCGAAAGCCTCAATTGTTTAAATCCAGAATCATGAGAAGCCTTGCTTCTATACATTCGTGGCCTTGAAACAATCCCACCATTTTGCCCTGTCTCCCAGTTGATGTGTAGATGAGGATTCCGAAACAACGCGGTTCGCTATCACCAGAACCGACAAGCCAAAGGCCGAGCAGGAGATCAAATAACATTCCGATTAGCCTCGTGAAAACAGCTGCTGGAAAGAGGCTATCAAGAGAATCTTGGAAATGACTGTATCCTTTGGTCTAACGTACGCCAACTGAGGGATGAGTGGCGATGGATAAATTTCACCGCCAGAAGAATGAGAACCAAACATGGTCCAAGTAAGCAGCAGGACTGAAGTCGAGAGGAGCGGCAATAAGAGTCGACAACATCAACATAGCTTGTGCCTATGTCACCATCGTGACAGATGCTTCACAATCCGATTCTTGGATTTTAGAGCCTTATCACACATTTCTGGAAGGTATCCTGCTTCAGAATAGACCAAACCTAGAAAGAAACTTCGACTCGGGGCCGAAAGTGGACATCATTGAGATTCGAGTTCAACAGATCTCAGAGAGCCCTTAAAGTTTCCCGAATTCCGGTCAGGTGTAGGCCAAAAGATAGCGAGGCTTCCGTCAAACTGGATATGACAAGAAGAGTGAAAAGCTTCTAAAGCTTGCTCTGGGTATTGCGGCGCTAAAGCGCAGGCTCGTTGCTCTGCTCAAGGCACGTTTAAGAGCATATCCTGGACTTTCATGCTCTTGTTATGGAGGTGAGGAGCTTTTGGTGCCCAGTGATGTCCGGGCGTCAGGTCCAAGTGCTTGGGCCGTATTCGAGTTCGTCAAATTTGTGTGACGGACTCGAGACTTTGCCTGAGCAGATTGGCCTTGGGGCTATCTTCCGCCCTTGCTATCCTTCTGTGTAGGCATGAAAGCCGGGCTCCAGACGGATATCCAGCAGTGTGACGGCTGGTGAACTTAAATGCTCGCTAAGTGTCGGCTGCTGCCTTCTCGCAACTCCGTGAAACAAGAACGGCCATCTGTATCCAAATGAAGCAATCGTCTGTCGATCTTCCATGTACAATACTTCTTTCATAAGCAGTGTATGTCAACGCGATACTCAAGGTGTCGTGGAATATAAGGCTTCCACTGTGCCCGTAATGAGTTGCTCGAGAAGACCAAAGCCGCCGAAACTTCCTCAATCATGGTCAACCAAACATTGAACCAGCTCACAGGTGACCATCTCATCAAGTCCCGAGAAGGGATCTGGACCGCTTCAATCCTTCTTCTTGGTATCTGCTATCTGGCATCCTTTCGCATGCGGAACTTCTCCAACTTTCCTTTGATCAATGATGGCAAGAATCCAAAGTCGCAATTCAGGACGAATGCGAAGAATCTCATCGCCCAAGGTTTTCAGAAGGTTAGATCTTGCAACAATGAAGCGACTTTGAGCAGTACGCTGATGAATTCTTTAGTTCTCTGGGCCATTCAACATAATAACAGATACTGGTCCGATCATCATGCTACCTCCCGAGTACATTGATGCTGTAAATCAGGAAAACAAGCTTAATTTCAACAGGTTCATCGAAATAGTTAGCTCGAGTAATGCACTTCAGGAATGGAGGTACTCACTGACAGCCGAATAGAATCTTCTTGCAAAATATGAAACATTTAGAAATTTCCGTCCTTTGCCACACGGCATGTTCGAAGAGGCCGTGATGAAGGGGCTGACTCGAAACCTCCGTAAGACTTGAGCATCCTGCCCATTACGTTGCACGCTTTTGACACTACTATGACAGCGCGATTCACCCAGACACTCTCTGACGAGATAGAAGGTTGTCTAGAGGATACCTGGGCATCATGTACGGACTGGCATGAAGTCGACCTCAAGGCCGATGTTCTTACTTTTGTTGCTCGACTCTCGTCTCGCATCTTCAATGGCGAAGAACTTACCAGGAATGAAGAATGGCTTCGTATCTCCAAGGAGTACGCGGTGAACCTTTTCATCGCAATACGGATCTGTAGAATCGTACCAGCTCCGTTCCGCTGGCTGGTCGAAAGACTACTACCGCTCTGTCGTAAAGTCCGTAGGGATCATGCTGCAGGAGCTAGAATCCTAGCACCGATTTTAGCAGGACGAAGAGCCGAGATAGCAGCTGCAAGACAAGAGGGAAGAGAGCCAAATTTCCCGGATGATTCTATAGAGTGGTTTCGAAATGCGTCAAAAGGTCGTTCCTATAATGATTCCGATATTCAGCTCGGCCTGTCAATTGCGGCAATCCACACAACGAGTGATCTCTTGGGACAAGCTCTGCTGAATCTAGGAGCTCATCCCGAGATGATGAGCCCTCTTCGGAAAGAGGCAGTTGAGGTTCTTGGGAGGCATGGCTGGAAGAAAGTTGCACTTGCGGAGCTGCGTATTTTGGATAGTTTCCTCAAAGAGACACAGCGCCTGAAACCTATCGCAATGAGTATGTCGCTGACTTTATGAAAGAGAATGTACTGACCGTGTCACCAAGCATCGATGCATCGGCTGGCAACTGCTGATGTCAAACTCCCCAACGGGATCAAGATTCGCAAAGGAGAGAGAACTGCCATATCGTCTCACAGGATGTGGTCCGAGTCTGACTACAATGATCCTGAAACTTTCGACGGTTTTCGTTTCGTAAAGCGTCGGAAGTTGCCTGGCTATGAGCACAAGAGTCACCTCATCTCGACAAGTGCAGACCATATGGGATTCAGTCATGGAAAGCATGCATGTCCTGGACGATTCTTCGCTGCGAATGAGGTCAAAATTGCTATGGTGCATGTGATATTAAAATATGATCTGAAATTGGAAGATCCGAAGGACGCATCATGGATGACACATGGAGTCAATATGTTTGTCAACCCAAAGGCAAAGATTAGTATCAGAAGAAGAGAAGAGAAGATTGATATGGACAGCTTAGTGACTGAGGAGTAGAGCCCGAAGAAAAACCCTAGCTTTGAACATGAGTCTATATTTGCATGGCTTGTTTGACTTGACCTAGGATTCTGCAAGATCATCGAATGCTTGCTTGGGAAAGATGTGCAATACCGCTGACTTGTTGTGACGGAAATGGTAACAGCACACAAGTCATCTACAGCAGTTATAACTTTCATGTCCCAAGTCTCAAGCAAGGACCCATAATCTATCATCGAACAATGGGAACTTGTGTGTGAACAGACAGAGTTAAGGCTCCCATGTTGAAGTAGAGGATCGCCTGAAAGATTAACTCCCAGCTATGGTCCGAGAATCGAGAAGATGCTCTTTTTGGACCGCACAGTCGAGGGTCTTCTGAGCCTCTGAGAGACAAGGCTCAGAGCAAGTATTATAAAGTTAGGTCGAGTTCCAGAATATTCCTTGTGATGTTGATGTTGAGCGGACCCTGAGCCTCGGTGCAAGCTCAAAAGGCGCCAAAGCTCTCAGCGCCAAGGCAAAATTTATTGGGCCCTTTGCCGCATCTCAACACAATTCAACGTTATCTTTTCCCTCACTTCACACACTTCCACAAAATTCTGGACGCATCAATCGATATTCAGCTGATTTGAAGATGGCTCCTAAAGAAGACGCCAGGGCTGCGCGAAAGCCAGGGACCAAACCTCTCCAATCCAGCTCGCCCAAAACGCAATACCTCATCCTCTACAATTTCGTAAATGCCGTTCTTTGGCTCACAGTTCTCGGGCGCGTCATTCTCCTCGTGCCGCTTGTTGGATTTGGGAGAGTGTATCCAGGCGTAGGGAAATTCTGTAAATGGACGCAGACTCTGGCGTTGTTGGAGGTGGTGCATGCTGCTGTTGGTACGCTTTCCCGGACTGTAAGACTCCTCGATGCTTGACAGCTAGCTAACAGTGAGTCTCGCAGGTCTCGTAAGAGCTCCCATCGGTACCACTGCCATGCAAGTTGCTAGCCGTCTCCTCCTTGTCTGGGGCGTTGTCGACACCTTCCCCTTCCTCGCCAAGAGCGCCGCATATTCCAGCATGTTGATTGCGTGGAGCGTGACGGAGGTAGTGCGGTACTCGTACTTTGTATTCACTCTGAGCGGATACTCTCCAGGCTTCATCTCCTGGTTGAGGTACAACTTGTTCTACGTTTTGTACCCGCTGGGTATCAGCAGCGAATGCTGGTTGATCTACAAGGCTGTTGAGCCTGCGAAGGAGATTCGTCAGGAGCTTGGGTGGTTGCTACAGTTGATCCTTTTTATTTACGTCCCAGGTGAGTTTTCACAAGCTTTTGAGATAACTTTACTAATGATTGATAGGATCATATATCCTGTTCACGCATATGATGGCTCAGAGACGGAAAGTTATGAGAGCGCAGCAAATACAAAAGGCAGAATGAGCAAAGGTCGTTCAAGGTGGGCATAGATTAGAGCACAATGGAGCTTTCGATGTCTGTTGGGAACAATTGCAGTGCCCCTTTCTGTGCTGTTCAGTATATCAGAGAAAGGCTTCGAAATCTCTATATGAAGTCTCCCACGGGACTTTCGTTCTTCCTCCTAGCCCATGTCTGCCCAATTTACACATGACTATACATCCCTAGGCTTTCAAAGTATCAGACAGCCCGCGAGAAAGACCGACAACCAGAGCAAACTCGTCACTTGCAGAATTGAATCTCCATTGCTTTCTCCAGCCGAGGTCGTCGCTGTATTTCTTGGTATCGCGGAAGGAGAGAAGGTTGCTTGCGTATGCGAAGTCGTAGACGCAGAGCTGTTGTTTCCCACGTTCGTTGGGGATATCTGAGCAGATATCGCCTTAGAAGGCCGCACGGCCTTATGACTGTTCTACAAAACTCGTCGCCTAGCGAAATATCTCAGAAAATTTTCCGTCGTTCATACATTCTTCGTAAAAAGATGATGAGGCTGTTGTTTGACCATAGCATGCTTTCGTAGCTTCAAGTTTGCTGGACACTGTATTCGGGACCGAGCCGCTCGGCTAGACCGGCATGCTTCACAGGGCTGATCACGGCACTTTTCTTGAGTCGGATCAGTGCCACACCTCGCACGCAAATGGCCAGATAATGCACGCATTTCAGCGTCACGTTGGGCCATCTGTTAAAAGGCTGCGCTATGAAAAGATAACAAAGCAAGCAGAACAGCAAAGTCCCCACCAAAAATTGTTCGTCACGCGAGGAACTGATTGTCGTTCTCGTGTCACCACCAGACTACAAAGTGATAAGATCGCCAAGATACTAAGATCCCGTCTAGGCCGGCTTGTCGCCAAGGTAGATCCTAGATATATCTTCATTTCGATGTGTTAGCAAAACCGACGTCATATTGGCAATCCAATCAAATTCGCAAGCCAAGTTGTACAACACTCATCTCACACAAGCCGAAACCAGGTCAAAAGCATGCAGGAATTCAAATCCCATGCTCATCAGCACCAGCGATCCATCTCATCCGGAGTCGGAGCATGCGCGGTACGAACACTTGAGATGCAAAGGTACAGCTAAGACTTATTAATCCCAAGCAAGCTCTATCAAGCAATTGAAGATCGCCCGCCACTCCCGCTCCCTGGGTGGTTGATTGTTATGGGCCACCAACCATAGGCGACCTATCTCCGTGGCCACTTATGTAACTCGCAGCAAGCAATATGACGTCTGGCCTTGTGGACGTCTAAGCAGATCTCTGTTATCTCGCTGGCTCTTCCCCATAACAAGCCGCTCCTTCCATTCCAAAAACCGGACTAGAAAGGGTTAAGCAACACTTAGTGTTAGACTCAGGCTCGGTCATCAGATTACTTTTGTTCTGATGTTTCGGCCAAAATACGCGGTCGGTATTTAGTTCTTGGGTTATCCAGGTACTTCTCGTTCGTATCCTTCACAATCCGCTCAACATCTCTTCTGCCGCTACATAGAAGTTACAGAAACACTTCAGTCCTCCTTTCCGGTCCGCTTGAATACTTTCGATCAGTTTTACTTCCTCCAATATCCTTGCTACGAAAGTCCGGAAAGTCGAAATCAACATGGCAGTTATTTGGGGACTAGATTTGAAGGAGATGCAATGGGGGAAATTTAAAGGCTCCTACATGTTCAGCAAAACCTACCACCTGCAAAGAACGAAGATGATTGTCTACCAAATCGCCATGATCCTCTGCGTATGTTCGGAATCAGTAGGAACAGCGGCATTATCAGGTATGTTGTTTTTGGAGATACTTATTTTATAGTAAGCTGCACTTATGCTGACTGGTTCCTGCACCAGATTACGTTGATCAACAAGACGGCATCTCAACTCGCAGTGGCGGTCGAGCGATGGTCCATAACAATGATATTGTTGGTATCTTCAGTTACAACATTTTCGTTGGCATCGCAGTTGCTACAATTTTTGGTTCGGGATTCTTCTTCGACCTCTTCTGGCCTGAAAGACACGAAAGTGCCGCTGTCAAGTTGGCGTGGAAGATAAGTTCTGTGGTGGTGTCGTTCATGGCTTTGGCAGATGCCTTGGCATTGACTGTAAGTCGGATCTGGACTATTAGCAGCCGTTTACTTATTGAGCCAGGTTATCATCGCAACTCATAGCGCGCATATCTCAGGAGTTTCTCCTGAGGAAGCCGCATTTTGGTTCCGTTCCAACCCAAAGCCGAATCGTGTGTATCGCCACTATTCGTACAACATAGGATCCGTCGTGCTCCTGTGGCCAGGTGTTATTGCATCTTTCGCAAGGTATGTCGTAAACGGTATGAAGTACATAGACCATGCTCGCTATACTGACCAATACAGTACTTATATCATGTGGAAATCACTGCAACATAATGACATACATGGACCCAAAGCCGCGGCATATAGAACAGAAAAGCCGAAAGGCGAAGAGGCATCGATCGATGGTGTCCAGACAGCTTCAAACCCAGTAAACAACGGCAGAACAGACGCCACCTCAGCACCAGCTTCAGTCCCTCCAAATGTCCGACCATATCCAGGCACATAAATATTTCTCGCGAGGCGTTTGGGGAGTCGCCGGCTCGGTTTAGAAACAGTATTGAGCTACCAGAAGCAGAGACAGGATTTTATGATACCCATTGGGTAGGTTGTATTGGCTATTCTCACGATACCCCAAATTGTTAATATAATATATCTCTTGCTCACGAAAGTCGAAAGAATTCCGGACTTCATTCCATATGTAGCATGAGGTTTGTTGATCGGGGTCACAGTGATATGCAAGTCAGCGCTAAGTTGTCGATGTCCTCCCAACTTCCCCGCTCCAGTGCATAAGAGTTCGCCGGTGACTCGATCGTCGCCCAAATGCACTCGCCGAGACAGAAACGCTTCTTGAACCGAATCTGAGCCTCGAATTCTACTCGACGTATTCCCGAGTCTACCACTCTTAGCGATGACTGATATCTAACCCAAGAGCCATCTTATCTTCGACGCAAAGAACCCACTCTTAGCACTCCCCTCTCCATATCAAACTCTCAATCACCACCACCAGCACGCCACACTGGAAATTCACATAATCTTACAAACAAACATGTCTTCCATCAAGAGCTACAAGATCTCACCTGCATCACTCTCCTCCATCCCAGCGCTCGCCAACATCTCCGACCTAGCTTTCAAAACCGATACACATACCCAATTGAAAGAACTTTGCAAACCCAGTCCCAGATCTCAAACCGGCACCAGTAACCATGCATCAAGTATGGCGTCAGCGCTTAAATCATGGATGTCCGTCCCAAAAGGGAGAATCGTCGTCTTACAAGCCGTCGAGGAAGGAAGTGGAGAGATCGCAGGCTGGGCCGCGTGGGCAGGTAAAGGTATCGAGGTTGCTTGGGTGGATGAGGTTGTAGCCACGACTACCGACGAGGGCATCACTGAAGAAGTTAGGAGTAAGGATACAAAAAATGAAACTAGCAAAGAGGAAAATGGCAACGCAAATGCAGAAGACGATCAACCAAAACCCTCGCATGAAATCCTCGCCCTCGAAACACTAACAAACAATACCATGGCTTTCTGGGCATCTCACTTCTCTGGCCCTTCCCCTGAACCTTCACCACATTTGATCTTCATTTCAATTGCCATCCACCCTTCTCACCAAGGCTGTGGCGTCGGCAGCTCGCTCATAAACTGGGGAACCAGCATCGCTGATGCGCACGGCGTGTTTTGCTGGGTCAGTAGTTCAGATGGCGGGTATCGTGTGTTTGAAAAGGCGGGGTTTAGAGAGGTGGGAATGCTGGCTGTTGAGTTGGACGAATTCGCTGTTGACGTTGATGGGGAAAGGGTGAGGAATCCGGATGCGAAGGGGGAAGATGGAAAGTGGGGAATGTATACTTGGCGATGGATGAAGAGGGATGCGATTGGGAGGTGAGGGAATAACAGATTGAGATTATGTATGGTTGTATATCAAGCCGTGTAAACAATTGCGGATTTGGTACTGGATATCGCTTGGAGGCGGATTTTAGAAGGAGGCCAAGGTCACAAGCGAGCTCGCTTGCACTATGTCAACAACGAAATGGGGAGAAGTTAATTGAGTAAATGCTGTTGTTTCGCATAGAATGTGTATCTACCAAAATCGCAGCAAATAATTGCCAGTCAACCAGTCATGCAGTCAGTCAGCCCAGCGAAAATAACGCCAGCCCAAATCCGACAGCCAGGTCGTCCGTCAGCAGTGCCGTTCACACCATGCAAATAATATTCCCTTCCCTAGGTTCAGTCCAGTTGATCCTAACACCAGTGATGAATACATGAAACAATACCCGGCCGTGAGCCAAACCAAAATCCATCGCTATGCATTTGTGCAAAATAAACCGCCTGGGTATACGCCCCCGTAGCATATCAATTACAAATAAGGCTACTCGCGAGTAACGCCGGAAGCATCGTCCATTTTCCTTGTCGTTTTCATTAGCATTACGTTTCTGCCGTATTATCAAGAATCTTCTTCTTCGATGATGACGCGGTCTTCGCTATCTGGCAGAAGTCTTCGAGCACCGCGTTGAGAAACAGGAATGCCATCTCGAGAAGCACCAAAATCGAGAACCTACAAGAGACAATTAGCGTTGTCCTTATTGCATGGATGATGATCGGCCTAACGTACCTCGACATATGTGAGATTGTCCCGCTGGACGGCAGCTACACATCTTCGCTCATCGAACTTGACTTGCCAAACCCCACTAAGATCGGTCAACAGGTCCTTTATGCATTCGCCAGTTTTGATGTTCCACAGCTTCAATGTTCTATCAGATCCCGATATGACTTTCTGACCGTCGTGTTGGAAGCATGTGATTGCGCCAGTGTGAGCACTCAGTGTGCTTTTACATTGTCCGCTTTCGGGATCCCAGATTCTGAGAGTTGAGTCGGCTGCAGCAGATACAAGTCGTTCATCTCGAAGGTCCAGTAAGCCTACCAGAGAAGTATGGCCTTCCAGTGTGACGAGACAAGCACCAGTGTCTAGAGACCAAATCTTGACGAAATTGTCCATGGAGCCACTGATACAACGGTTTCTCTCGTGGTCGAGCACAACGCTGTAGACTTTCATGGCATGTCCTTGAAGCCGATGAACTGTTTCTCCGGTAGATATCTTCCAGACCCGGACAGTATTATCGTAGCTGCCACTGACAAGTGTGTCTTGGTGAGCAGCGATGGCTCGGACCGAGTGGAGATGGCCTGTCAGAGTACGAACGAAGTATGGGCAATCGGCATCATTAGCTGGAGGTCCAGTTTGGATGTATCGCTTTGATCCTTGCTCGGGCAGTCTCCATACCCGGAGTTGAGAGTCTCTGGAGCCTGTGATAATAAGTGGCTTTTCCGGAACCATGATCGGTTTGCCATTCTCTGTCTTCCCAGTCATCTCTGGCATGAGGATTTGAAGGCAACGGACTGTCGAAGTGTGACCATGGAAGACTTGAGTGCAAAGTCCCTTCTCTATATCCCACACGCGGACGGAGCGGTCTGTAGATCCCGAAACTAGGACGTTGCCTTCATATTGTAGAGCCCAAACGCCTCCTTCGTGACCAGCAAGCTTCTTTCTCAAGACTCCGGTCTTTGTGTCATAAACATGGATGAGTGTATCGTCAGAGCCAGTTAAGATCTTGTCGTCATCAAATTGAAGACAAGTTATGACATGTGCGGGATGAGCTGGGAATGCAAAGTGGTGAGGTGCAACTTTGCCATTCATCCAGCTGTTCTGAAGCATGTAATGGCGACGGTACAGCGATTTGAAGAGGTGCAATTTCCGAAGTCCTGGTGAGCTCAACTCTGGATCTGGAACTGCCAAAGCAGCAGCACTAGCAGCACTGATCGGGCCTTCTGATTTGTGAAACTTGGCTGAGTGTGGGTACTTCGCCAGCATTCCTTGAGCCTTGTCGGCAAACTCATGGCTAACTGCTCTGCGTTTCGATCGGTCGAGACCTGATCCTCCTGCTGCCCGCTTTCTCTTCGTAGCAGAGCGACCTTTTCTAGTAGGGCCAGCTTCGACTTTGATGGTTGGAGCATTGCCATACTCCCCATCTGGCGATCGCTCAACGCTCAAGTCTTGTTCAAAACCATCTGGGCCAACAGGATCTTGCCATCCCCAACCCTGTTGAATGGCTCTGTCAAGCTCTCCAACCGGTAAAAGGAAACCATCATTGTCAAATAGCTCCTTCCAGCCAGTTTCGTTGGTATCGATGATGTCACGCCAGCGTTTGGAAACTTGAGCTGCTCGGCATAGATCTCTGTGATTTAGAAAGCTGAGAACATGAAGACTCAATTCCATCGGCAGCTGGTCCAGGAAGTCACATTTCAGCGCGGGATTAACAACGTCCGCAATCACATGGAGAGTCTTCCTAGAGCACCGCCTGAGCAATTGATACATCATCAAAGTTTGCATCTCAGGAGGCATAGCATCAAATGTATGGAGCATCGATTGTGCATCCACGATCGATGGTGCATGCGCGTCTCGGATTTTCGACAACTCGCCAGCTCCAGATCGGAAGACTGAAAGGGCTTGGGAATTCATCAAGCCTAACATGTCATCCTCATTGACTTCTTGGCTGTCTCCAGATTGCGTTCCAGGACTTGTAGCGACTTCATCATCTTCGGCTGGTCCAGCGCCAGGAAATGAATTTTGAGGTAGTTCTGCAGAAGCGAATGTTGGTGACAGACCAGGGCTCGGCAGGCTTGCATTTTGAGCTGCGGCTGTGTTCAGAGTTGGTCGCTGTGCAGATCCTTGATTAAAGGTTGCACTAGATCCGTCCACAGGTTCTAGGTCGGATTCGGCGATAGGAGGTGTAGCAACTGCATTGGCAAATGACTCTTGGTCCAAACCTTCAGATGGGCTTGGTACATCCTCGAAGGAGTCACTCTGACTCAGCCCAGACTGCGGGGTATATGTGCTCTCGAAGAAAGGGGGTGGACCGCGATCCGTGGAAACATCGTGTTCAGATAAGTCAGGGGTTGCAGGAAATGCAGGAGCTCCAGATGAGTGCATACCCAGTCCATTGTGTTGCCGACGACGCCCCGCGTTATGCATATCAATATCCGAGTCTTCTGGCATCTGGGTATGCTTTCCGCGAGATTTGGGCACACTGTTCATGGACATCGGGGAATCGGGAAGCATTTCTCTGAGACGGCTGGCTGGTCTCTTTTGCATGGCCGAAGCCAATTCCTGATTGAGTCGGTCGGTACGTCGAGCACTACGTTGGGACTCTCCCTTGTCGACTGAAGTATTTGTGTAGGGTCGGCCTTTAGGATATTTGTTCAATTCGTTCATGGAATTAATATGTGAGCGAGTAGGAATTTGAGGGTCCTGCAGTAATTCATTAGCATTTGCAATTCGGGTCTAGTATAGTACATGTTTGAATACCGACCTCATGCACGGTATCTTCTTCTTCCAGGGTTGAGTCCCCTTCGATTTCATATGAGAAGTTCAAAAGCTCTGCGGGAGGAGGCTTCGTTGCAAGAGGATACTCCTTAGCGTTAAGCTTTTCGAGAGATTGTTGTTGAATTAGAAGAGGTGGGTATGATCGCTTTGTGGTCGTGGTTGTCGTCACAGTCTTGGTCTCCACACACTCAGCTAGCTCTATCTGTAATCTTGATGTCTGCCGAGAAAGTAGGTCGTCCCCTTCTACCCAGCCAACAGAGACTGTTTGACTGCGCAGACGAGATGGTTGAGCATCTGCAGGAGCTTGTAGGTATTTGGAATTCGAGGGCAAGGGACTCGGAGACCCATCCGATATGAAGTTTTGCTGTGATGCCATGCTACCAGTCTGCGCAGAAACAGCACGACGCTTGGGAAAGGAACGTGTTGGAGGGTCCATAGTCTGGATTGTGTAATGAGGAATCGAAGTCGTGGGGTTCCGATATATGGTCGAAATTCGAGTTGCCGTATTGCCCCTCTCCTTTCGTGCAGCGGACGCGTCTACACGAGACCACCCACGCGTTGAACACTCTCAGCTATTCTCTTCCACCGCTATCCTATGACACTATCAAACACACCATAGCCAAGTCGTGTTGACAATTAGAGGTTGTGTTGGGCGCTGCGGGGGCTCTTTTTTATCGTAGGTGGATTGGCCGAATACTGCCGGTTATCGAAGCAAAGGAGACTTTCGCCGTGGGCCTCGAGCGTCGGGGAAAGCCGTCGAAGTGTAGAAGCAAAGCTCGAGGTAAACAGTGTTGTCTTCTAAAGTGAGATCGACTGTCGAGAGGGTGGTCGTCTCGTGTGGTTGGAAGTGAGGAAGGGGAAAGGGAGGTGGACGTGGACGTGGAGGAGTTAAGGATGGATCGAAGTGACAGCCTCTCCCTCCATCGTCCTCGCCTCGCTTGGCTACCTACGCTACGCTGCGCTGCGCTGCCTTTCCCTCCAGCCCTCCTGTCTCTTGCCTGCCACCAACCACTCGCCGCTAGCTACGCTTGCCGTTGCCGACGCTGTGCCGCTTTTACAGTACGCTCACTCAACCTCACCTACTCGACGCTGCATTTCGGTGCTTCCGCGCCAAAGAAAATCGATCTTCCTCTCACCGTGCAGCGCCGTCTTACGAATACCTGCATGCCTAGAAGAGAGTGTTGTCCGCACAAGACTCGAGTTAGTAAGCCGAATGTGTTTCTTTCAATTCTCGTTTCTCTATCAAAAACCCTATCTATCTCTGGCTTCTACAAGGTACTCTGGTCCTCTCTCTCTGTCGCTCTCTTCCGAACATCCTCGCTTGCTCGCTGCCGCCTCTTCCCTCAGCCATCCCTGAAACACGGAGACATCCACGGATTCCAACGTGCACTGGGAATCACTTATTCCATTCGTTCGGAACAAAAGTCTTCCAGAAGGATACGAGACATCTTCTCCAGACATCGTGACTGCTACTTCTTAAGTCCTTGTTCCGGGTCGTGTTGCCACTGGGCGGCGACTTTTCACTCCACTCTTGGCATGCTTACCCATTGAGGTACAAAGGTACATCTTCATCACATCATCAAAGTCTGGTTACCTCGGGTATCTGAAGAGTATGGTTTCTTCAGCCTCCACAGTGAAAACGATCTGTTGCTCTAGACTCAGAGGATTCGAAAATGCAATTCACGACTTCGGACCTTGTTCATCGTTCCATCGTTCAGTTGAGTCGTTTCGTGTTTACAGAAGCCTGTGTTTACAATTCCTTCTTACTCATTAGTTCATTCTCTGACTTGTTGATATTTTATGTGGTTAATTTCTCATAATTACGCTACAACGACTGTATTCTTCCAGTAAAACTATCTCTAGCCGATCCGTGTCAGCTGTTTACCTACAGAGCATTTAGCACGGAATATGTTTTGACATTGAGATGTCGCTTCCTTGGTCTGCCGCAGAACTATTGAAACCTAACGTCAAGCTTCGTCCCAGATGACTTTCTCATATCCGGCTACAATGTCATGGGCTGTACGCTGTCACAAAGTGTCGTCCTTCATTTTCTCTCCTCCATTCGATTGATAGAAAAGGGTTCTGGTAGTTTTAGAACCCGTCATAGCTACCTCCGCACACACTCACTCGTCAACATCCAACCCCTCCACAAACCCCCTCACAGCATCCAAATTGTCCTTCATACCCTCCACCTTCGCCTCATACCTCCTCACACAATCACTGGCCAGCGGCAACCTCAACCACTTCTGATCCAAGCTTTCGGCTACACCACTCTTCGTCACCACATCGAAAATCACACTGACAGCTTTCTTAGCATCCCCCTTCTGCTTTCCGTCCATGTCATCGAACTTCTTCAGCGTTGTCTCGACTAGTGTGCCCGCATAAGCAGCAGTCATCGGCCTTGCAGGAGCTTTCTTGGATCCCGAAGTCAGGAATTGCGTGCGGAAAGCGCCGGGCTCAACGAGCAAGGTACGGATGCCGAAGGCGGTTGTTTCACGTTGAAGTGACTCCGAAAGTCCTGCTCCGAGGTTAGCGTTGTTCATCTCAAGTATGAAATTGCCTCCCAGCAACTTGGTCGGCGGTCACCTGCCTTCAAGAGCGAACTTTGAAGCAGCGTACAAGCCACATGTTGGTTGCCCGTCAACACCAGCAATACTCGTGATATTGACAATCGTCCCTGACCTTTTAGCCCGCAGGTGAGGGAGAACGGCGCGGATCAATCGCAGGGCACCGAAGAAGTTGGTCTCGAACTGATCATGTGCTTCCTCATCGCTGTTCCAGAAGCCTCAGCATCATGGTGTATGATTTTGTAGGGAAGCGGAACAAATCATACCTGATATCCTCAATAGCACCGATGATCGAATACCCAGCGTTGTTCACCAGAACATCAACGTCACCGTAAGTCTTGATCGTCGAATCGAGTACAGATCCAGCATCAGGAGACGTCACGTCGAGTGTCACCCAATGCCCACCTAAAGAGGTGATCTCATCGTAAGAGGCAGCTTTTGATGGTGTTCGAGCTGTCGCTATCACCTTGTGGCCACTTCGGAGTGCGTGGACTGCGAGAGCAGCTCCGAGGCCCAATGAACAGCCTGTAATGAACCAGGTGAGTGGCTTGGAAGTGGGTGCCATTATCTTGACTTGCGAAAGAGGGGGATCTAGCAATAGTAAGAAGTATTTACCGGATTCAAGGTCTAAGGGGATTTGGAGGACCAGTTTCAAGAATAGGAAAGTCAAGAATATATATATTGTATCACGGAGTTTACACGGTGTTTGTGGATTTAACACATTATCTTTGTGGAGCCATGATAACACGGAACATCAACCATTGAATATATTTGGAAGAAGAACTTAATATCGCAACCATGAATCTTCAAAATGCGGGTATGCTACCAATACGAACCCCTGAATGTCAAAAGGTTATGGAAACGTCAGCTGGCGACAGAAGCATCTCATTGGGTGACAATTGCGAGTTTTAGTGCCCGCCTCGGCTGCCTCCCACTTTCAAAGACGAGATCAGGCATCGGAATTGCGATTCAGTATGAGTGATATTTTCCTTTCACAATACGTTACCTCTACCCGACCTTTATGTCGCAGGAGATGGTTATTTCGCAGCAATAGACTCCTTTGTGAAGTTTCAATCTGCAAATCGAGCAGGCGAATCGCAAGTTCAAGATAAAACACCCCAGAGTTCAACAAACACGATACCATCGCTTGAGCAATATTCCTTCTAAAAAGCGCCTTCAACTTGAACAGGTACTTCTCAATATTCACATTCTTCAAACCTGATATTCCAGATCCTAACCATTCCATTCGTGGCCTTGAGCACATTCGAATCGCGTGCGCGTGGGCGGCACTCCACCACAAATCTACCCATCGCTAACAAGAGTATATAACCAAATAAGCGATTTTGCACTCAACAACCGGGACACCGGCCTGAACGGGCGTGACCCCAGTTGTTCTCGCCATCATCGTATACGTATACGCACACCAACTAACACGGCGGGACCGAGTCGGTAAGAAACGTATTCAATTACGTTTGCACTGGAACCTCACACGCATCCGAGTGTTGAGCTTCCAGTGGAGTTTTGCTGTTTTTTTGGCTTGAATTTTTGATGAAGTCTCTGTTGAGTCTATGTATGGTTATTGAGGTCTGCGATAGCTATACTTTTTCTTTTGTTTCTGTGTAATTCTGCGTTAATTTTGTTTTTGTTTTTGTTGATGTTGACTTTGGTGGGGCGAGGAGTTTGCCTCGCTTAATTTCATTCCTGTTCAACTCTTGAGAGATCAACATCTCCTGTAAATCAGATGTTGAGATGAAAATTGGACGTGCTGAGCTACCGATCGAACGACGGTCAATGTTGATCAACCCTGTCACGATCAAAGTATGTAACTTCACCCATTACTACAAAAGGATCACAAAAGCTGTCTTTTGTTTACTTCCGTAGAATCGCTCCTGCATTCTCCACCTTGAGTCTGAAAGATCTAACTTGACACCATCACTGTCATTCATCGCCAAGTACTACAGCAAATAAGTCATTAGATTTTCTCCGAGAGTAGACCATTACGTCTAATAACGCACCCTCCCAGCCTGAATGAGTAGAAGCGGGATCTTATACCCTTAGGACAATGCTTGAAGCAGCAGCGCAGACGAGTACTGGCATCGGAGACGGCAATCTGAAATCAGTAGAATAGATAAAGGATGGTCGGAGACTGGATTCGAGATTTTGGCGTGATGGTCGCACTGTGAGTAGCAGTCCGAGCTATAGACCAAACCTTGCTTTATCAAGAGCGCATATGTCGAGAGACTGAAATAGAATTCTGTATATATTGACACCACCTACTATCGGATGCGGTAGCCTAGTATTACCATTGCATCGTCGTTAAGATGTTTCAACAAGACTAATCTTATTTGGAAGGGAGTGGGTATATCCTCCGAGCAAATATGCATGCAGCTATGGCATTGCCCAAGGTGGAGTGTAGTGTGGAGGACCAATCACGGAGGCAAAATGCAATTCAATGGCTGTTTCTATTCGTTTCTAGTCATAATCATTGCTCGTAATAAAGAATCAAAAATCCATCCTATAAATGAATATGCCCTATGTCACCCAACGCCAGAGATGCTACGCAAATGCCGCAACTGGTATCACAGACTAACTAAAAAAACACACTTCTTTTCTTCTGCATCTTATTCCGTCCTCCCAGTCCAAAGAAGCCGCTTGAGCTAGCAGTTGAATTACCTGGTGCCTGTAAGTAAGGACTATTGTTCTGCGGGCGCACAGCAGGCGGAGAGCCTCCAAACCAGCCACTGCTTGAACCGTGGTTGACAGGTGGTGGGGGTCCAGTGGGTGTACTGGAAGGTCTTGGAACAGGCACAGGTCTTGAATGCGGAGCACTCTGATGTTGTGGGAAAGCCTGTGGCCGGACCGGCATGGCGGGAGCAAATTGTACTCTTGGTCCTGGGTCAACAGCTGTCACTCCATACTGCCTCCTCAGTCTCTCGGTCTCTTTGGCCACTTCTGCGTCCCGTCTCTTCCGCTCCTTTTCTTCCTGCTCGAGCATCTTCTTGATACGCTTTTGTTCTTCTCGGTCTGCTCTTTCACGGGCTCGCTCTTCTTCTTGCACGATCTTCTTGAGTCTCTCGGTCTCGGCATCAATCTCCCACTGTGTTCGAGGATCAGCCGGAGGAGGTCGGGAAGATTGCTGTTGTTGTCTTGGAGGCTGCTGCGGAGGGATCTGTGACGCTGGGATATTACTCGGCCTTTGCACTGAATTTATTACAGCTCCGGACATCACAGGTGGAGTTGAGCTGGGTTTGCCCGCAATCACAGGGCCGCTGTTCTTCCGTCTTGTATTTGAGGGGGGCGGTCCAATAGTCGGCGAACTGATATTGAACATCTCTCTGTTCGCATTGAAGAAAATGTCCTTGACAACTGTTGCGCCTAAAAGCAGAACCACCTCGAGCCCCTTGACATCTTCCACATCTACACGATGCATATTTGGTTGGTAGATTGTGAGGTTTGCTCCTTTAAACATGGCCACCGTGATATCTGGCTCCTTGTTCTTCCTGCCATCCGTCGACTTGCCCGCTAAGAAACAAGATATATCCTTCGAGAGCTTGCCGTCCCTCTTCCATTTGAATGCAATCTTCGGTGTTATATCTGACACTGCGGGGTCGCTTTGGCTTCGGTCGAGAGACGAGGCTGAGGGAAGCCGAAAGCTATTTTGTGGCATCTCGAACTCCCAGTAGGCAGAACTGTTCCATGTCGATGCTACCTGCTTCACCACCACTTGCTGATCCGGGTTGTATAGCTGAATCGTGAAAGAGGTCGGAACTATGGGCACAGGAGGAGGCGGAACACCATTTTGAGCTCGAACCTCAGCCGCGGACAGAGTAGGCTGTTGCCATTCCGGGCGAACCAGCACTTCTGCGTACAGAACCTCTGTATTGTAGGAGTCGTATAATCCAACCGCATAGCAATTCTTTGATGCTGGGAGGTGGGGTTCTGGCTTTCGTAGAGTATATTCGGGCTGCAACTCTGAACCATTCTCTCTTAAGAAAATGGTACTAGAGGAGGGGTTGTCGGAAGAAGGCTTGATAAAGAAGGTAGGGAGGTTCTCGTCCAACATCTTGGTTATAGCTGCAGTGGCAGCAGAGTTCCGTGGGTTGTATCAGGCAAGGTTTGTTGTGGCAAGCAGTCTTGTCTATGTTTCTTTCGAGCCTAAGTTGGTGAAGTATTCGTGCTGGTCTTTGTTCGTTCGGGAACAGGAAGAAAGTTCGAGATCAACATCACTGCAGAAATGTATTGAACGGCTGGGTTGGCGCAGTTCGCGGGGCTGACGAGTCAAATGGAAAGTCCTCGTGAGTGGTGAGGCTGAGCTGAATTGACAGGGAGTGCTTGGACCTATTTTTAGTGCCCACCCGCCTGTTAACTTGCACTAAAACACACGTGAGCAGAGTTTGTTCCAATTTCCAAGGATTCTCAAGAGCCTGTAGAGCTGTCTTCACTAAGCTTCGGCGCCACTAAAGAAGGCCTTTCGCCTTCGTAGCCCTTGTCTCGGGTGTATGTAATCAAGGTACGAGTAGTTCATGCGAGGAAGCTTCCCGAGGAGAGAATAATAAACTTTACGAATCTTGCGAGTTAACCTTTCTGTCCTGTGGGAACTTTGGTAGCTACCAACTGCAGTTCTGAGTCTCGACGCTCGCTGTCAACAAACGAAGCAGGTTGTGCTCCCTAATCACTCAGATATCAGTTCAGCATCCATTACATATTTTCGAGATTTAGATTCAACATCCTCTGCTAGATACATTCTAATCTCCTTTTCCTACAGACCCGACTTCTCTTCTTCAGGACATTAATAGTTTGCTTTCGTCCGTCCATCATGCCTCATCCTCCATTCCCAACTCCACGCTATGCTAGATTTTATCTTCTGGGTACCGGACACAGAGATTCAAAAGTTATATATACAACAGAACGAAACCTCATGCAATGCATGGGCTCATGAAATCCCCTAATTTACATTGGTCTTCGTGTCCAAGATGGCGCTTGGCACTCTTGATCCTTTTCCAATCTCAATCTCTTCTCCTGGGTGGTGCTTGAAAGCAGGATCTTCACTGGGCTTTCGTTGATGATCAGAGATACCGGTGGTCTGAAGAGACAGTGGAAGTGGTGGTATGCTTGGAACAGTCTGCCCATTTTTGTCGACTCGTCCAGCTTGATGAGCGACCCAAGAGTTGACGGTTCGGAATCGTGGAGCTGAATCTGTAGAAGTAGTGGTATAGATGGTGTCTCGATCGCCCTTCAATCCTGGAGTTTGAGGATTTGCGGTAGACCAAGAGAATCTAGAGACCCCGGGATTGCGAGATTGGCGATAAGTTTGTCGTGATGCACCTCCGTTCACTGTTGGCTCAGGCATAATCAGACCATCACCAAAACCGGACGACAGCGAGGACATGTAACTCATGTGATTCATTTCCCGTGGGTTAGGGTCGAATGCATCTGATGGTTGCCGTGCCAGGTTTACGTTCTGAGTGCCTGGCTGTCTAGATAGCAGGGTATTCTTGTTGCCAGTGTTGTTGTAGTCTGCGAGACTCGAGTTGGGTACGTTTTGAGTGCCAGTGTTGCTGTATGCACTCGACTGTTCTCGAGCCAGGTTGGTGGTCTGGGTCTGGGGTCCAACATTGTAAAAAGCCTGAGTAGCAGAAACTCCAGCTGCCTGTGCAACTGGTGATGCGTGTGTGGATTGAGGGACGTATGGAACAGAAGTGTCCAACATAATTTGGCGTATCGCTTCTTGTCGTTGCGAATTAGCTCGCGACAATGCTTCTGCATTTGCGCCATTGCCCATGTTTGACATTCCGCCAGGCGAATATGCGGCCTCGCTCTGACGTTCGATATGCTGTTGATTGGACATAGCTTTCTCGTTTGAATATTCCTGCCCATAATAATACGGCGGGTCATCCATCATGTAGCCCCGTTCCTGTTTTCTCCAGCCGTACCAGCCACGAGGACCTCCCCTACCAAATCGTCTGTCTTTGACAGAGGCAAGAGGGTCTCTTTTCATTTTATGAAGGAAATAGATACCAGCAGCAACCATAATGAAGGCCCCTAATATATGTCAGCAAAAGTCACTGCAAATTCCCATGCCGACTTACCAATTGCTCCTGCCGCAATCAGAAGGTGCTCGGCTAAGTCTGATAGCTGGCCACTCTTCTCTCCTTCTCTGTGGTTCTCGCGGTAACCATCCGAATCAGGTAGAGCAGAAACTGTTGAAGATGCCAAGGCAGTCTGTGGTATGATCACGGAAGTCCAAATGGTACTAGTGGCTGTCATAATCATTGCCGTAGTGCTGGTATATGGGCGGTCATCATCAGTGTTTAGTCCTTTTCGAGGCCTATCATCAATCCCTGGTAAAGATTCCCATGGTGGAAGTGTCGGTGCGGGCGGTACAGAAGATGACGCTGGAAACATGGTAGAAAGAGCAGACTACATTGTGTTAGCATGAGAGGCTAGTAAGCTTAAATTGATCTAGAAATAATCTCACGTTGCTTGGTGGTGCAGAGACCGATGAGCTTGGCAACACGGTGGAACTCGGGACAGGTGGGCTCGATGGAATTGATGGTGTTGCAGTTACTGAAGTTGTCATCCAGACCGTCGAGACTGAAGTAGGAGCCGTAAGGGTTGACACGACCACAACGGTTGTAGGTTCCGCTGCTGCCCCTGGAACTGTCATGGTCGAGACAACTTGTGGTGCAGGTGGCGGTGGGAAAAACGTGGGATTCTGTTGCGGCCTCCTCTTGTCATCATCGTCGTCTTCGTCCTTCCGAACACCGTTTTTGTTCCCTTCCTCTTCATCATCGCTTTCATCATCTCGCTTCCCTCTACCATCATTCTCGTCTCTCTCATCCTTATTCTTCTCCTCGTCGTCTTTCCTCTTCAATAGTGACCTGTGCGATGGATCGTGCCGCCTCTTCACTTCTCCTAAAGAGCCCTGTCGTATCTGATCCTTTTCCAAAGGCGCCATTGTTATATTCATGCCTCGCGAGGCTCTCGCTGGCCTTTCGTCGTGTCGTACGCCACAATGCCTGAGGTCGCTGAGCATGCAATGATGCTCGAAAAGTCCAGCTATGTTGAAAAATTGTAGAAGTGGCAAGTGCTGTAATGTGAACCTCTCTCGAAGATGGAATCCAACCCAAGAATGTAATCACGAGCCAGCGTGTGAAGAAGAGAATGAAAGACCAAAAGAATAGTGAAGAGAAAAGAGTGTGTCAGGATCGAAGCAATACTGCTGCCCTCAAGGACTACTGCAGGTGGACTAGGTAACGGCAGCAGAGAGGGAAGTAGTCTCAGGCCCGGCGTCAGAGATGCGGCGCTGGAGGACCGCACGGAGGGCTTCGTGGATCGTGCAATAGTGGATTCACAATACATGCGGCATCCTGGAGAGCTCGTGCTAACGCTGGACTCGACTCAACTCCGTGGTTTGGTTGCGACCTTGCGACTGAGGTTTGCTGGTGATCTGAGACCGCATCTTGCCCTTCCACACATACTCGCTCCACTTGTATGCGAGCTGGGAGCCATTCACAGGCCGGGCAGCAGTGGACTGGATCTTGCGGGCGATCCCTGGGCAGGGACCAGCATTGCATTAAGCATGCGGAGCCACCATGAAGCAGTGCTGCGCAAGTTACGCTGTGTTGTTGTGGACTGGTGGACATGCAGGCGAGGAGTTTTGGTGAGGGCGAGCAGCAATCGCATGGCGAGAAGAAGCAAGCGAGACAGGGGCAGGTGTTTTGGCTCAGGGTCTGCTGCCGCTCCCGTTTCATAATTCGCGTCTGTGCCCCCGCAATAGCTCCATTCCGGGACGACTTCCATGCTTTCACTGCGGATAAATGATGGCCAAGCCGAAGGAGAGAGCCTAGAGTCGAATGAGGAATCAGGAAGGAGATGCTGCTGGTCCAATCCAGCCATTGCTACTCGTCAGTCTCGTGAGGAAACAATGGACGAGCAAGTCGTGACGATGACCTGACTCCTCAAACGACTTTCTTCTCACCAGCCTCGGGGGCCTTCAAACAGGGTCCAGAAGGAACTTTGAAGAAGACTATCAAAACAAGCTCATCTAATTGCTCATGCAGCCCGAAGGGGATGATGAGATGAAATCTAGAAGTGTAAAATTTAAGAGCCGAGGAAGTGGACAATTCATATACTTGAATCCTTGGCTCGTTGGAGATGCTGAGGTTATCTCATCTCGGGTCGACGGTCATATCCCATGTGGATGCTCGAGATGAGTACTCGCGAAGGAAATCTCTTCCTCGTTGGTCATAGCATCTGGTTCATGAGTCCATGACAGATCGCACAGCCACCGTACTGCCCAAAGGCAATAATCTCTTTGTGAACACAAAGATGATATCGATACGGCACCAACGCTTTAAACCTTCTGGTAAAAGTACTAAATTGACTTCAACAATTATCTTGTGACTGGACATTCGCTGCTTGGGCTACTTGAAGCAGTCTGGATTTCTACCGGTAGCCATGGAATGTTTGAGTCGGAGGAGTTAAAGAACCTTGTAAACATTCTCATGAACGAGCAGTATTTTGAGGCTTGACGCGGAGTCTTTTTCCACGATGTTTGAAGTTGCCAAAAAAAGCATGATCAAATTGTGTCAAGCAGCAACTTTCTCCTTATCTTGGCTTACCAAAATTGAATCTCGGCAGGATGATTGGCAGAACATATCGTGAGGACCCCCACCTTTTAGAGTCGGAGATGGAGATTAACAGCAGCACCTCCACTCTCTGGGTCGTCCAGGCTCAGACACATTTTTCAACTCGTTGGTAACCAGTAAAGATGACCATCCAGATCTCACGTTTGACAGAAGCCGATATACCGGGGGCAGTGACGGCGATTCAACAAGCTTTCGCGGATGATCCGTATAATCTCGTAAGGAATTCGATATTAATGTATCTTAATGCATTGGGGACCGTTGTGTTCAAGACTCCAATTCATGACCCCCAGCGCCGCCGCATTTGGGCGTCTGAGATCGGCTATACTCGAGTGAAAGCATCTCACATTATTATTTCTTCCAGCAGCGCGTACTGAGAGACCCATGGCTGATTTCGGTGTATTAGTGGGTGTACAACGACCGATCGAAGGTGAGTCTCGGCTTCCGAGGAGGAGTGACGGCGAATCATGGGCGGTTTGGCAATTGCCGCGTCGTCCTCACATAAAGATTTCGTTTCGAAGTTTGAGATCTGGAGTGTGCCTTGCCAAAGGCAGACTTGAGGGTTCCTTTATGCGTTACGCCAATTGGTCAAATGGCTAATGTCTCTTGGTGATCAAAGCTTAATCTGGTCAGAAACAGGGTATCGCTAGGGATTCGCTGTCGATGGGGCATTCGCAATGCGCTGTTTTACGTGGCGAAGGAATCTGATAATGACGAGAAGGTTTTGGGAATTGCCATGTGAGTGACGGAGTCAACGATGTCAAAAATGGCTGTGAAGCGCTGATGGGTGAAAAGGTGGATGCCCCCAAGACCTGTCGAGCTGAAAGAAACCTGGGGAGAATGGTGGGAAGGGTGGAAGATGTGGACTCAGCAGGTCGGAATGAACCTCTGGCATGGCCGTGGTGGGTTAAACGTCAAGGTGCGTAAGACTGTTTCATGGCTTGGTGAAACGAACTATACGTGAAGACGGCTGTCGAAGAACCTCGTATCGATGATGGATCAGTCAAGTCTGGACCCTACAACCATCGATCGTGAGTCTCGAGTGAGATCACACAAGAATAGGAGAGGTCCTTTGATGCGATGTGGTGCCCAAGAGCACCTCTCCTTCTTGTTTGACAGCTTGTTACGAATCACGGGTTTCGTAACAACGACTTTCTCTTTTGGTTTCCTTGGTCATACGATACCCGTATTGCTGGACATTTTGAATGACTGACTGAATTGTGGCAGCGCTACTATATCTGGAAAGCGAGGCAAGCAGAGGCTCAATCTGAGATATGGACAGACCCAAAAGGGTACTATTTCCTCAATATCATGGTGGTCTTGCCTGGGCAGCAGGGAAAAGGAATTGGGAAGTTACTGGCTCGCGAGGTCACGAAGCTGGCGGATCAAGAAGGAAAGAAGTGCTACCTGGAATCGAGCCGGGACGTGCCAAACATGCAGATATATGAGGCCATGGGATTCCATTTTGAGAAACAGATGGATTGTGATGACGAGGGAGATATCTGTAAGCTGTACTGCATGGTTAGGGAACCTCAGAAGCTGCCATAGAAGATAGCCAAGAGGAACGTGATTCTATGTCATGAACAAGTCTGGCAACATTGACGTAGGCCCCCTTAGGTCCTTTACACGAGCCTTTTCAAGTCTGCAAGAATGTCTGATTAAGAAGAAACTAACTTCCTGTCAAAGCCGGACGATGGGAAACACATAATCCCAACTAGACATGTGCCTCATGCAAGCTCCATGAAGCGTGCCTGGATATGCGAGCATCTCCAAGACCACTCGGTCGAAGTGAAGACTTTGCCCTGCAGAAATCAAGGTTAACCTGATTCGATGATCTCCCTTCTCCCATCGAAATCTCCGCAGAGCCGTCGGGTTGGGTCGCCCGGAAACCTTGACTCGAGGAGAGCTCGACCTAGTAATTCCAGGAACGAAGATACGACCAAATCATCGAGACCAATGAGGTTCCTCGAAGAAGCGAAACCAGAAAAATATACCTGACGGAAGGGAGAGGAGAGCTGTCAGTGTCAAATTCGGGGGTTCGGGAAGTGCCCGTAGCAATTTGCAATTCGGAATGAACGCCGTCTTCCATGTGCCCCGAAACTTGAACGAGAATGAGATAGATTTTCTTCTGTTCGAATGACTCACACAAATTTTGGAAATATAGAAAAGATTTCAATGACGAATAAAATGCACTCTCGTTGTTTTTTGAGGCTTGAGTGATTTTGTTGTCCCATTCATCCCACGCTTTGCTGGATTGGATTGGAGCGGCTGCACCAGATTTGCTTATTCCTGCTGATTTCTTATCTAAAGCCAACCCCTGTTGACTGACCCATAGATTAGCGGGACCCGACCTGGACCAAGCTCAGCAAAAAGAGCTTTGCTCATAGTCAGCAAAATATCTTCAACTTTTCTACCTAGAATTTGTATTCCCCTCCCAAATCTCTCCTACCTGGAGGCATGGCGTCCACGACGACAAGAGCAATGATGAGGCTTCCTGCCTCATCAATTGGCTTCAGCACCGCAACTGGCCGATCCTTTGCGACGTCATCTCGATCCTTTACACGTGCGCGACCGACCTCCCGGATCCTCCTGGAAAGGAGCAAGTTGCACCAGAACTCTCGTCGCGCCTACGCAGATATTGCTCCCGCGAAGAGGTCGAAGAGATTCCCTTTCTTCAAGACCCTTTGGCGCCTCACATACATTTCTGCGATTGCTGGAACGGCTTATCTAGCTTATGGCGTTTACGATCTCAGGCACCCAGATGACCAATTCGAGCCAGATCCAACAAAGAAGAACCTCGTTATTCTAGGTACTGACTCAATTGACACTCTATATTCTTACCAAACAGCTTCTGACTCTTCACAGGAACTGGATGGGGTGCTGTCTCTCTTCTCAAGAAGCTCGATACCGAAAATTACAATGTTATCGTCATCTCTCCACGAAACTACTTTCTCTTCACTCCTCTTCTACCATCATGCACAACCGGAACAGTCGAACATCGATCTATTATGGAGCCGATTCGAAGTATAACCAGGCATAAGAAGGCAGCTGTGAAGTTCTACGAAGCAGAGGCTACTAAGATTGACCCTGAGAGAAAGGTTGTTTTCATTGATGACAATTCTGAAATTAAGGGCACTTCTAGCAAGACCGAGGTCAACTATGATATGCTTGTTGTCAGTGTCGGTGCCGAGAATGCTACTTTCGGCATCCCTGGTGTTAGAGAACACTCTTGCTTCTTGAAGGAAATTGGTGATGCTCAGGCTATTCGCAAGAAGATTATGGACTGCGTGGAGACTGCTACCTTCAAGGACCAAACCCCAGAAGAGGTTGAGCGTCTGCTTCACATGGTGGTTGTCGGTGGTGGACCTACTGGTGTCGAATTCGCCGGTGAGCTCCAGGACTTCTTCGACCAGGATATCAAGAAGTGGATTCCGGAGATTAGTGACAAGTTCAAGGTCACTTTGATCGAGGCTCTTCCCAACGTTCTTCCCATGTTTTCCAAGCAATTGATTGAGTACACCGAGTCGACCTTCAAGGAGGAGAAGATCACCATCATGACCAAGACCGCCGTCAAGAAGGTTACCGAGACAACTGTCGAGGCTGAGGCTACTGGACCCGATGGAAAGAAGAAGATGGAGGTCATGCCATACGGTCTTCTCGTCTGGGCTACTGGAAACGCCGTCCGACCTGTCGTCAGAGACCTGATGGCATCTATCCCAGCACAGAAGGATTCGAGGAGAGGTCTGGCCGTCAACGAGTACCTCGTAGTCCAAGGTACCAAGGACATCTGGGCCACTGGTGACTGCGCCGTGGCAGGATATGCTCCAACTGCCCAAGTCGCATCTCAAGAAGGAGCTTTCCTAGCCCGTCTCTTCAACACCATGGCAAAGAGCGAAGCCATTGAGACACAAATCCATGACCTAAGCTCCAACCTCAACCTCCAGCCTGGCAACACCGCAGAAGTCGCAAAGCAGATCGAGTCGCATGAGAAGCAGCTGCGCCGGATCAAGGATATCAAGCCGTTCCATTACACTCATCAAGGATCCTTGGCCTATATTGGAAGTGAAAGAGCCGTGGCTGATGTGAGCTGGTTGAATGGTAACTTTGCTACTGGTGGTGGGTTGACGTATCTCTTCTGGAGAAGTGCGTACTTGAGCATGTGCTTCAGCAGTAAGTCATAACCGCGCCAAACCAAATATATCCCTCGTACTAACGATACTTCTTCACAGCCCGTAATCGTGTCCTGGTGGTACTCGACTGGTTGAAGTCCAAGGCATTCGGCCGTGATGTATCCCGAGAATAAACAAACAAGTGATCCTGGCGAGCGAATATGAGATCGGAGGTGGCAGAAGACAGGAGGTAGCCGTGACGAGAGATGCGAGCGAGCTGTGTGTACTTTATTTTTCTTTAATAACGAATCTCTGGGATAGACAGGTCAGCCGACGGGCGGGATGGTGGTGTATGTAAATAAGGACATCCTTTTTTCTCTTGCTTCTATTGTGTCCTTTGAATTTTCCCACCAATGGAGAGAGAGGTTGAGAGGGATAGAACGAAAACAAATGAGAGTCCAAATGGAAACACATTTGAAAGATCAAACGCGTGATTGATCGACCCACTGATACCTTTTATTCTCGCTCGTCGGCAGATTCTTCTTCCTTTCTTCCTGCGTTCGGGTCAATTCGGGCGAGGAAATATGACCTACACGTGCTGCTCCTTGAGATCACGAGACTGGTACCATAATTGCAGCTCTAATTGGCTGTCAGTATCCCGGTAGGTGCAGCAAGAGATATAGGAATCTGTTTTTGTTGCATGTCGCAATATTCGAGGGCGTTGGTTGCCCTGAAATGTCGTCGCCCTTTTGTGTTGCCCTTCGCCCTTTGATGGAATTGGCACGTTTTGATTGGATGAATGAACTGGAACGGCGAGAGAGGGCGGAGGGCGAGGGCGACGGGTTTCTTGGTTGTATGAAAGGGCGAAATGGGTCGAGCATGGTTAGCTGGATGGATATTGGCTGGTAGACATATGTATGTGGTGAGTTGCAGACCAGTACATCGTGTAGAAAGTTTGGAATGACCGGAACCTATGGGATTGGAAAGAGCCAGGGCGTAGCGGAGGGGAAAAGGACTCAGAGGGTGTTGTGTTCGCTTGCGTGCTACATATAGGTGACCGAATTTTTAGGCGGGTAAGTAGGCTTGAAGGCGTACAGTATTTGAGTCTGTGATGTTGTCTTCGTAGAGTCTGGTAGCATATGTTTGTCTCTTCCCCGTCCAACAAAGCTATTCTGCAAGCACCTGCAGAGCTTCGTGGAAGGGCATGTGCAATGTACTTAGTATTCACGGGACGACCAGTCTGGGTAGTCGTTCAAAGACGAGGCTGGCTTGTGTACGTTCTTCCACCTTAAACAGTATTGTTTACTTCTTCCGGTGGTAATTCTTATCTCTTACAACCGCAGACATAGGGCATTCGGCGGAATTTCCTGATAGTGTAGAACTTCAAATATGAAGTGGTGCACCACTTTCTGAGAGCAAGTGCGAGGACGAGTGTGAGATTCTTATATGCTACCTCGTGCTATGCTGTCGAAGGTAGGGTGTATAGCTTCCTGTTTAGAATCACAAGACAACATCTCTAGCTCTTCGCAATTCAGGATTCTGAACAGTCAAGCATGATGCACTAATCCATGACACAACATATGTATGTACCGTCGGTTCAGATCGATGTACCTGTACGCAACTGCACAAATGCAGAGCAACTTTTTGCAACAAATAATACAGCATGAGAAACAGACTCGAGAGTACGTCGATGGAACATTACAGAAAACCAGACAGCGAAAGCATGACCGAGAACCTGCGTAGTACTAAGTCATGATAAAACAACAAGGGAAGGAGAGATTGCTGTGAAATATAAACGCAGAAGAACTGATTGTAAGCCTGAAATGTTAACGATAGTCACCCGGGGAGCTATTTCATCGGCCCAGAAAGCAAAGAAATACAGTTGAGGCTGTTCTGACATTCTGTGTCATTTTCTCGGTGCTGGTCAGTACCGAGTAACCTATTCGTGCTATCAAGACCCAGAAGTATCAGAAGAGGAAGGCTGTATGCGGCATTAACCGCGTCGACTTGCAGAGTTTGCTCAGGCTGACGCTGGGTATTGCCCTCAACCACTATCAAATGTCGATGTAGACAGGACAAGGACTACCTGACTCAAGAAGACAGAGAAGTGAGTCAGTAGTAGAGAAAATTCGAGTACAAAATACAAGATGGCCAGAAAATTATTTTGATGGGCATGAAGCAATTCATTAGAAGCCTAGAGAACAAGAAGCAACCAGGTAAAGTTCAAGCGAATGGTAGCTGAAGTACGGATAACATGAGCCCGTTTCAGCCACTCGGATGACCGGATATTCGACTTGTGCTCATAGGTGAGAAGTCCGTCTTGCTAAACCCACAACAAGACTCGGTGGCTGCAAAGGGACACACTATCGTGGCCGACAGCGTTGCTGTCAGGACCCCCCATGCCCAAATAGAAGGTCTGTGGCTGGTTTCTTAAGTCCTGTGACGAAATCTGAGCTCTAGAACTTCAGACGGGAAGAAGCGTCCTCGGAGAATGGCCTTCAGAACTGCTTCTGTGGTTCTATTGGTGGTCTACAGTCTGTTGGAGGAAGAGGAGGTTCAGCTTTGGCTCCAGCCTCAAGCTGCTCCTCCACAGGCTGCACACGGGCCACGCTTGGCGCAACAAGCAATGAGCTTCCTCGTTAAAGCTTTCCCCTCTCACTGAATCTCATCCACCACAATCGCAATCAATACTCCACCACTTTCTTCAAACAAATCAATAGAAATCTGCATGTAACCACTTCAATACCGCATGAACAGGAACATCATCCTACTGCGAGATGACCTACCTTATCACATCTCATCACAGATGTCCAGCCACGATTTCCTTATGCGCAGTGATTTGGGGGTCGGTTTTCGAGGTCACTCAGGTCACGATGAGGCAGTGCTCCCAAGCTTCAAGCCTCAAGTGATATGCTGAGAGACAGCTACAATTCCCGACATCATCGCTTCGATGCAAGGAGATACGGGATCTGTACAAGGATCAAAAAGTATAAGTAAATAGTTTACCCCTCTATTGATGTGATCTCCCATCAGGTTCCAGCCTCATTCATATCTTCGTCAAACACTCTCAAAATCTCAGTGTTTGAGTCCTTTCTGGACATCTTCTGCTTTTCTTACACATCCCACATCACATCGCATCAAAGCCAAGATCCTTGTGATTCTTCAAAGTAATCGAACATTTACCGATCAACAACACTTCAAATGTCCGTCAATTCAAGCTTCTCAAAGATTGCCAGAAACGGGTCTGCAATATCGGCAACTTCATCAAACACAGGGTACGTCTTTGGAGTCTGCAATCACATACCATATACTAACGTCCATAGGTCTGTTGACTCTTCTTCCCACCACCATATCTTTTCCCAAGTTCCTTCTCTCTCGACATGGCTGCAAACCATGTATGCCCAGAATCACAGGCATGAAAGGATAGCTACGGGAACAATGCGAGCAGGGATGACCGTAATGACAAGAGAAATGATGGAGATGCATGTTCATCAAGCTCCTGATGTTCGCGGAATGCTGGACTATTTGCCTGTGGCCAACAAGTCAAATATGGAGCTCGTCGGCTGGCGACAGAAACTGGGGACGTGGCCGTCGGCAAAGTGTGAATCATCTTTGTCTGAAGTACCTCGCCGGCGCCTTTCCTCCTCTTAAAAACAAGTTCTCTACGTTCCTGATGTTGGGTAGCCATCTATTCGGTCCTATCTATGCTCTGTCAGATTTCAAGAACATTCACTTGATGGAAAGGATGGGCAGCGGGTGGGAGCTCGACTTTTTGCAAAGGTATGGGATTCGTTCCTGTTCCACCTATCTGGAGGAATGATTTTCAGGATTAAGTATTGATTCTGTATCGGTTCAGGCGTTTTTGAATTATGAGATACACCGGGTAACACGTTGTTGGAATTCAATTCAAGTGCCTTTACGCCTACTTACACACAAAGATATCAATACATGACTCGTTCATATTGAATGGCATGATTCGTTCCAGCCTTGTCGAATCATTACATCATCATCGCGCATCTATCAGCATTTCGTACTGGAAGCAATTCCTAATAAAGAAGAGTTTTGCCTTAATTAATGAATACATCGCCACGTGAAGTCACTCGTAGCTTCTCAAGCGTTCTTTTGAGCCGCAGTTGTCTGGCAAATCCGTCTTTGTTGTACCATGAGGTATGTCGCATTCACTGGGTCGCTAGGTAGGCTGGTGGCCACGCACCTCACGCTGCCTGGTGAGAGATCTCTAAGCGGCTACGGCAACCTCTGTCCACTTCTATCATGTTCGCACGCTAGTCCCAACCGAGCCTTCGTTCCTGAGCTCTTGGGTATTTCCTACCTGCATTCGACAGAACACATTCAGATCCAACACAACTCTTCAACCACAACTTCATCCCTTTCCTCCCTCACCTCGACCTTGGTCTCGACGATCTTTCGCAAAGACCTTCTCACAATAAGCGCGCCCCAGTTTCGGCGAATCTAGCAAAGAACAAACAGACCCATACACCAAGTTCGGTCTCTTGATCATCAGCCTTCAAGATGGCGGCCGGTGAACCTGATCATGTCGAGCACAAGAAGAAGGTCAATCTCAAGTAAGTTGAGCTCGAGAATATGCTTGCAGGCAAATACTGATGGCTTCTGCAGCGATGCTTCTGGTGCTGAGCACAAGGCAGTAAGTTGACACCGCGCCACTCATCTAGCTGTTCGAGCTCCGCAAACTGACACTTCTCCCAGACCGATGACACGGCGACTGCCATTCTCAAGAAGAAGAAGAAGCCAAACTCTTTGATGTAAGTATCTCGCAGATCGATACCATGGGTGATCCGAGCTGACAAGGTGGCAACAGGGTTACGGATGCTATTAACGATGACAACTCCGTTATCGCCCTCTCAAACAATACTATGGAGACCTTACAGTTATTCCGTGGCGATACAGTTTTGGTCAAGGGAAAGAAGCGCAAGGACACAGTCTTGATTGTGCTTGCAGATGACGACTTGGATGATGGGAGTGCCCGGATGAACCGTGTTGTTAGACATAACCTCCGAGTCAAGCATGGTGACATCGTCACTGTCCACCCATGCCCGGATATCAAATATGTGAGTACTTGGATAAGAAACGTTCTGGTGGTACACGATACTGATATTTGGAAAGGCCAAGCGCATTGCAGTCCTCCCTATCGCCGATACCGTCGAAGGCCTTACTGGGTCTCTTTTCGATGTATTCCTCGCCCCATATTTCCGCGAAGCCTACCGACCAGTCAGACAAGGAGATCTCTTCACAGTCCGTGGTGGTATGAGACAGGTAGAATTCAAAGTAGTTGAGGTCGATCCTCCGGAGTATGGAATCGTTGCACAAGATACAGTCATTCACTGCGAAGGCGAGCCCATCCAGCGTGAGGACGAGGAGGGAAACTTGAACGAGGTCGGATATGATGACATTGGAGGATGCAGAAAACAGATGGCCCAGATCAGAGAGATGGTTGAGCTTCCATTACGCCATCCCCAACTCTTCAAGTCCATTGGTATCAAGCCTCCCCGTGGTGTTCTTATGTTCGGTCCTCCTGGTACCGGTAAGACACTCATGGCACGAGCTGTGGCAAACGAGACTGGTGCATTCTTCTTCTTGATCAACGGTCCAGAGATCATGTCGAAGATGGCTGGTGAGTCCGAATCGAATCTACGAAAGGCCTTCGAGGAGGCAGAGAAGAACTCCCCTGCGATTATCTTCATTGACGAGATCGATTCTATTGCACCGAAGCGAGACAAGACCAACGGAGAAGTCGAGCGCCGTGTCGTTTCCCAACTTCTTACTCTCATGGACGGCATGAAAGCCCGATCCAACGTTGTTGTTATGGCCGCCACCAACAGACCTAACTCCATCGATCCCGCTCTCCGTCGTTTCGGACGTTTCGATCGTGAGGTCGACATTGGTATCCCTGACCCAACTGGTCGTCTTGAAATCCTCCAAATCCATACCAAGAACATGAAGTTGGGCGATGATGTTGATCTTGAGCAAATTGCCTCCGAGACACACGGTTATGTTGGTTCCGATATTGCATCCCTCTGCTCTGAGGCCGCCATGCAACAGATTCGTGAGAAGATGGATCTCATCGATCTCGATGAGGATACTATCGATGCCGAGGTTCTCGATTCTTTGGGAGTTACCATGGATAACTTCAGCTTCGCCCTCGGTGTCTCCAACCCATCTGCTCTCCGCGAGGTCGCAGTTGTCGAGGTACCAAATGTTCGCTGGGACGATATTGGAGGTCTCGAGGAAGTCAAGCGCGAGCTTATCGAGTCCGTTCAATACCCAGTCGACCACCCCGAAAAATTCCTCAAGTTCGGTCTCTCTCCATCCCGCGGTGTTCTCTTCTATGGTCCTCCTGGTACTGGTAAGACTTTGCTTGCAAAGGCCGTCGCCAATGAGTGCTCCGCCAACTTCATCTCTGTCAAGGGTCCTGAGTTGTTGAGCATGTGGTTTGGTGAGTCTGAGAGCAACATCAGAGATATCTTTGACAAGGCCAGAGCTGCTGCTCCTTGCGTTGTCTTCTTGGACGAGTTGGATTCTATTGCGAAGTCACGTGGTGGATCCAACGGTGATGCTGGCGGTGCTTCTGACCGTGTCGTCAACCAACTCTTGACTGGTAAGTTCACTTACCTTACGATCTTTGAATATAGCTAACATTTTGCAGAAATGGATGGTATGACCTCCAAGAAGAACGTCTTCGTCATTGGTGCTACCAACAGACCCGAGCAACTCGACAATGCCCTGTGCAGACCCGGTCGTCTCGATACCCTTGTCTATGTTCCTCTCCCCAATGAGTCGTCCCGTGCTGGTATCCTCAAGGCACAACTCCGAAAGACACCAGTTGCTCCTGATGTCGATCTCGCCTACATTGCGTCCCGTACTCACGGTTTCTCTGGTGCCGATTTGGGTTTCATCACTCAACGTGCCGTTAAGCTCGCCATCAAGGAGGCTATCTCTCTGGATATTGAGCGTCGTAAGGCTCGTGAGGCTGCTGGTGAGGATATCGATATGGAAGATGAGGATGCCGAGGATCCAGTTCCACAATTGACCAAGGCTCATTTCGAAGAGGCCATGTCTTCGGCTAGACGCTCCGTTTCCGATGTCGAGATCCGCAGATACGAGGCTTTCGCTCAGAGCATGAAGAGCTCTGGACCAGGTGCTTTCTTCAAGTTCCCTGAGGCTGGAGAGGCAGCTGCTAACGCTGAGGGTGGAGCTGGTGGATTCGGTGATGCGGGCAACGATGACAGTCTCTATGACTAAATCATCTGTATTCTATTTTCATTTTCTGCATGCATGCACGGAAGATTCTAATGGGTCGGGCCGCTGGTAGTATCCCCAGGGTAGACTTGTTTTGGGGAGTCGGGAGAAGTCTACAATCCCAAGTTTCCGGACAAAGATCTCATTATTTTGCTACGCTCGCATGTCTTGGGCGCAGCCGCGGAGATTTTAGTCCGTTTGAGAATGCATTTCGATCTTCATAGTGCCTGCGTCAACTAGATTGTCCAATTAAATGATATCTCAATGACATTGTGACCTCACCCGTGCTGTAAAGTAATCCGTGATTAAACCCTGGATGAGCGGATAGCGTTCAGATTGTAAAGAGGGAGTTCCATCACATGGCAATTGAAAGGCCGAGATCATTCCTCGAACAGGAAGACCTATATCGTGAAAATCCAAGCATCACAGCATGCCCACAGCCATTTCAAGGTTCAAGACAAGCTCTAGCTTTAAGGAAGTTCTTGCAAATAAACACTTTCCTCTCACACGGTAGTCGGCTTGCACGGCACCGGTTACCTGCCGGCCAAAGCGTGGAAAGAGTGAAACTACGGTTTCTAGTACAGACTACTCATTACTCCTGTTCGTACTTCTATGACCTGAGCGCCAAATATGCCTGAATCGTGAGATTGTGATCCTGTCCTTATTCCAGGACTCGACGTCAACAAATATCTGGCATCATGGAGTCTATGCTTGCCTACATAGACATGCCACTTCTCTTGTGAGAAGAATTCCATCTTTCCAGTACCCAACAAGGCATTCTTACGGGCAGTTCCCGCGTTCAATATACATCCCGTCCTTGCCCTTCCCCTCTACACCTCATCAAATGTACACAAAATGTACACAACCCCTTTCCCAACCTTCCTACTGAGCTGGAACAAGACGCTCCCCCTCACTCGTCAACCTCACAAACAGCCTCCAAACACTCCCTCGTAATTCTCACCCCCTCTTCAACCACCCCCCTGGGCAACGCCAAACTCTGCCCTCCCTCTCCCCTCCCCACAAAAGCACCGCCCTCATCCCCCTTCTTCTTAAACTTCCCATTACTACCCGTTGTCGTCGTCGCTACACCATTCGGCTTCCCCTTCCCCAGACTCGATTGTGCCGTACTCGAACTCGCCGTTGTACTTGAACTCGAGGAGTTTATTTGTGATTGTGACTGGGATTGCGATTGGGCTTTTTGATGGGCAGCTGAGGCTTCCGTGTCGGCTTTTATGTCTTGTAGGACTCGGGTCATTAGGTCGGGGAAGGTCGTGCATGTCCCTGAGCGGAGGAGGGAGAGTGCGTGGTTTTGGAGGAGGGTGGGCCAGTTTTGGGGGTGTGAATGCAGGGTGTGCAGGAGGGTATCGTGGATTCTGTTGTGAGTTAGTGGTTTCTTATTTTTTATGGAACGTTTCTCTTGAGGAGAGTGAGAGCTCTTCTTCTGAAGGAAGATAAAAATGGAATTGGTAAGTGAGCGTAGAGACACACTTTGTGATATGCCCGTCTCGCAAGAGCACTGAGTTGATCTGGGATCGTAAGTCCGCATCTTGCGTTGTGGGTGTGTATGTTGAAGCTGCCTTGGGTACGCGGACTGGTGTTGTTGGCTCGGATGCCATTTTGTTGTGTGTTTATTTGCTTTGTGTTGTGATTTATGCTCAATTGCTGGTAGAGAGGCTGCGTCTCGCAATTGAGTATAGCAGAGCTCAGTGCTTGCTGTTGCTTTGTCCCTTGGCTTCGTTTTTACCTTAAGCAATCCGGCAGAAGGGAGAGCGAGATGATTGGAAGATTGGGTTTTTGCGAGTGGTATATCGGCAAAAATTTGGAGATCTCGCTACTATCAGCGGTGATGCTATTGTTGCGTTCAAATATCGAGTTTGGGGTATTTTGTTGGTACCTTGTCCGTCTGAGGTCGGCAAGGCTGAGGTGGGGCGTGTGTTTATGTAAGGTCAAGGCTACCAATCAGATAGCGGCTGTATCTAAGGATAGCACATCTGCATTTGTGAGTTTAACTTCGATCTCATCCTTATGTCTCTAACAATAGTCGATTACTCATCTCTGTGTAATAGTCCTCTTGTGACTTTATGTGGGTCAATAAATCATGACGATGTTCTTGTTTGTATTCGCTTCCTAGGAAACCAGTGACAGAGCTTCGCCAAATGCTTCATGAAGCAGCTGCAACGTTTAAACTCGATTTTTTTGCTATCCATAGCATCTATTATTGAAAGGTCTGATCTTCTCGGTCGTATTTAATTTGATGAGTTGTTTCGCAATTTAAGAGTTTGAAAGCTGACTGGGCCTATTTTTCGACCTTGCTGGTCTTATAACCAGGAACTGTTGGACTTTTAAGTCTATTATCACTATACTTACTTTACAGAAAATATTCTCTGTAGTCAGGGTCGTATTAGGATGTTGTGCAAAATAAATTGCCTGCTTTGAATGATCTGGGACTGATCAGATTCTCGCGACGAAGCCCGAGGCATAGTCAACGTCACTCGCTATATCCTTGACAGTACTATCATTTTCGTAATCCAAAGGTATGAAGCTGAATAGATGGCATAGGTATTTGCCACTGTAGAGTTTGCAGCGGGGCAGGATGTTATCCAGCTCAAACGTTGTCAATGAAGACAAGAAGATACCTGAGTATTTCCAAGATCAGACATCGCTAACTTATCGAATTCCGCTGTGGCTGCTCATTAAGTGCCCTAGTATTCAAGCAAATTCTTCTTACGTGTATTTAGTGCATCACTGACACTTCTGCTGACCGCCGAGATCGTTCATGGTAATTGCCATAATCGTTGACTGGCGCCCAGAACGAATTAAGTTCTTAGAAACAGTAGACGAACTCCGGGATTTTGTTCCATTTAGGAGATAACACTCAGTAGTTGTCACAAATCGGCATTGGTACTTAGTGTGGATCCAGCTTGGTATGATAGACCGTGCAGACATGTTCAAAACAACCATCGCCACACCTGCGATGGACATCTTGAAAGACAATAACAGCTCGAAGACTCGAGTAAGACTAACACGGCTTTGTACACTGTATAACTCATAGTGTGCCAGTATGAGGTCATATCCCTTCTGTATTACATCCTGGAGCCTCATCTAATTCGTGGTAGAGGTCACGAAGGTCCGAGGAGATCAACTCGATGGCCTTGAATAGATGTACCCCGCAAATCCACTTACTATTAAAAGGAATCAGATTCTATCATTCGGCCTTGCCGGTGCCAAATATAGTGAACTTTATGATCCTACAAGTTAAATGTTGAAGATAGACATTTTGAAGATAGAGCCAAGGGCCGCCATTCAGCCGCGGATAAACAGAGTTCAAAGTTGTTTTCAGAGTACTGGCAAAATGACGGCACATACTGGAGTATGGCTGTGCAATAATGCATGAGACGATTGACTTCAGGGAAAGCATGGCGCAAGCAAGTGGTGTGGAGGGACCTGGCTCTGCGGATTCGCATGGCTAGCCACCATGAGCCCGATCGGAAGCCCATTATTGTGAAGAGAAAAGTACATGGTACGGGCTTGGAGAACCATAGGCTCCTTGAAAAATATCAAGCCTCCTAGGTTAACCAAGCATGGCAGGGAACAAGAATCCGGGGAAACGGTCTGACAGCAGGTCGTTGCGATCACTTGGTCATGGTGTTTTCGTTCACGTCGTCGGCTGTTCTGTTCTGTCTTGTTCATGTCAAGCGACTTGGCAGGGGTCAGTTTGGCGATTGATTGGACTGGAACGATGCGGGTAAATTTTGGGGGTCTGCTGTCTCACAGACCTCAGACCACCTTCTCCAACCGAATGCTCCTCTCCCAAACTCACCCAAACATCTGAAACGGTACACAAGTTTCAAAGCATCCAAAGATGGTAAGGAACCATCGCAACCCGGGATGCTAGAACTATGATTGGTTATGCCGAAGATGTTCTCCTCGACTGTGTCCAATGACGTTCCTCTGCATGTTTGCCCGAGGGGCAAGTCTCGGCATGATGTATGGTTCCTGTGTTCAATGACATCTCTTGGTCCACGATCGATGTTCGTGATACGGAGGTTGGTGCTTCTCCTCTTTGGGAAAGCTTGGTTCTCTTCCTGTCTCTTCCTTCCTCCTGATTCTGACATCAATTCTGATTTTGAAGTGGTTCTGTTCAAGGCTGGACCTGTCAATTGCCTTCTATCGCGCCTGCCTCCTTCTCTTATTTCTATTCTCTCCTACTTCGCAAAGACACCAGCATCTATCTCCTTGCACTCTGCATAGCCCTGTTCAAACCCACCCCCGCGCAAGAGAAATCTCACGTCCAGCTATTTTGCAGCACACATCGTTCAGTATCGCATATCGTGCCTCGTCCCAAGCTTTGCGCATTGGGTTTGTTCAAGCTACCGCGTCATTCCAGAAACCGGCAGGAAACCAGTAACATCCTTTCCGGAAGCAACGGGGTCCCAAAGAGTACTTGAGTACCTGCGTTGAGCGCTCGGTCTGCCACATCCGACATCTCTTGTCGCAAACATCCAGGAGAACCGTGGGAGGTGAGCTGTCAAAACGATTCATCTCAAACGTGCAGAGTTTGGCTCGACTAAGCATACTCCCTCAACTTCGCCTGTGTCGCGGGGAACATCTCGAAGCTCTTCCTGGTCAATACTTCACCTGCTATCGTCATTGTTACACGCTGCTATCTATCGTCGACAACCCCGATTGTGGGTGACGGAGCTACATCTCAACTGTCTTCTTCGAAAATTGCTTGCGAACCTGGAGGAGAGATTCATCAATAATGCGGCGGAATCACTTTACCTTGTTCCTAGCGCTTCCCAATGCGCTGGCGTTTTCTCTGTCGAACTTTCAAGAAATCACATCAACCGTCATACCATTATCATGCCTCTTAACGTACGACACGCAGATAGGCGACTGCAAGAAGAAGGATTTCAGTAAAGGGTGCTCGAATGACTGTGTTCAGAATCTTTTGGTCATCCAAGCAAGTGTGCAGGACGCTTGCTCGACTATTCTGGTGAACCCAAGTACATTGCTAGGCATTGTGAAGAGCGGAGGAATTGTGGCTGCGCTTTGTCCTATATTGAGCGAGACGACGACCACTACAAGCAGCACATCTGCAACGCCGCAAGTCGTTGTCACCATACCGACATCGAGTCCCGGTGTGGAAGTCCCCAAAACGACGTCTACTGTCACGGTACAGCCGACGGCCAGCACATCTGCGCAACCCTCTCAAACGATAATATCATTATCGATTGTGAGCTCGGTGGCATCTTCAACGAGCTCAGATACTTCGACAATATCTACCACGTCAACAACCGAGGCGCCTCAAACGATCGCGACAACAGCCTCCAGTACAACAACTCCAGAGGCTGTACCAGTTTCTACCACCACCTCCAATAAAGCGGCTGTAGCTGCAAGCTCTAGTTCGGGGTCGAAAGCCACGCCAAAAGCTGATTCTGGTTCAGGAGGAGGAAGTCCGTTCGACATATCGAGTAGTGGGAGCATAGTTGGATATAACTCGGCAATGATCGTAGGATTGGTGCTTGTATGGGCAGGATATTTCCTTGGGCGGTAGCATCCTCCTGTCCAGGGTTGGATTTTAAGATGATTTGGATCCGATGAATACGATAATGTCTATAAATGTTTGGGCTATTGAAGAGGACGGAGGCTGGAAACAAGGGCAGCACAACTTGGGTGTACAGGACTATCCTTAGCTTGAGTCTTAATCAGACAAAGCAAGAGGGCGTTGTTGGATTGTCTTGGGCAGCATGCTGTTAGGCATATTTTCTTCTTAGATACCACGATTAGTTTACAATCAAAGCAGATTGAATACACAAGCCTTATGGCACAAACAAAACAAGTGTTGGTGGGGCTACGACGAGATTATCGCAAACATGATATCCACCAGCATGTATCCAAACCACTTTAGGTACTTTGTAGCCTGTATGGCTTTCCTGGCTAGTATTTTGCTCATGCGTGCTGTTTGGCTCGTAACGGGAGGGGTTGTGCTTCATCTATCTCAAAGGGCCAAGGTCAGCCATCGCCGCTATTCCCACTTGAACACTTGGTGTAGTCCTTCCGACTTTCGTTAAGTATATATGTTCGCCGCTCTAATAATTTCGAGTCCTAAAATGATTATTCTGTCGGGAACTTCCCATACCAAACAAACTGGTGGGGCAACAAGCTCGGAGCTAGTGCCGTTCGGTTAGAGTAAACAAAAACTTTGCTCTATGAGGATATCGGCAAATCCTGCTAATTGACAGCAGCTAGCCCATTGAATAGATTGCCGAATCTCAAATGAAGCGAGAGATTTCTTTTCCGAATTCGGATCTAGCATTTTGGCATCGCATATGAGTCAACCGAAGAACAGATTTTTCCTGCAACACCGTTTAGCTCGACTTTGAGACGTCGAGGTCTTGAAATCGATTTTCTGAAGCAAGAGGACTGTTTCCACACTCGCACACTTATTCTGGGATTGATCTATTTCATGCTTATTCGTTCTTTGCGACAGGTCAGGAGAACACAGCCTGACTGACAGATACTGAGAATCAGTAAAGAAGACAGGACCTGGACAATTGACATAAACAAAAGAGCTGAAGTCCCTTCACATTTTAAGTATGTTCAAAACTCCTGTTGTCATATTTTTGGTGTTCCTCGTCCAAATGTTTCAACAAAGTTGAAAACAGGGCCATACAAAATGCTGACATTGTCAAGTCGCGGAAAAGAGTGAATCGAGCTTGTCTAGACTATTATACCTAGCCTTGTCTTCAGTGAACAACTTAACAAATTCACTTGGAGCACTTCTGTGCTAGAAGGATTCGAGCGACTATTTCTAGACCTCAATCTCGCACCCTGTCCGAAGTCCTCTTCTTCTCGACAACCCGACCAACAGCCAGACCTCGAGGCTCTCCTTCATCCCAACCCTATTCTCCAAGCACACCCACATCATCCGAAGTACGTGGTGCTTCATATACTCTTTTGATTTCTGCTGCCTTGTGCCACAAGCATAGCTGCGCGCTAGACATCGGCCTGAATCTGACGAGAAGCATACGTGCCTTGCTTTCCCGACAAGCAGGTAAGTTCTTGTTGAGTGCCATTGGACGGCTCAACTAATACGCATCTCAGTAATCCTCTGTTCCATCTCGAGCCTTTTGAATTCTCCAAAGAGCAACCTACCGTCAACGTAAAGAGTCCCTTATCAGCGAAAATGGGCGCGCCACTGTGGACCCAAGAAGAGAAGGACTGCTTCGTCAATTTTATCATTCCTCGGTCCCAATTCGCAAGTGGCCAATACGATGCAGCCACAGGCCTGACATGGAAGGAACTTGCACCCATCATGGAGGCAGAGATGACCAGACGTGGCGGATACCCTGAGCTGAGAGTGTACACAGAGAACGCTCTGTCGCAGCTCTACTACAATCGTTTCAGTGCACGCGCTGTGAGCAGAGGCCAGAGCGACATGACGATGATGAGAGCTTCTCCTCGAAAATCTCAGCCGCCCTCGAGATCTTCTACAGCCTCAGTCTCCCGAGACATCGGACCGCCACAACACCCATCGAGATCTGCGACTGAATCTGGATGGAAAGCTATCGCATCACCTCCAGCTGCGCAAAGATCGCTCTTCGCAGATGGTATATACCCGCGAAACTATGTCTCTCTGGGTAGGAGACCTCAAAGCCGATATGTCACCCGCTTCACGCAGACCGATCCACAGACATTCCTTGGCTTTAGTCCAGAGGAAACATTGAGTGTCCATGCTGATCCAATTGGTCAGGCATCTCATGAGCTCACGAGCGGAGGAAATGGTAGTCGATCTGGTAGAAATCGAGGAGAGATGTACCAACCTGCCCGCAAAGTCGGAAGTAATCGGGGACAGACCGAGAGGCTTGGAGGTGTGAAGAGAGGATACAATGACTACGAAGAAGAAGAGATCGGCGAATTCAAGGAAAATATGGTTTCTCGTCGCATGACCGAAACTGAGTGGGCTCATCGGAACTATAACTGGCCGTCGCTTGGTCGCGATGTGCCATCATCCAACAATGCCACATACGGCGACGACGAGCTTCCTGATTATGAACATGCCAGCCGATCTAAGAGATCGTCTCAGAAGGACCACGCACAACACAAGGACAAGAAGTTCAAGCCTAGCTTTGCTGTCAAGGATCTTAATTTATCGGATCAGTCCGATGAAGACATGACATCTCTCCTCCGTGGTCCGAAGTCAGCTCGTCCCATTGAAGCCGACGAGAATGCCAGAAGTGAATACTCCAAAGTCCAGTCAAGATGGGAGGATCTCCAGAATGATGAGCGCAGAAAGAGACAAAAGACCAAGGACTCTGAAGTCAAAGAGCCCTCCGACAAATTTGCTGTCAGTAAGCTTGACGACTTCAGCGATGTCGATTCTGAAATTGATTACGAAGGTCCATTGCGTGGACAACGCGAGGCGGATCTCGAAGCAGATGCTGATGATGATGATGAGATCTATCCGGATAATAAGAGTGCTCCGAGCAAGACTGCAGGTATGATGGTCGAAGGCATCTACCGCCCTACACAATCTCGCGGTTTCGGCATCGCACCTCTCGAATCGACCAAATTCTCACCTCCACGGAAGTCATCCTCCGCTCGAAACAAAAACTCTGATGACACACCTGCCAAGTTTACAGCTCCTAGCAGCTCGCGCGGCTCAGCAATCAAGAAGAATGTCCAGAAGAGGACCGCCAACCCGTCACCTGCGAAAGATCCTGCCGTCAAGAAATCAAAGAAAGCCCAAAGCAAGATGACGAACAAGCTTCCGCAGACCACATCTAAGCACCCTATCGAGTACACAAACCGACAAGTCCCCTTCTTTGAGTCTGTCAACTTGCCAAAGATCCCCAAGAGAAGCGCAGCTGCTAGGTCGGCAAATGGAGGAGATCTAGGTAGTGGAGATCGGGTTGGCGGCTTGGCTGGTGTGGATTTCGGAGATAGAGATGGGTATAGTGGAGGTGAAGGACATCGTGTACCTGCAGGTTCTGTTAAACGTCCTGGCCGTTCAGTTGAGGACCACCGTGCTGGTGGCGAGCGAGAAGTTGCGAAGATCTCCAGCAGCGATAGCTACAGAGCAAGAGACAAGGACGAAAATATCGAGCGCATCCCTGGACTCAGCGATAATGGTATTGAGTCACGGTCCGCCAATGATACCCTATCTAGAGTCATAGCAGACTCTGCATCAACTACCATTTCAGCAGCTCCACGTCCAGCAGCGAAGGCTCACTCTATCCCTAGATCCGAGGCCTCCATGACAGAGAAGTTCGCAACACTGGAGTCCATCGTCGCTAGAGCTACTAAGGAGACGAGACCAGAGGATGCTGCGCCTTGGGCTAAGGCTATTGCTGCTAAGCGGGGATTTCGGGATTCGGTGTCACCTGTTGAGGATGAAGTTGGTGCAAAAGACACTGGTAGTGATGGAAAGGAGAAGACAGACCCTTTGGAGAAGAAATGAGGATTTGACCATTGGTATCTTGCATTTTGAATTTGCAACGGAGGACAGAAAGGGAGGAAAAGTACCAGCATATGTGCATTTTGGTTCTTGGAAGGAGCATTGATTGGTGGGTTTTGATACTTTCTTTTTGGGGAGGCTTGATCCCATAACAAAAAGCAACGCAGCATGCACATTGGGTGGCGAGCTGGTAGACAAAACATAGATCTTTGACATGAATGTCGTCTCTCCTTGATGGCTAGCTTGAATTATCTGTGAAACCTGATATGATGAATTTTGTCACATCTATCTCCTGCTGCAGTCAGATACGAAAAATGCGGATGAAAGAATTGAGATGCCGCTTTGAGATGTGTATTCTGAGTTATCTTGGTGTCTCTAGAAATGGATTGGTGATTCGGACAGTGCTTTGTGTTGACTCGCAAAGTACTACAAGGAGGTCTTATAATATGCTCTAAGAATCCTCTTTGACACCACTGCCTCCCCTTTATGCCTGTTGTTGACTCTTACACCTTTGTAGCTTGAATCATATAACACCAGAATGACATGCAGCATGGGAGGTATTTAACTCCTGCAACAATTCTCCAAACTCAACGTTCCGAAATTTCTCTTACCAAACGAATTTAACAAATTCGCTGATATCAAGTACACGACCCTCGCACTCCCTAGGGGAAAAAAACTAAGAAATGGGCCTCGGAAAGTCCCTTATCAACCTCTTCTTTGACGGGCCCTGGGTATGCTGTCAATCCGCGCAAGACCTTCGTCATGCTCTTGTACGTTTCCCTTCCATACCGCAGCTCCTACAAATTCTTGAACGAATAGACTAACGAAGGAGAACAGAATGATCGTAGCTGGTTCATGCAACTTGGAGGTGATAAGAAATGCAGATTCTGTCAGCATGAAAGGTGTAAGAAGTGTGGGAAGAATCCTAAGAGGCGGTAGATGTGTCGGTCGATACTGTAATTCGTGTTCATCAGCTATTGGGAGTAATGAAATGTAAATCAGCGTTGGGCTTGCTCTGAAACTGCTTGCTATCAGTCTGTGAATGAGATAATTGTGATTGCTCGCTGGACGGTCTGGCTTTGAATCGCAAGACTGATGTGACTCTCCTTGCCACGGCGGAGCTATTTAAGGATCTTTCTTGCCTCGTGAGATTCTTCTTCTTCCGTAGCGCAATAGACAACAGAGAAAGCTCTTCCCAAGTGACTACGGAAAGAAGACATCAAAAGTCTCCCACCTTGAATAACACAACAAACTCCAGACTCACAACGTAATGATGGGAAGCACCCATTCAAAACTGGCAAAGAAGACTGAGTGGCTATGCTGTAAAAGGGAAAATTCAAGGGTTGGCCAAAATCATTTCGTAAGTAGTGTATGCTGAACAAGAAAAGCTCGGCAACATCTCACACTTGTTGTAGAACCAGCATGGACGCCACAGAACAACTTCTGGAGACTACAAGAGATGTCGAGTATGTGGGCACGAGAGGTGCTGTTATTGCACATCATGCTAGACTCTTTGACCAAGCCTGTCGTGTGTTTGGAGGTACTAGGAATCTTGGATTATTCATGTAATTCAGTCATGACTTTTGATACACTGTAGAGGAAAACACAACTGTGGACGACAGGATGTGTTGATAGACTAGCGAGACTTTTAAATGTTGATTTTAGCAAGACAAAGTGACCTAGCAATTCCTTACTGGGATATTGCTGATCAGCTTACAACGACGATATTTCAGGTTGACAGGATTATCTCTCTTGCGAATTGATGGGTTCGCCTGGTGAATCCAAAGTCTTGCGAATAGTTCTCTTAACAATTGTGAGTGAAAGCGTATTGCTACACAAAGCCCTTTATGCTCGTTGTCTATATTTAGGCACGTCTTCGCCCTTAAAGGAAAGAGAAAAGCTCTCCAACTTCATGAATTTCTCAGTCAATACAACCAGAAATACAAATACACTCCAAATTCGAAAATCAACAAGTTTTGCAAACACCGCCATGTGACGCACCAAGAACAAATAACCGAAGGAGCAAGAAACTTGGGAATGTTGCCAAGCAATGAGACATGATGGCAAACATCAGTGGGTAAGTTGGCCCGAAAGTCTTGCGATGAGCTTCTCTGATAGTTGGCAGACACTTGATGGAAGCAAACTTCTGCAGAGCTCGGGAGATGTATGCCTTTATTGCAAACATGACGGATGTTAGAGGTGTAAGAAGACTCGGTCGCGCTGATTCCCAAGATGCGTTATCGCTTGCATGGCTAGATCCTTGTACGCCGATCTGGAGCGATACGATTGCAGGTTGAAACTGTGCCAGGTAATGGAAGTATGGAAAGACTTAGCAAGTATTGAAACCTAGCCACTTTCTGGCCACAAACTCGCGAAATGGAAACTTCTCAATTGACCACTATTCTACATTCTACAATCCCACTCCCTTCCTTCCAAATATGATATCCCGTCCTCTATCTGTACTCGGGGCGAACGAAATCAGCAAAGGTCTTTGGCTCCTCGTATGCGTGACCGTGGTCTCCATGTCCGTGAGCATCGTGGGCGTGGGGATCTTCTTGTGGGCCGACATAGTCCATCTTCAGCACATTGCCACATTCCGGGCATCTCTCAACTGGGCGCTCGCGGGACATCTGTGTTTTACCATTAGCTTCAACACCAATCAAACGCGTCTCGAAAGGAAATACCGTGAGCCAAATAACGTTGTGAGAGTCGGCGGGAAAACCAGTGCACCCAGCATATTGCTCGTCGCCGAAAGACTTGACGACAATTGGGTTATCAAGCGTGCCTGCAATCCCCCATCAGCAATTGACCTTCCAAGACCTTCCATTTCCCCTATCCAATTGTGGGCTGATTTCGAGCATACCTAGGCGGGAAGCATCCAATGGCTTCATGTCGAAGATATCGATGCCCTGCACCTTTCCCAAGATTTCCAATCGGTCCAAACCAGTAGCCTGCTCGAGATCGGTGGGAATGGTTCCTGGCGCGGCACCAGGGCCGATGAGATCGGCCTCGCTCTTGATATCTGTTTATGCCCATCAGCGACCCTTCCCTGCCAGCAAGCTCTCTCGGAGCTGCGAATTTGTATCATACCCTGGAACTTCTTGATCTTGCCCTCGTTAGATCCGCTGGCGGGAGTAGGTGCTGCTTCTCCTGTAACAGCCGGTTAGAACTGTCTGCAAGATTGGGGACCGAGGGGGAGTCGTACTGCGCACAATAGAGCTTGTGAAGCTGCGCTTGATCATGGGGCTGACCGCCGCTCTGCGGGCGGCAGCGAAGGCAGGGCGTGAGAGAAACATGGCGGCTTCAAATGAGTTGTTCTTCAATTGGAAACATCGTAAGATCGTGAGGTTGAAGAATCCCGATCCCAAGCTAGCCGAGCTCCACTAACCAAACACGTGACTATGGGCTCATTTTTAGGAGCAGCTCAGGACTCGGGAACGCTTCAAGTCCAAACTTTTCTGAGAAGTGTCCATTGTCTTTCCCCATCTCGTACGGATTACTCAAGGAGATGTATACGGCCTGCTCGAGGTCATTTGGTTCAAAATCAAGAGGTAATCAAATGGCGCCTTTTCCTGCAAATTCTCAATCTTTATTGTTCGATATATTTATCCTCAACAGCCGTCGACACTGTTGGCAAAATAATAGAGGTGTACGCACTTTTATGTTCACATTTCTAATTTTTATTTCGTTCCCCAAGCTCATTCCCTGCTTAGGATATCTGAACGCAAAATGAGCATAGAGCTGCTTGCTTCTCCTTTGCAGCGGTGTGCACATCCCTACTGGTGAAGTGCGGTTGTCCAGTATAAAGCTACTATGCTCCAAATAGCCGTGGGAGGGCTGGAAGCCATCTAGCTTAAAAGAAGCTTGCTATCTCCCGAAAGCTTACCGGGAGACGATAGATTCATCTTGTGATGGGTGCATCGAAAACGCTTCTCTGCCTTATTTCCGGCATGGTTGTTTCTTTAGCTACTGCCTCTATTCCTATCATCATTTGTTGTTCCCTGCCTGCCGAGGAAATGACGATCTTATGAGTCGAGGTCTGCGATACTGCTACTGCCGCGATTGATGGCCGTCTGCAATTATACAGTTGCGACAAATGCCCCAGCCTAGCATACTCTACTTCAGTAGTGCTGTGGATGGGAGCTCAAGTGTTCTTTGTCGACGTCAGGCACTGCGGCATGAGATAGTTGGTTGCATCGTGAAATCGAAAAGTGCATGTTGAAGCGGAATTAAGCGGTAGCATGACTTCAGTTGCCGATTTTAGTGGTCAGTAGTTACGTTAGTTCTCCTCCGAACGTTTCTAGTGCTCAATGCTGCACGACTACAGCTGCCAAGACCAGATCTCCCCTTCCCCTCTGGAAGAAGTAGGTGACCTAGACCTTAAAGATCAACATGACTTTCCCATAGTCAAAAGCTAATCGACGATCCAGGTTCTGCTCTCTGGGCCACTTCCTATACATTGGAGTTCCTTTCCTCCATGAAGGAGGGGTTCAGCTTTCATATCATCATTTTCCCTCGTCCGCGAGCTCTCTCATTTGGAGAGGCAGAACAACATGTTCTCCAAATACTTCTCCGTCGCTTTGGCGTTGTCCTCCATGGTCGTCAGCGCTCCTATTTGCAATTACATCTCTTCGACAGAGGCAGCAAGGGTCAAGGCAGACTTTTCTAATGCCGACATCACCTGATGTTGTCCCTTTCTTTGAGCCAAGGGTCAAGGTTTCCGCATCCTATGGAACGACGAACGTTGACTCAGGTACTCGGATCGGTACTTTGCGTATGTTACTTGGAGAAGATGCATCCCGTAAGGATCAGCTTAACTGACAACAAGCAGAGCCTGTACCGGAGCCCAAGTTCACTTTCAGCGCTGAACGGGGCTATGATCCAAAGACGACAAAGTACCTCAAGTTGATCATCGATCCTGATGCTCCTGGACCGGACGGCACTGTTCAGGCTCCGCTTCAAGGAGTGCTCAGTGACTTCCTTCATCTCGCAATTGAAGATGCCCAGCCAGATTGTGTTACAGAAAGTCCCAGAACTGTTCGGATGTATCTCAATCCGACTCCTCTTTCTGTCGCACCTCACCGGTATATCTCCCTGGTCTATAGACAGCCCAAGAACTTTGAGTTACCACTTGCGCTTTCTTTGACAGTTGCTGGTATCAATCTGCAGCAGTTTGTTGACAAGTACGATTGGGAGCTTGTTGGTGGCAATTTCTATCTTCAAGGCGTCAGTACCAATCTGGGCGGCGTTGGTGAAGGAGGACCAATTTGAGCGGCGAAATGGAGCGTCATTGGGTTATTGCAAAACACTGGGTGTAGCTGGGTTGGCCGTGGCATTTCTTTCTTAATGATTGTCATAATTTATATTCCTGATCATTGCAAGTCAGAGCTTTTTCATCGGCATAGAATTGTTGTCCAGGCAAGCTGGCCTCATATTCGCTTCGAACTGAGCAACACTCAAAGTGAGCTTGCATCACTATTACCTATGAATCTCTCTTCAACTATTATGAAGTCACTCGACTTAAGCTAAAATGCTCTATGCTGATCAGGGGTCGCGGAGCCAATCAATTCACGGTGGCTCGCGGCTCGGCCCATCTGCTCAAGAGTGGGCTTAACTGTTCCCCCGTCGAGACCCCTCGCGGTGTCTTCATCCATTCTTGATACTTACGTTTCACTGCAGGAAGCATTACCTATCCTCCGGATAATTAAGCAAGAAATCGAAACCTCTTAATCAGCCTCAAATCCAACCTTAAAAAGTTTATTAAGAGACTGTTGAAATTTAAAGCATTCACAATGGCATCCCAACCAGACTTCATCCCTTTTCCAAGCAGAAGAAGCGTTGTCCACTCCACAAATGGAATGGTTGCATGTACGCAACCTCTGGCAGCCTCTTGTGGATTGAAGATCTTGGCGTCGGGAGGTAATGCCGCTGTAAGTCCATTGTTGGTCTCGGCTCGTCCAATGCTGACAGGATTAGGATGCCGCTGTAGCTGTAGGTTCGTACAGGCAAAATAAGATGGATACTTGCATATTCATAGCTGATGATTTTAGCTGCCGGAATGAACATGACGGAGCCTTGTAGTACCGGTATTGGAGGTGATATGTTCTGTTTGTATTATGACGCCAAGACCAAGAAGGTTTCTGCTTTGAATGGATCAGGCCGATCTGGTTCGAAATGTACGCTGGAAAGGATTCGATCAGATCTAAAGCTGCAAGATGGGGAGAGTGGCGAAATCCCGATGACCAGTGTTCACTCTGTCACTGTTCCAGGAGCACCCGCAGGTTGTGAGTACAATGCTTACCCAAATCAGTAACCACTGCTTTGTGTAGTGTTTGTTTTCTCTATATCCGAACTGACATGTTGAATAGGGGCTGATACGGTGAACATATTTGGATCAGGAAAACTTTCTTTAGCAGAAATCTTAGCTCCGGCAGCTGACATGGGAGAGAATGGCTTTCCGGTGTCTGAGCTCACAGCTCAGTTTGTAAGTGTCAATCTGATATATTGATACTTGAACAAGCTAATCATCGCTTTTAGTGGGCTTCGGGGGAGAATAAGCTCAGAAAAGCTTCACCTAATTTCTCAGAGATACTGAAGAAGGATGCTTCTGCTGGAGATGGTTATCGTGCTCCAAAAGCGGGCGAGCTTTTCAGAAACCCAAACCTTGCCAGGACATTTCGTACTCTTGGCAAAGAGGGCAAGAAAGGATTCTACACTGGCAGAATCGCAAACGAATTCGTGAAAGTTGTTCAAGATCTTGGCGGCCATCTTGAGCTAGAAGATCTGGTTCATCATATGGAGCTTGGTACGGAAAGAGTCGACCCGATATCATTAACTTTCAATGATGAAGTCGAAGTATGGGAGCACCCACCGAATGGACAAGGGATCGTTGCTCTCATGGCTCTCGGTATCCTAGAGGAATTAGAACGAGGGGGAAAGACCTCTAAATTTGCAGACATGAAGCATAACTCGACGGAGTATCTACATGCTTTGGTTGAAGCGCTTCATATTTCGTTCGCGGACGCTACATGGTGGGTAACGGATCCCAACGAGGTCGATGTCCCGACCACGCAACTCATCTCGCGCGAATATCTTGCTGAGCGAGCAAAGCTTTTTGACCCGAAGAAAGCCTCGAAAGTCCACCATCATGGTAGTCCTGCTCACAACCGCTCAGACACTGTCTACTTCGCGGTCAGCGATCGTGACGGTAACGCTGTGTCATTTATCAACTCGAATTACGGAGGATTCGGTATGGCAGCTATTCCACACGGATGTGGATTCACGCTACAGGTCAGTACTTTTCGACCTTAAACGCTCATCGTCTCAGAATGCCATCATAGAATCACGTCTTGGGATCGATCTCATTTTCTCAAACTGTTCCAGAGATTTGTTGTTATACCAGTACTAAAGTATGAAATAGAATCGTGGAGCAAACTTCAGTTTGGAAAAGGACCATCCTAATGTCCTTGCGCCACGGAAACGTCCCTACCACACTATTATTCCTGCATTGGTGACGAACAAGGACGATGGCAGTTTACATTCTGTATACGGAGTTATGGGTGGATTCATGCAACCCCAAGGCCACGTTCAGGTGTTATTGAACCAATTAGCTTTCAAGCACAACCCGCAAACGGCCCTGGACGCTCCTAGATTTTGTATAGGTGCCGGAATGCCTGATGCCGGTGAGGTGACAGGTCAGATTGTCTACCTCGAAGATGGAATTGATAAGAAAGTCGTCGACGAGCTGAGAAGCATGGGACATAATGTAGAACTTGTCAAGGGCATCAGGAGAAGCTTGTTTGGACGGGGCCAGATTATCCAATCGCAGATGGAGGAGGGACAGGTAGTCTACTCGGCAGGAAGCGATCTGAGGGGAGATGGCGGTGCTTTTCCCGCATGGTAGTCATCAAACACGCCCTAGGGAATGGGACTATTTTCAGATCCCGTGGATCGCGGTCTGTTCATGTTAAGAGCCATATCACTTTCGCTTAATCTGTCAATAAGTACAAAAATTCGCTGAAGCCTCTTTGAACAGGGCGATACTGCTAACAAGGAACTCTTTTAGATCAAGTCGCGGGGCTTGTGCACGTATGAGTACTTCTCTGATCGCTTTCAGGCACTAATGATCATACTTTGACTGGTAGCTGAGCGGTCGAAAAAAAAAACCCCCCTTTCCACCTCGCTTACTATCGTCTATCAAAACATCGGCTGTTCGATTGAAACTGAAACCTTGTTACATCACTGAACGAGCTGTGACTTTTGAGGAATCTTATAGCAGCTTTCATCTACCATTTTAAACCCCTCCTTCCCTTCATGATAGCTAGATTACTTCTGACTCTTTACCTCATCATCGCCGTCCTGTGTCACTGACACGTACTTGATATGAATCAGCATCAACAACTTCCAAAAACATACATATGACTACTCTAAGCCACTGAGTACCACTATGTCTCAATCATGACACCTCTGGACTTTCTTGGAAATTAAAGACCAGTTGATGAACGGACATGTTGATCACGTGATATCGCGGGGTAAATTAATTTCGACCGAGTCGCCGCTGAAAATATATCCAAGGGTTTGCCAGTTTCGGCACAGAACCCAGCGTACTGGCTTTCCTTTCGCATCTGCCACTTTTCATACACAGATCTCTGGTGCAGGATCATCTCCAAAATGCCGGTCGTTAATCCAGAGAAGCTGGTTGCTCTGCAACGAAATCCAAACGGCATCAGAAATGTACGTTCACGATGGCGGGGTCAATGTCGCGACTGGGCTAACAGCAATTCGAGATTTGCATTTTAGCACACGTTGTAAGTACCCATCTGAGCCCAGTATAGTGAGCACGGTTCTGACCTGATGATTAGGATCATGGCAAAACATCTCTCACCGATGCGCTTATTGCCACGAATGGCATCATTTCACCCAAGCTTGCAGGCAAGATCAGATACCTTGATTCTCGACCCGACGAACAGACTCGAGGAATTACGATGGAGTCGTCCGCCATCTCTCTCTTTTTCTCGATGCTCCGAAGATCTGCGCCAGATGCTACACCAGAACAGAAGGAATATTTGATCAATTTGATTGACTCGCCAGGGCACATAGACTTCAGCAGCGAGGTCTCGACTGCGTCACGACTCTGCGACGGCGCTGTTGTCCTAGTGGATGCTGTGGAAGGCGTTTGCAGTCAGACAGTGACTGTACTGAGACAGACTTGGGTAGAACACATGAAGCCATTACTTGTGATCAACAAGATGGACCGACTCATTACGGAATTGAAGATGACCCCAGGAGAGGCATACATACACCTGAATAAGCTATTGGAACAAGTCAATGCTGTGCTTGGAAGCTTCTTCCAGGGAGAGCGAATGGAGGAAGATTTGAATTGGAGAGAAAGAGTTGACGAAAGGATAGCTGCTGCCGCTACCAAAGAAAAAGAGAAGGCTGACCGAGAAGCCGTAAACGGAACAACATCTATTGACACTGAAAGCATTGCTACTACGAATAATGAATTCGAGGAGAAGGATGACGAAGATATATACTTTGCTCCAGAGAAAAACAATGTCATATTCAGCAGTGCCATCGATGGCTGGGCTTTTACGGTAAGGCAGTTTGCCAGCTTATACGAGAAAAAGTTGGGGATCAAGCGAACAGCTATGGAGAAAGTACTCTGGGGAGATTTTTACCTAGATCCCAAGACGAAAAAGGTGTTGGGACAAAAACATCTGAAAGGCCGGAATCTGAAGCCTATGTTTGTCCAACTTGTTCTCGATCAAATATGGGCTGTGTATCAAGCCACAACAGGTGGAGATAAGGGCAAGGGGTGCGTGGATTTCCTTCTCTCCTTCCAATGTATATTTAACAAAAGCAACTGGGTCAAAATGTCTGACACGCAATTCCTAGTGACCCCGCAATGACGGAAAAGATAACTAAATCGCTGAATATTATCCTCCCTCCTCACATCACACGCTCAAGAGATCCGCGGGCGATTCTGACAACGCTCTTCGGAGCATGGTTACCACTTTCTACGGCACTACTGGTATCTGTGATCGAGTCACTTCCATCTCCACCGGTCGCTCAAGAAGAGAGGTTACCGGCCCTTATCAATGATTCACCTGGTTTTGCCTTCGTCGACCCGATGATTCGGGACGCCATGATCAAGTCAAAGAGTTCAGCAAGCGATCCAGTAGTAGCATACATCAGTAAAATGGTTTCTATACCAGAGAGTGAGCTGCCAGAGAACAAGAGACGCGGTGCTCTCAGTCCAGAAGAAGCAAGAGAGATGGGCCGTAGGAAACGGGCAGAGATCGCCAGGGCTCAAGCATTAGAGAACGGCGATGCGTCAGATCCCGTCAGCAGTCTAACGAACGCAATCGGAGAGGCCAGCCTTGAGGATGCGAGTCCCGAGGAGGAAAAGCATCCCGACAGAGAACATCTAATCGGATTCGCTAGAATATATTCAGGAACGTTGTCGGTTGGCGACTCGGTATATGTTCTGCCGCCTAAATTCACGCCAGAAAATCCTCATCATGCCCCCGAGCCACGGAAAGTTGAAGTCACGGCACTTTATCTACTAATGGGACGCGGCCTTGAGCCCCTGACATCAGTACCTGCTGGTGTTGTTTTCGGTATCGGCGGGTTAGAGGGCCATGTACTTAAATCTGGGACCATATGCAGTCAACTCGAAGGCAGCGTCAATCTTGCTGGCGTTAACATGGCTTCAAAACCCATCGTTCGCGTTGCTCTTGAGCCTGTCAGTCCAGCAGATCTGGACAAAATGATCAACGGACTCAAATTGCTTGTACAGAGCGATCCTTGCGCGGAGTACGAGCAGTTTGAGAGCGGCGAGCATGTCCTCTTGACAGCTGGAGAATTGCATCTTGAGAGATGCTTGACTGATTTGCGAGAAAGATTCGCCAAATGTGAGATTCAGGCAGGTGAGCCAATTGTCCCTTACCGAGAGACAATCATTCGAGCAGAGGAGATGAAGCCACCTGCAAACAAGGATCTGGGGAGAGGAACCGTTGTCGCTGTAACAACGTCAAAACAGGTTACAATTCGATTGAATGTACGACCTTTACCAGCAGAGGTCTCTGAGTTCTTGTCAAAGAATTCGAGTGCTATCAAGCGGCTGTATTCTGATCGGCAGGCGGCTGAGAAAGGTATCGAAGTCAACGCGGACAGGGATGGATCGGACCAGGAGGACGTCGACGATGTGATTGACAGTACGAAGGTTCTGTCTCTTCCAGAATTCAAGAAGCAACTTCAGACCACATTTGAGGGCGTTAAGGGCCAGCGAGACATATGGGCCAATGCAGTTGAACAGATCACTGCATTTGGGCCTCGAAGAACTGGACCAAATCTCCTTATAGACGCGACCAAAGACGGCATCTGTGGACGATTGTGAGTTGTTCTGATACAATTTCTGACTGTCCCTACTGACTTGGATAGCCTTCGAGAAGCTGGAGACGAGAAGGATCACACGGTTGGCGACACACTGCAAGCACAAGATTTCTCAGACAAAATCAGCTATGCTTTCCAGCTCGCAACTGCTCAAGGACCTATGTGCAATGAACCGGTCCAAGGCATTGCTGTGTTCCTTGAAGAGGTTACTGTAACTCCCACGATAGACGATGAATCTTCAGCCCGTGACAAGCTTGGACGACTTACTGGTGAGGTGATCAAGACTGTACAGCAAGCTATTCGGCAAGGGTTCTTGGACTGGAGTCCTCGTTTGTTGCTCGCGATGTATTCCTGCGAGATTCAAGCTAGCAGTAAGTCTAAAATTTCCACGGATTCCTTTTGTTAATACTAACTTGGATATAGCCGAGGTTCTTGGACGAGTCTACGATGTTCTGACCCGCCGACGTGGGCGTGTCCAGTCAGAAGCGATGAATGAGGGCACACCATTCTTCACAATCCAATCACTCCTCCCTGTCGCAGAATCATTTGGCTTCAGTGACGAAATACGCAAACGCACTTCTGGAGCTGCCTCACCACAACTTATTTTCCAAGGTTATGAGATTCTCGACGAAGATCCATTCTGGGTTCCATTCACAGAAGATGACCTGGAAGATCTGGGAGAGCTGGCCGACAAGGAAAATGTGGCTAAGAGATATATGGATAGTGTGAGGAAGCGCAAGGGCTTGATGGTCAGCGGGAAGAAGCTGGTGAAGGACGCCGAGAAGCAGAAGACACTGAAGCGATGAGGGGCCAACTTGAGGTTGATTTGAGTTCCTGTTTGTGTCTATAAGAGATGTTTTCAGCGAATATACCACTATGATTCCGTGATAGTGCGAGTATTAGTGATTCAGAAGACCGGATTGAAATTCTCCTTGCGCCCAATAACCGTCTGACGAAAATCGGTTGAATAATCATATCTTGAAACCTTCTTCATCATAAATAAAGTCCCCTTGTACTTAACGAGCCTAGAGAAACTCTTCTAAAGTTCAATTCCAAGGCCCATCTTCTAACTGACATGAACCCACAAACGCCATAGCCCACTCATCAAACAATGGACTCGCACCAAGTGAGCTACGAGCGTCCACGTATCGTCAACATCGAATTAGGTCCTCGAGGATCTCGATCTACTAAACAGCATGCCACTTTGCCGCATCCCTCGTCGACCGTTCAACCTCATCAAAGACACAGGTGCCCTCAGTTCTTACTTAAATGCGGCAAGTCTTGGATAGTAAGATGGATCCTTATTCTCATCGCGCTCTGCTGTACTTTCGGCATAGGTTTCGGGGCTGGAGGCTACGTGGTATGGAAGCAGGGATTCTGTGAGCAGAACCTGCCCGCTGTAATGAACAACACTCTGACGATTGGTCACCGGCCTGTCGTCAGTGGCGCGAGAAAGTCAAGAACAAATATTGGCCTTGCCTGGACAATAGGTTGGGTTCTGGTAGCATATTTCTTCGGCACATTCTCTAGTTCCTGAGAGGATGGCGGGAAAAGTTGTAGGTCGGACCAAAGAACATTAGTAGAGTTTGCATGAGTTAAAGACACAATATATGTCAGACTATCAAGAAGCATAATTTACTGCGCAAGACTCAGCAGGGAAGTGTTGCAGAACTGTGCATTGCGCTCTCTTAGGTGGGCTGGCCAAGGTACTCTGGAGTCTGGTACTTGACTTCTGGTCACCACTGAACTCTAGAACTAGCGAGATTTAAAAGGGGAAGAACGCCAAGTTCGGCACTTCTCCAAGCGAAGCTTTTCCCAACGTCCACCCTTCTTTCCCTCCCATGTGTTGTTGAGATTTCTTGAGATTTGTCACTTCCGAGTCGTGTTCCTTTCTCTCATCGAAGTATCTGTTCTCTTCTACCCCTATGCCCACTACCCGTATGATTTACCAATGTCACTCTGACAATGAACATTTATCAAGCAGATCAGCGGCGGAAGAATTTCCTCCATGATCATGCATATGGGACCAGGAGTACGATGTTCCGTAGTCTTTTCAGATAAGTGCCCGATAATAATTTTCCTGGTTTCGATCCATTGCGAACTTTCGAGCTCAATAGTGCTCGCAAGCTTTCCGATCTGCCCGGTCATTCGGTCCTGGTGATGGAGTTCGGCAATGATTCTTACCCCACAATACGTTCCAATGTTTCATGTAAAGAAACATCATGGGGATCCCACAATCTATTGCAAATCGCTTCCGCCACATCAAACACTCGTTGCGTCGTTTATCATTCGACCTAATTTCTTTGTGGACGGAACATTTTATCTGATCTTCCGGCAGGGTTCAGGCTTGGCCACCCCCATTGCAGCCATGTACTTTCCCATTTCCTCTCATATTACCGCTTTGGATCGACCAGATGAAGGATCAAGTCTTCCATCCCGCATATAGGGCCTACGACATCTGATTTATAATCCCAGTGGGTGGGTTCGATGTGGGTGACTTTTGATTTAAAAAGCTTCTTCCCACGGGAGGCGTTTTCCTTTACCCAACTTCAATCAAGTTTTCATATTTTCTTTGCTTTCTTGTTCAAGCAGTCCCTCATTTGCGCAATGCGCTTCTCAACTTCATTCGTAGCCGCGGCTGGCCTGTCGGCTTCAGTCTTTGCTGCTCCCATTTCGGATGATTGTGACCTCGAAGCACCTAACTCTTCGGCAGCCGATGGTAACTAGATGAACATTTGAATCTGCAGGTGTACTTCGCTAATATTTGTCTAATAGCATCTTCCACCACTGCAGTCCCTAGCAGCACTGCGGTTGCTGCAGCTCGGGCCAACACTGCTGTAGCAGCTGTAGCGGCTGCTACCGGTACATCAAACTCAACTGGTGCTCTACAATGGCTGGGTGTCAATGAGTCTGGTGCCGAGTTCGGTCAAGCCAATATTCCTGGAGTTTTGGGTACCGACTACACCTGGCCACTGACAGCTACGATTGATACACTCATTGGCAAAGGAATGAACATCTTCCGTATCCCATTCTTGATGGAACGCCTAGCTCAAGGTACTGTGACTGCCGCTTTGGACACAACATATCTTGGAGACCTCTCATCTTTGGTCTCTCATATCACCGCTGCTGGCGCATATGCGGTCCTTGACCCTCACAACTTTGGTCGCTACGCAGGATCGGTCATCACATCCACTTCAGACTTCCAGACTTTCTGGACCAACGTTGCGACTGAGTTCAAATCGGACGACAAAGTGATCTTCGACTGCAACAATGAGTTCCATGACATGCCATCAAACCAGCTTGTTGCCGATCTCAATCAAGCGTGTATCGACGGAGTTAGAGCTGCCGGCGCTACGACGCAATACGTTTTCGTTGAGGGAACTGTAAGCAATGTCACAAAGATCTTCAGCAACATCTAACAATGTAATAGTCCTATACTGGTGCCTGGACTTGGACCACTTCTGGAAACTCGGATGTCATGGGGAACCTCACGGACCCTTCTGACAAGATCGTCTATGAGATGCACCAGTATCTCGACTCCGATGGATCTGGAACTTCAGATGTGTGTGTTTCATCCACCATCGGAGCTGAACGTGTTGCAGAGGCCACCAAATGGCTTCAAGCCAATGGCAAGAAGGGAATCATTGGCGAGTTTGCCGGAGGCGCCAATGATGTCTGCAAGTCCGCTGTCGCTGGTCTCCTGGATTCTTTGGTAGCCGCCAGCGACGTCTGGCTCGGTGCGATGTGGTGGGGTGGTGGCCCATGGTGGTTTGTCACTCTTGACACTCTTTTGCAATGTTCTCGGACTAACTTATGTTACAGGGGCGATTATATCTTCTCCTTCGAGCCAGAGGCGGGCACCGGATATGTGGCATATATTGACACCCTCACCAATTACGTCTAGATCGTGGAGAACGCTTTGTGCGATGATCTGTTATTGATTTCTTGTATATACAAATTTTCAAAGAGGGGGTTTGTTGACAATAGAAGCAAGTATTTGCTGCGTGTCCTATGTCACATCCCTGGGCAGTTTTTCTTTTGTCGTCCTGTGAGTGATTTGTGAATGTGAATAGTCTCAAATTAGTCGGACTGGCTTGGGCTTATGGGAGTCATCCTAATGCTCAGCAAACCATGGCGTTTCCGAAGCGAGACTGCGGACAAGTTCCAGTCACTTCAGGATACAGCAATACATCCAGTGATTAGCTGATGGGACGATCATTCTGAGAAACCTAGATTCTTATATACCATTCTTTCCAAATCATCACTCTGCCACACCACCAAAGTACACAAAAAATGAGTACCACCGGAGGAGACGGGGGCGGGAATTTGGCAGGAGAGCCGCTTGATATTAATCCACTAATACAGGAAACAAGGGCAAACATCGAAAGGTTGCTGAGGCTTCTCGAGGAGAGGGATGCGGACTTCTCTCATACCGAAATCGAGAGAGCAGTAGGAGAGGGAAGCCAAGCACGCGGCCTCGCCCAGAGTCTGCAAGTGGCTTCTCGTGAACTGGGATATCTTGTACATTACACTCGGTATGGTTCGAGGTCGGACAACATACCTTCATCTGCTACACAGTCTTCAGCCCGAGACCATGAGATCCAGCTGGAGGAAGGACGAGTTAGATCTGAATCTGATTCACAATCTGTGCGAGAGACGATAACAGAACCAGCGGGAGATACAGAAGTGGCAAACCCGATTAGCGACTTTCAGGACATCGAGAGCAGAATGCCAGCCAGATCCTTAATTTCTGGCTCGGAATCGAGACAGGCAGAACAGGGTTTAGATGCGCCAACTATGATGGCAATACAACCAATACCCAATCTAGCTGCTGAAAGTCCAGGTCACTGTACGATTTGTTTCGATGAGATCACGACACTCTGTATTCTTCAGCCATGCGACCACACATTTGACCTCGATTGTCTGATGCCATGGCTGGTGAGTGTCTACAGAGAATCCCATGATGAACCGGCCCTCAGATGCCCACTCTGCCGTCAGACTATCGACACAATACGCCACTCGATCACCGGTGATGGATATTCTACCATGAGAGTTGTCGGTCCTTACTTTCGACAACAATTCCCCCGCCACCACTTTCGAAGACCACGAGAGGATCTTCTACGGCCTTTTAGTGTCATTGCTATTCATCGCTTTGATGATGATCTGGGTGAGCGCTTTCCGGGAAACGGCACGGTAGCCTCCTATTTTCCCCATGGGCCTCTAACCGATGAGCTGCGTCGTCGGCAGCGGGCAGAGCTTCGGCTGAATGCTTGACGAGCAAATGTCCAGCCTGGTTTTTGTACGAGAAGATCATATCTCAGATGAAGTCTTTGAGAGCATGGGTACGCAGGATATACTCGACATGATTGCTAGGAGAGAGAGGTTGAATGCTGCTAGGGAGAGGGAGTTGGAAGCGATGGGGGAGGGTGCCTCGATGGACTTGCACATTGAACGGAGAAGACCCTCAGCTTTCGAAACACACGGGATCGTGAGTACTGGAAATGGAGACACCTTTCGCCTGGTTGGAAATTCCTCAAGTCCTCTCACGGCAATATCAGATCTTCGAAACCTCCTCTCTTCGCTTACGAGACAATACCTACATATTGATTCACTTCTGAGTAGACGAATACGTGCAGGAGACAGGGACGGGATCATAATATTGGAAGAATCTTTAATAAGTGTGGTTCAGGCCGTTTTTGAGGAAGTGTTGAGACGCGAGCATGACGAGCGGCAGTGGGCATTTCCCAGGGAATAACTGTAAGATCTGCAAGATAGGCAGTCACCATCTGAATAAACGCATTTGAATGGAGATGAGGTCTTGGATGTGATCAATTGACCCGTCGAAGGATAGACGGTGGTAGACATCAAATTCATGGACTTAGAAACATGTTAAGATTCGCCCTCATTGTTCCAGTGACCGCTTACTCAAAACGCATCCTCATAACATTGGGTGATGCAAAACGTGGGAATCATAGGGAAGCCCGGCCCCAAGGTACAGAGAACTGCTGAACATTCGGGTTTCACTGAATTGGTACGGCGATTAGCGTCACCTAATTTCCCATGTCTCGCCTCCGATGAGTTTTCATTTCCTTGGTTCTGTCGGTCAAGCCCGAATGAGATGCTGAAAGTCATTCGCGGGGTCTCAGAGATGAGAATATTCACAGTGAAGCCTGTGAATCCCGAGTTGCCATTGTACCAGCGCTCTCTGTAGACTCAGAGACAAGCGTATGCTGTCTATTTAAGCCGAGACTTTCTCTGATTAGGAGCACCCAACTGAGTTACTACTTATCTAAGTGATTATAAATTGTCATCCCGCCCTGATCAAGATTTCGACGCTTCGCAACCCGCAAGTAGCACTTCACAAAATTCCTCGGAGAACAGCATAGATCACCCAGCTACAGACTCGGGACTTGTAGCAGAAGATGGGACTGCCCTTCCACGTACAGAATCGCACGAAGCGACAGGTTCTGGATCAGGCCAAGCTGCGAGGGAAACACACTTAGTTGAGAGCCTCACAGATAGCATCGTAGCTTTTGAACTACAAGATAGAGTCAAATAGGCTCCAGGCAGTATTATTGAGGACGAGGTAGCACATCTCAAAGGATCGAATGCCGAGCCCGAAAACGATTTACGATGTATGATCTGCCTGAGAGAATATCATGAGCGAGCAACAGTATTGCCTTGTGGTCACGACGTCGATTATATCTGCATACAAATTTGGATCGCCAACCGTGGATCTGCAGCCACAAGATGCCCATATTGCAGAGGAGCTATTACTCATCTACGGCATAGCAACGACAGCCAAGTTCCAAACAAGCACAATTCCGAAACTCAGGAGGGGTTCATCATTGGAGCTGTGACTTCAAGGTTTCCGCAAGTGTGCATCGAGTATCCTCAAAGTGAGCAGAGTATATATCTTGATACTGGTGAGGGCTTCGTCATGATCACGAGAAGTATCTGGTTGCGAGTGAAACAGCAGAGCTTGGATAGGACCGAAACAACCGTCCACAAGCATTTGAGTTTCGAAACTAGAAAAGAGGCATCAGGTGACTGGGAAGGACTGGAGTTCAAGGCTGCCAACGATGTGTCATCTCGGTTGTTGGAGCTCGCAAAGAAGGAGGTCAACAAATTCATCGTAAAGTGGCAGACCGAAATTCCTGCAGAGTTCAGTAAAGGTGTTCGGGTTGACTACAGATTGACAACTAAACACGCCATGTCTGACGGTACGTCGGCTTATCTCGAGACACATGCAGAGGTTCAAGAGAGTACCACGTTCAATCGGGCGATTGATTTCGATTCAGACACAGAAGTAGCAGTTCTCCTCGTCTATGATACCACTTTATATGAGATTGGATTAACCAGAGATGGTGTCGCTCGTGTTATGCCTCAAATTGGAGATGACAACAGCGTTCGAGATATTGTCCTGGAACTTGGTGGTGTTCTGGAGTGGTTCCACAGGTCATATGCAGACCAACCTGGAAGGGAAAGTCTTGACCGCGCATTCACATATCTCCTGGAGGCTTATGATGAAATTGAACGGTGCATGTACTGCGACGCTGTTCATCGGCACGGCGAGTATTTATACGGAGGGTCTAGCGACAATGCACTTAGAGAACTATGGTCCGAGGTGGAGGTGGAGGGGAAGGCTGAGGCGATGTTTTCAAATACCATGTAGGAAGCATATAGAAATCTAGAACAATAAGCAACGGTCAACTTTTGTTGTCTTGGGTATACAGGGGTAGTCCCGACCTAGCTTCGGCGTCATGTCTGGGAGTTTTTAGCAACTCTTTCGTATGTTGCTACCGGATCAATCGTTGAGCGATGTACATCTTTATTAAACAGAATTGGGCTTTCGTCGCAAATTCCCTTGGTCTCTTCATCAGAATAGCAGGCAAACGCACGACAGAAAGCGCCGTTCCACAATATCATTCATAATTTGTTGACATCCGACAAAGAGGGCTTGCTTAAGCGAGAAAATACAGCAATAGCAAGACTTGGTAGTTCCGTGGGCCCGACAGCTCACTTATTCACACAGCAACACGATCGCAAATTTTTAGATTAAAGGATATAGATTTTGATAAGAGGCGAAGAGTTACAGCAGTAGCAATATAATCCTTCTTGAAGATTCGGGCATCTGCAAGATCTGGCAGACAGCGAGCACTACAATAGCCAAGCGCAAGATTGAAGAAACTACTTTGGTTGTCTGCTCGGGCTCTCCCCTACCTCCTTTGAGATCGCATAATTCAAGGCCTCAGCTCTTGGATTGCCTAATCCCTACAGGCACGTCGAGTCCCAAGTCCGAAACATTTGAAGGTACTTACCCAATGAAGTATCAAAATTAAACGGTCCGATCGATAAACTCACGACAAATACCAACACATCTCACGGGAGGAGGAACCAAATTAGCCCTTCAGCGCCGCCGGTCTAGAGATTATCTAAATTGCCTATGTCAACACAGTGATTTTAGGTTCGGATCATTGAAACCTGGTATATCGCAACTAAAGAGGAGACTGGAACAAAAGGACACAGAAATACACTATTCACATCCCTTCAAACGCCAAAGTTTCATCCGAGCCTCAACATCTCTACCCAGAGAACGGACACCCACCCTTCGCCCCCTCACTCTCCCCCTCTTCAGAAAGCGGCGGCGTAACCTCGCCTCCCTCCTCCCCATTCTTGACCAAATAATGCCTTGCCATCAAATCATTCTGAATCCAAACAACCTTATTCAACGCCCTAATAACCTTACACTTCATCTCATTGTCAATAACATCCATGCTCATCACAGCACCGACAACAATGTCAACAACGTAGCCGAGGAGAGCACCCATATGGATGTACTCGACTCGCAGCTCGGGACGCTTGACGCGGTGCTTGAAGCCCGGCTGGCCCGTATGCATGATGCCTACGTTGTTGAGGTAGACCCAGAAAAGGGAAGTGGGCGTGAGGTCTGTGGTGGAGACCAGTTTGACGAGGTAGTTCTGAGGTGAATGTTAGTGTCTGGTTTATGGTTTTGTGAGGTTTCGAAGTAAGTATGGCGAAAATACATCAAGCAAACGTGCATCTCAGCATGGTGCCAATGATAAATGGAGCCCGAATATGAAGCCATACTGGTCGGGTCTTCAGGACAAGACACGACATCAAACGGAAGGAAAATTAAAGCCGTCCCAACAGAATTTCACAGTACAAACTGACCTTCAAAAAGTCCTTCCGTAATGCAATTTGCGGATGCTCTAGCGTTAACTCCTGCACATTCTTCACCAGCTCTCCCTCATAATCTGTGTTCTTCGGTACGAACGCTTTGGCTGTGATATCGAAAGACAGTAATTTCGTGTAAACGGCGTCGAGGATGGTGGGGATGAGTGGTGCGACGAGAGGTTTCGCTGCTAGTAGCGCTTCGCCATCTGAGGGCGTGAGGTCCAGGAAAGCGGAGAGATATGAGATCCGCGACGGGAGATCCTCGAGGGAGGCGGAGGAGATGTGTTGCATCATTGGGAAAGGCGGAGGATTTATTTGTTGCGTGGAAGAACGGATGGTGATCAGAGATCAGTTCGCGAAGAATTTGGTGATCTCCAACAGAAGAGAGATGAGAGATGAGAGATGTGGCTAGATGAATATCGATTTCTCAAGCAGTATATTGCGATTCTGTAAGCAATGGTAACAATAACAAACTTAATATCGAAAACAAATCCAAGCGAACTCCCCTCTCGACCACAACCCAACATATATATTCTCAAACCCCAATTCCAAGCGCTGCACAATGACACATTCCCGTCCACCTCACCATCGCCAACCCCCAGAAAAACACGCACCAGCACCACCATGAATCGTCTCAGAATACACAACTCCAAGGAGAAGTAGCGGAGAAAGACAACACAAAGGAAAATACAGGAAGGTAGAGCTCCTCCCTCTCAAGCGACACGCCTCAACATCCCTACCCCCCATGAGCTGATAACGGCAAGGCCTGCTGAACTCGGCCTTTGAGTCCGCACTGAGCACCACGAACCTGCATTCTCGTTGGTAACGGTGTTGGAACTATCCAATGAGCACATAGGAATTACAATATCGTGCAGTGAGGTACCCAGTTAAGACGGAGGGGATAGTGGGATGTCGCGTCGCTTGCGCGGTGGGACAGGTACCGAGGATGGATGGAGGGCAGGAAAACTGGGAATGGATCGATGGTTGGATCGGATCATTATTTGTAACAGAGATGCCAAGGACGGTACATATGCGCTGGTAGAGGTGACTGGTGCTGTGCTGTGTTGTAATGTGTTGTAAAGTGGACTGATTAATAACGTCCGAGTTTTCCCGTTCGGGAGAGCATGGAGAAAACTACGCGAGAAATCTGTTTTGCATGTTTCTGAGGAGAATTTGTATATGTTTGCCGGAGATGTTATTGATGGCGATGCCATTTTGTTTGATGTTCTCAAATCTTCTGGTATCCTGGCCTGGCGGTGATTTGCTTGGGAGGCTAACCTTTGAGGCAAGTCGTATGATCGTAATTCCGTAAGGATTCTCGAGGCCGAAATGCCGTCTTGATTTTTCAAGGCCAGAACAGTCTTGGCCAGCCATGAAGTAGAAATTTCTCCTCAGGGATTACCCCTTGACTCATGTCAATCCACAGGGGGTCCACAAACCCCGCAGAATGTTGACATGATCATTTTGCTTGAAGACTGTCATTTAAGGGTCATCAACTTCCATTATCATTGTTGTTCATCTATGGATATCAACACCAAAACCGATCAACGCAGGAGACTACATCGCTAATACCGAATTGACGCTTGCATAACCCAATCAATCATCCATCATAATATACAAAAAGTTCTGCGCACCTATCGGCTGCGGTTCCTTCTTCCTACTGTCTATGTTGCTATTACTCAACGCCCGACCCACAACGAGTACACACCATGACCAATCCCTTACCGGCAACTTTTCGTGCCCGGAAGTCTTTGCCGTTGCATTTTCGACAAGACAAAGAGTCGCCTTCACTCTCATCTCCATCTTCTAGTTCACCGGAAGAGCCTTCTTCGGAGCTGAGTTTGCTGATGACACTCCCGCCACGGCCCATCGGTGGTCGTAGACTGTCGGTGTCGAGCTTTCCGGTATCGCGGGATGCTTGGGGCTTCCAAGATGCGACGTTCCAGAACTGGTAGGACTTGCCAACTGGGTCGAGCTTAAGAGGATTCTGTTCGTTCTCCCTGCTGATCACGAAGCCGGGAGTAGGTGGCTGACCAGGCGGACTACTCTGGCTGCTCTTTTGCTTGCTCGTCACATCCGAGATACTCTGCGGCGGGCTGGTCGTCGACACACTGGGAGAAGCATGCGTTAATGGTGTTGGAGCGTACGGTTGTTGGCGAGCAGTGCTCGCGAGATTGTTCTGAGAGCTCAAGTTGGACTGAGAACTCCTGGTGAACTTCCCAGGAGAAACACTTCGGTCACTTCTGTTGGTTTTGGTACCACTTCGAATGCTGGAGTCGTCTGTGATCCCATTTCGCCACGAAAGGATATGGTCTGAATGTAAGCCAGCAGCGCTGGCAAGGGAGCTCTGGGATTGCGAGTTCCGCCGAGAATGGGAGCCGCCTGAGTTGCGAGTCATGATGCTTCCGGATCTCTTGATGACTTTCTTTGAGAAGGTAGAGCTGGTTTCCCAGTGGTCGTTCCGCCTCTTCTGGTACGCACAGTCACATCTGAAGACTTTGATCGAACCAAGGTAATCTGCCGTGACGATGATGAGCCCATCATTATGGGAACTTCTTGCAAGGTAAGCCGGCGTTTTCACGGGCTCGCTCACGGGATCTGAAAGACGCTTTTCTGACGCAGCTTTTGGCACTGAGGAAGCATTCGATTCCTCACGAGACAGTAATGTTACAGGCGGCGGATTGCAAAGGTCGTATATTGGATCACCAGATGCACCCAGTAGCTGCCGCGAAGTCATAGGGGCAATCGCAGTTGCGGTGACCATGGCGGAGTGCGCTTCGAAATATTCCAAAGGACGTTTGTCTTTGTTATTCTCCGTGTCTGTTGGTCCAGTGTTCCAGATATACGACTTTCTATCCTCGCTTCCGCAAATGACATAACTTGCATCATCGCTAAAGCTAGCATTGATTTGACTGCAGGTATTCTCGTGGCCTCTGAACTTCATTTCCAGGCTTTTATCTTTCAGATTGTAGAGACGGACTCTCGAGTCGTTGCTAGTAACAAGGACTTTGACCTCGCCATTCAGATCGTTTGGTGGATACGTCGTTGTTCGGATGCCAGTAATCTTGGACCCCTTGGCGTTCTTGCCTCGACTCGACCGCACATGTATCTGGCCCTGGGGCAGGAGACCTGCAGTCTCGTAGAACAAACATAATCCACTCAGCACACCGGCGATAGCTGTCTTACCATCAGGGGTAAAGGCAACTGCTGTTATGAGATCGGGCAATTGTTTCCAATAGGAGACGGACTTGTCCGGAATACTCCATAGGCGAAGAATGGAATCCAGCGATCCTGCCAAGAAGAAACGATCGTCTCGGGGATGAAAGGCTATGGACGTGACTATTCGTAAGTTAGTTTCAATCAATATGCACCCATTTGCAGTGGACCGCAACGCCAATAGCACGGAATAGTAGTGATACTATGGGCGACGAACCAAAATCTTTGTGCTTGAATGTGCACAAGCACTCTTGTCTTGAAACATGCCATAACCTCACTGTCTTATCCATCGATGAAGACAGCAGGAAGTTGTTCTTGCTCCAACTAAGGTCAAGAATGTCTCCAGTGTGCCCTTCAAATTCTCGTATAGGGGTAGACCTGAAGACAGGCGCGCTCAGCCTTGCGCCTCCAGAAGTGTTTGACTTGACATCCTCCTCGTATTCATGCGCCTGCCTTTCTTCTGGGGTCGAAATCACAGCCCAGACTCGCACAACCTGGTCCTGGCCAGCTGCTGCAAGATATCTCCCACATTTACTAAACTCCGTCGCCCAAACTGCACCGCTTGTCTTGGTGGACTTCGAGATCTTATGGGGATGTGGAAGCTCGGAGGCTGTTGACGTTAAGCCGGGCACTTTCTCGTCACTCAGCGCATGTTTCGTTCCGGTCAACTCTTGCGCCAGGAACATGCGGTCAAACTCCCTAACCTTCTTGTTATGCGCTCGCACCTTGATGTATCTCGGCGGCTCCTTATGCTGAGGAATGTACCCGTTCGCTCCAATAGAAGAGGAGAAGACATGTGCGTTCATGCCTTCTGTCCGCTGGTCTCCTTGCTCGGACTCATCGTCATCCATATCTCCATGGTGGTCTTTCTTCTTTCCTCCTATTATCGCGAAACGGCTTAGGAAGGATACACCTTTTCTGTGGTGTTGATGTTAGCAAATGAGTTGTCATAAGCAAGCCACATGGTTCATAGTAAGCAGCCAAAGCGGCTGCGAGCCACTGAGACAACTTACTTCTTCTCTTTGCTCGGATTACTATCGCTTCGGTTGATCTCAGGCGTCAATTGTCTCCCGGGTGGTGGGAGCTCTGGACTGATTGGGCTTCCAACTTCTGTATTGGGACTTTCGGGACCGCCAGCGTTTCGCAACTTCTGCGGGATAGTATTTTCTGTATTCGTTCTCTTGAGAATGTGCTAGAGGCGCAGCATTAGCAAAGCTGATCTGACAATTCCCTCTCATGAAGCGTTTTGCTTTGTGGCATATTGGCTTATGGTCGCGGAGGACATACATGGGAAAGAGGGTCAATGGCAGTGGTTGGGCGAGCTTGTTGCTGCGGAGCTGGACTTGATCCATTACTTTCTCTATTCGAAGGATTGCGTATTAGGTTATTAATTGGTGACTTCTTGCCATTGGATTGGGTGTTGCCTGGTTTGAGAGCTGTCGTCAGCATGAGCATGAGCACTAGGGCCAGAAGCAGAAGCCATAGCATTTGAACATCTTTGTAACTAAGCAGAGGCAGAGCTGGGGGCTCTCCGTATATCAGGCAAGCTGAAAACTATGAAAGTTTACCTTCTGACGAGGTCGCAGACCTCGGCCTCGTTGTTTGGCCGCCATCCGTTACAGTGGAGGGCGAGTCAAGAGACGTGCCATGACCATGAGGATGCTGCGAATCGGTCACCTTAATCTTCGGCAGAGCATCAGACATGGCGTCCCGGGGAATTCCATGTGTTCATCTGAAGTTGTCTTGCAAAAAGTGCCAGCCAAGCAGGGAGACGTGTCGGTGTGCCCGCAAGCTTGAAGCCTTTGTGGAAGTCTGATTTGCGACGCTTTCCGTAGATGCCGGACGTGGTGGGGTTGGTGAATAAATCGCTCGCGATGCGACGTGGATTCAGAGGGCGGACAAAATGCGACTATGGTCCGAGGCGAATGCGAACGGGCGAGATACACGAAGGTAATCGATTGTATGTGTGCGGGTGGGAGGATGGTTGGATGTCAGATGGGAAAGGTAAAGTTGTCAGCTTTGAATGATAGTGGACTGAGGGTCTGGGTCATCATCGTCTTTGTCGTTTCGTTTCGTCTCGTCTGTTGATGTTGAACCTTGGTCTCAATCTCGCTGCCATGTGACGTCGTGTGCCGATGATTTCTGGAATAGGCGTGGAAGCTCGGCGGCATGCAAGTCGGAGCTCCGCGATGCCTTTTGTAGTCGGCGAGAACCAGTGACTGGTTGAGATAAAACTGGATTGCCATTGTGAGACATGGGAATTCTGCGGATTTATTTCAAGAGCAGAATCCGGCTATCCTAGTAAAGAGCAAGACGGCTCTTCGGCGTGATTCGCAAGCCAAGAAAACCCCTCCCTAACCACATTACAAACAGTCAAGAGGAAGCTTTTCTCTCATCAGCACACTGCAGAAACCATGTCTATTCTGGGCAAGTCTTCAACTCCACTCGATCACGTCGGGTACATGCGAGAAGCTCTAGAGCTGGCACGAAAATCTCCTCCGAAGCCAACAAACTATCGTGTCGGAGCTCTGCTTGTCGATAGCACGATGAATACAATTCTCGCGACAGGATACACACTTGAATGCGAAGGGAACACACATGCAGAACAATCATGCTTTATTAAGCTGGCCGAGAAACACAAAGTAACCGAAGAAGCACTTGGCGATGTGCTGCCGGAAGGAGCAGTGCTATATACTACGGTCGAGCCTTGCTTCAAGAGACTGAGTGGGAACCTGCCTTGCGTTGAACGGATTATCAAGCTAGGAAATGCTATCAAGACAGTGTATGTTGGGGTCAAGGAGCCAGAGAAATTTGTGGGACAAAATACTGGGAGGAAGCAATTGGAAGACGCGGGTATAGAAGTGATACTGGTGGAAGGAATGGAGAAGGAAATATTGGAAGTAGCTACGGCAGGACATATCAAGGAGTCCTGAGGGCTAGCATTCGTCTCATAAGCTTCTTTCAACATGCTTCCACGAGTAAGGAAAGCAGCCGAACTTGGCTATGCTTGGGAATATTGTCCCAGGCTCCCAGCAATGCCCCAGCATTGGCACGAATGGGTCCAGCTTGCACCTGCAGGTACTTCCGTACTTCACGTAGTAGCCAGCCCACTCTTCGACGGTCCCAGAAACTCGGCTCAATGTGGCTCTGCAGGATATATTCCGAACGAATGAAGCCACCATGAAATCACAACATATCGCGCCAAGACAAGGCTGAAAAGAGACGCTTCCGGACAAGTGAAGAAGGCCGTGTCCGATAGGCCCGCCGCTACTGTGCATAATGTCGTCACTCTATTGCGTAAGGCTGAACATTCCTTAGCCTTGTGAAACGCAGACGACCCCTCAAGATAGAAATGCTTCACATCCGTAGTTCTCCGTTATAATCTTCAAAATCCCTCAGTGAGAGTCTCACACATTGTTTTCCTCTTCCTTTGGCCGGCTTGACTTCTAATTGACAATTTTCACGATGACTCTCCTTTCAAGCCTCCTCCATGTTACCAATTTCCGCAACCCCTTCTTCAGGTATGTCTCAAAATATCAACACATCTATTTACATCGTAGCTAAAACTTCCCAGAACGCTCGTCCCCTCAATAGCAACCGCTTTCGCTATTCAAGGCGCCATAGCAGTTCCCTCCATCCTCGCACAATCAGAGCGTTTCTACGACCTCTCAGGCTCCCTAACCTACCTCTCCGTCACGGCACTCTCCCTCTACCTTCCCACTCTACGCGCCCGCGCAGCAGCCTCTCTCGCCGGAACAGCCAAACCCGCCTTTCCCTCTCTCCTCACAGCATTTACAGGCACAGGCGGTCCTCATGGCCTAAACTGGCGCCAGGTCGTCCTCAGCACAGCAGTCTCAATCTGGGCGACCCGTCTAGGTAGCTATCTATTCCAGCGTGTCCTGGCAGACGGCCACGACTCTCGTTTCGACGAGATCAAGAAACAGCCTCCGAAGTTCCTGGGAGCGTTTGTGGCACAGGCAACATGGGTTTCCCTCTGCCTCCTCCCAATTCTTGGGCTGAACAGCATCCCGCACACACTGCTTTCTACACTCCCGGTGTTGACTCTCACTGATATCCTCGGATTGTCCCTCTTTCTTGGTGGCTTCACATTTGAGATCCTGGCAGACCGACAGAAATCCGCCTGGTCAGCTGCTAAGAAGAGAAAGGAGCACGACGAGGATTTCCTCACCTCAGGTCTCTGGTCCAAATCTCGCCATCCCAATTACTTCGGGGAGAGTACATTGTGGACTGGCATTGCCGTGACAGCGGCGGGGGTGTTGGGTAGTAGTGTGGGATTGAGAGGGATGGGGATGGCTGGGATGGGAGGAGTGGGGAGACTGGTTGGGGTGGGCATGTGTGCTGTTAGTCCGGCTTTTGTGACTTTCTTGTTGTTGAAGGTTAGTGGGGTGCCGTTGAGTGAGGAGAAGTATGATAAGAGGTATGGGGATAGGAAAGACTATCAGCAGTGGAAGAAGAATACGCCGATGTTTGTGCCGAAGTTTTGAGGGGTGGGTTGGGAGAAGAGAGGTCATTAATAGCGAGGTGTAATGGATAGCTGATTTTGGAATGGAAACGATATCATTGCAGTCTTCGCAGAACTTAATATGATTAGCCGAGGCAGTATTGAGTGTCCAGTATCCGCAGTTATTACATCTATTCCCATTCACAACGCAGCGTCATGACACCCCCAGACCCCAGACTCGCTTATCCGTAAACACCCATAGAAACAGCAACACATACTCCACTGCCAGACATCGAAACCTCCCTTGTGACGCACTCGTTTTCCCGTGAGAGAAAAGCATGCTAGTGGATCTATAGAAAACATAGCATCAAGAGATATCGTTGATTGCAAAAGTTTAGCAGAAAGATGAATCGACAACGATCGGCTAGGGAACACGGTTGGAAATTGGAGGTGACCTGCTAAAGCCAGACAAGCCTTATGAGCGTGCCCTCCCTTGTTCTCATGTTTCTTACCTTGCGTTGAGCAAGTCAAGCCCGCAGGCATAGCGGTCAATTGAAGCAATTCGGAGTAAGAGCAACATAACCTCGAGGACGGAAGCAACTCTTCTCGTACTACTTCTGGATTCATAGAATTTGCACACTTGTACGATCTAATGACTTTTGTACTGGGTATTGTGACATCGCGACGCTTTCAAGCTCGAAAAAGCAGTAGGAAGGTCGAGACAGCTCAATCTAGGCAACTTCACCCAAAATTATCGTCTTTCATTTCACTGAGTAAGAATAGATCAGACGATGACGGAGTAAAGGACTCGAAGATATTTCGGGAACACCAGGGAACTCCTTATGTCAAGGATTGACGATCGTGTAGGAGTTCGTTGGTCTTGGACCCGCGATTGAGGCTCAGATCCAAAGGATCATGCAGGTCTAAAAGAAAACCCATAATCCTTCGATAGACACTGTTTGGATTCAATGCGCCGAAGATAAGAGAGATCCTGGAGTCGTTTCCTACGCAGAATAAAACAAACAATCCTTCCGCAACCGAGGCCTCTCTCCAATCATCACTTGGAGATGCCGTGACTTGCGGGTCGGATGTTCAGGGCAGCCGCGTGGCGATAACCTTAATCTCACATCTCTGTAGCGCGCAGTACTTGAGCAAACGCAACCCGTTCTCGATCGTTGACGAAGTCTAGCCATGGCAGCCAAGCCATTGACATCATGACTGTTGAAATAGTACCAGGCCATCCTTTCTTCGTCTGTTGATATAGTCGTCAATAAGATTTAAGGCATTCAATCAGAAGGCTCGATTTGCATGTTAGCATGTCCTTCGCTCGTGGGCTTCTCCATGCACAGTCAGAGGCTGGAGGCTCCGGAAGCTAGGCTAGGCCTGACAGCGCGACATGAGATGAGATCATCGTGTCCCCACATCACAATCTCATCATCAGATGGGATCGCGCTGGGTGTGGGTTTGCGATTGAGTGTCAAAACGTAAACAAAGTGAAAGTGAAATATCATGCCATCATCATCATCATCAGATGAAAGTGTATGGTGCAACTGGCAGCGAGGGAACGGATGAGAAGGCTCGGCATATGGTAAGAAGAAGCGAGGGAGGAGGGCGATGGTCTGATAATCACTTGATTTGAAGATGCTGATCGATGAGCGGCAGAACCGGGATTGTGAATTCACCGCTCGGCATTTGGACTTCTGGCGGTGCAATACAGTGCAGTGCATTGTAGTGCAGTGCTTGGTGCTTATTTTCCTCGGGTTCTTCTCCATCTTCCAACTCCATGCCATCGTCGATGTTGAAGTGTTTCATTACATTTGAATCCACCATAAGCTGAACCCAGCTCATCTTTATCTCTTCTGTAACATCTCCACTACAGGGACGAAGCTGCACAAATTGCATAAACAAAACATAAAACATATAATTGTGCCCAACCGTACCGTACCATCGATAGATGTCCAGATCTCGATCCCCCTATTCGGGCGTCTCGGATGACAAGGGAGTCCGAGGAACTAAACGGCGACTTTTGACTGGATATGCATCCGTTCCGTTCCAAGCGAGGCCAATCACTTCCCCCTTTCCCGGCTGATGGGTCTCAGATGGGCCCACTCTCTGCATATGCAATTTGCGAACAGCGACGGACTGGAAGAGAAAAATAAGCTTGATCTTCAGGCCAGAGCCAGCCCGCAACCAGCCCTCCAACGGCCAGCCAGGCGTTGACTGTACCTGTAGACCACTTAAAACCACCCTAGAAAATTTGATTGCAGCCCTGTCGGTTCGGCTTTCGCTGCCCTGCAAGAACGGCGAGGCGGTTGGCTGAGTAGTGGAATGCAAAGAAGCGAGAGCTGTGCACTGATCTCTGATCGACCAATCTGCCCTGTCCTGCCATGCCCTCTGCTGCGGATGCACCGGCGATTACATATCTGGCGGGGGCTGCTCCTGTGATTTTACTACCCTTTGCTCTGTGCTCGTCTTACTCATCTTACTTCTTCTTCCCCAACCTCCTCCTCATTCCTCCTCCTCTCTTCCTCTCCCTCTCCCTCCTTACCTCGCCTCCGTGTTCCATCCAGACGTCGTCGACTCCGAGCTTGGTTTGGGCATTGCGAGCAAGAGTGCGTGCGTTCGTGCGTGTGTGTGTGAGAACGAATACCCGGAGCTGTAAGCTGCATATCGTGTAACTGCTTCATCTGGCCCGCCACCGAGAAAACCAAACGCGCTTTCCTCGCGACAACCACCTGCACCCTGCGACCGCAACTGCACTTCTCTACAACACCACACCCAGATATTGATCGCAGGATTTCAGTCGGTATGTCCCCATATCTCTTACACCCTATGAACCCTACAATGGGGCCCAATTGCCTTGTTCCTGCTTGAGACGCATGCTCGAATCGAAACATCGAGGTCCATCCCTGAAGTACAGCTGGATAACCTCCACCTCTGAATCGTCACTCAACTCTCTCCACATCCTTCCTCCGATCCCCTCGATCTGATCTCGATCAGCATTCTCCCTGAAAGCATTAAGACTGACGAGCTTCGCTCATTATCAGACCGCTACCATCAATCAGAATACCTATCTCACCGCCGTAGGTCAGACGAGTCAGCTTTTACATTTCGACAGCCCCCTTTCACGAATTCCTACCCTCGAATACATTCGTACGACAATCAACAATACCAGTCTCTATTTACTTAGAGTACTCCTATTCCACAACTCCCCACGGACCAACACCCAACCTGCACATTCCTGGTCAACAGTCCACCCCAGTCTATGAACACAATGCCTCAAAGACTCCCACGAAATCCGTTTGCTAGTTCTCCCACCTCTGCGGTTGTTATACCGTCCTCTGATCGACCTGCCAGCCGCAGACCATCAACCTCCAAGGCCAATAGGTTGACTCAATTCTTCTCTTCCTCACCGAAGAGCAAAGAGCAGCAGACTGCCCAGGCAGCTCTCCTCCAAGCTGTTGCAGCTCAGCAACAGCATCTGCTCAATAACCCATCTCCATCGATTAGCCCTCCTTCTCTGTCTTTACCCACCATATCCTTGTCAACAGCAAAAGCCGGAGAAGCCAACATGGACGAACCCCCTACCACTCTCTTCCAACCACCGTCCGTTGCAGAAGCAAAGCGACAGGCCAGAATCGACGCACAATTCGGACCTCTCGGAAGCCAAAGCCATAGATATGTCAGTCAATATGTGGAAGGAGAGACAATGGAACACATCCTCGACGAGCCGCCCTACTACTACCTTTTGACCACCTACATAAGTTACCTAGTCCTCATCATATTTGGTCACGTCAGAGACTTTTTCGGAAAGCGATTCAGACCTGAGAACTACAAGCATCTGAAATCCGCAAATGGATACGCTGCTTTGAACAGCGATTTCGACAATTTTTACGTGCGAAGATTAAAGTTGCGAATTGATGATTGCTTTGCTCGTCCAATCACAGGAGTTCCAGGAAGATACATCACTTTGATGGACCGAAAGACCGACGATTTCAACAAGCATTACCAGTTTACCGGCACGTACACCGAGACCCTTAACATGAGCTCTTACAACTACCTTGGTTTTGCGCAATCAGAAGGTCCTTGTGCAGATGCTGTTGAGGAGACAATTAAGAAGTACGGCATTAGTGCTGCCAGCCCTCGCGCTGACGCTGGAACCTCGGATTTGGCTATGGAAGTCGAGGACAGAATTGCTAAGTTCGTTGGCAAGCCAGCTGCTATGGTCTTCTCTATGGGTTTCGCTACCAATGCTTCTTCTTTCCCAGCTTTGGTTGGCAAAGGATGTCTCATCATTTCCGATGAGTTGAACCATGCCTCGATCAGAATTGGAGCACGTCTTTCTGGTGCTATGATCAGCTCTTTCAAGCACAACGATATGCATGATCTCGAGGAGAAGCTTCGTGAAGTCATTTCTCAAGGACAACCAAGAACCCACCGCCCATGGAAGAAGATTTTGGTCGTGGTTGAGGGTCTTTACTCTATGGAAGGAACAATGTGCGACTTGCCCGGCCTTTTGAAGCTCAAGAAGCGCTACAGATTCAATCTTTTCGTTGATGAAGCTCACTCCATTGGTGCTCTTGGTCCTCGTGGCCGTGGTGTTTGCGACTACTTCAACATTGATCCCGCTGAGGTCGATATCCTGATGGGAACCTTGACCAAGTCCTTTGGTGCCAACGGTGGATATGTATGCGCCGAGAAGCATATCATCGACAAGCTCCGATCTACGAACGCTGCGACTATCTATGGCGAATCACCAACACCTCCCGTTCTGATGCAGATTCTGAGCTCTCTCAAGATCATTTCTGGTGAAATCTCCCCAGGACAAGGAGAAGAGCGTCTCCAACGTATTGCATTCAATTCTCGCTACCTGCGCTTGGGATTGAAGCGTCTCGGATTCATTGTCTATGGTCACGATGATTCTCCAATTATCCCAATCATGCTTTACAACCCAGCCAAGATGCCCGCCTTCTCCCACGAAATGCTCAGACGAAAAATCTCCGTTGTCATCGTCGGATATCCAGCCACTCCTCTCGTCTCATCCCGCGCCCGTTTCTGCGTTTCCGCTGCCCACAACAAGGACGACATGGACCGCCTCCTCGCTGCATGTGACGAAATCGGCAACGTCCTCCAACTCAAATTCTCGACCGGTATTGCTGGTGGAGCAGACCATCTCCCAGATGGAGTCAGCCCAGAGATGGAGAAGGAGTGGCGCAAAGCGAATGGTCTACAAGGTGTGATAACACCACCTCGTTGGTCTCTGAGAGAAGTCATCGCAAATGGTGTCCAGGATGTCAAGCAGCCATTAAGGTGATCGCCGTATCAAGGCCACCCGGCTTGCGTCTGTACATTACCTGTTTCTCTCCGATCGTTATATCCATGATTCAAGCGGCACACGCGCAAGATACCCTCTACTGCCGATGTAGCCCGTTATTGGCCTTTTGTCTCTTGTCTTTTGTGTTTATTGGGAATAGAAACACTGTTTATTCTACTCCATTGTGTTGTCTTGGGTGTTATTTTTGAAGACTTGTGGCATTGCATTGAAAAACTGCATTTTGCCTAGGCGATAATACACTACGGTACCTCATTCGCTTTTAGACTGTTTCTCTTTTTCCTTTTTGGTGATGGTGGCGACAAGGAAAGGAAAGGAAAGAAAGAAAGAAAGTGAATTGGAATGGGGTAATTATTAATATATTAATGAGATGATGGGGGAAGGAGTTGGGAAGGCATGAAATCGGTGTTGTATATAGGTTGTTGGGACTGATGGATTGATCGCGGTGTTTGGGTGAGATTGATGGGATGGGATGAATGCTCTGAGTGTCTGTGTGTCTGTGTGTGTTGTTGATAACTGGAAGAAGGACAGCTGTAGATAGATATTGTGGATGGAGAATGAGAAACTGGCCTTTCTCTGCTTGCTTGTGTCTTGTTTCCTCGTTACTGTTTCTTGCTCTTGTCAAGTGACATTCACTCCACAACCGTACTCTTGCCTCGCTCAGCCCACAAGTTGTCTTCAATAAATGAGCACAACACTCTGCTCTTTTGGAACCTCAAGCTCCCTCACGCCGCCGTGGGCGACACGCTGATGGTCGAAAGATCGAGAGAGTCCTGGCGTTGAAAAATGAGAGAACTTCTCTTCTTTTGAAGTGAGTGCTGCTTTATTTGTTACATGTCAGGCTGGCAACTACCCGTTGTATGCCATGCTGGTATCTACTATATATCCTGAACGTGATCAGAGGGGAATTAATGCCAGTTGGTCAGTGACAGCGAAGCACATCTCGATGATGAGGTTGAGGATGACGATGATAGCGACCGTCCAACACTCATCTTAGGGGGAGTCTCTTGGACGGTAGGATTTGGACAGGAGTACATCATCTAGACAAGAACCTTCAAAGGCCCGCAATCAACCTCGATGGGGCAGCATGGAGGTCTGGCAGCTGTAACGCTGGTTACTAATAAAGCTCATATGAGACTTCCACCTGCGAAGATTTTCATGTGAACGGATGGTAGGGATTGTACGTGCGTTCTTGGACATGAGAGGAGGTTGTGGTGGGGGGTTAGTCATATACCTACTTGCTGGTCAACGAGGAGAGAAGGTCTGGATGTGCGCCGGTTGGAAGATCTTGCATTCACCTGTTTTTTTTCGTTTTTTTCGTTTTTTTTTCACAAGAAACTTGATTCAAAAGTCCTCGCTGCATACCTACCTCGTCCCCACACAAATCCTGGCAGCCCTTTACGACTTGATGATTGCAACGTGTCTTGCATGGAAGTATAAAACATTGCCTCGCTGCGCTTCTTGAAACACATCTTTCAAAACAAAGAGTTTTGGGAAATGATGTGTGGCGTGAGTGGAGATGTGGCATGTTGAATGTGAATGAAGTCTTGGACCCCTTACTGCAGAGGTCCTGTAAATGCATGTTCGCTTTGGATGTGCCACTTGATCATGCCCATCTGATACCCCTATGGACTTCGTAGCTAGCGACTGGTAACGGAGATTCCTGATGACAGTAACGACTTGACATCGACAACGAACGAAATATTGGCAGCTGCTCAAAAATGTATTTGTGTTGTACTCATGCTGTATGATGAAAGAGACTTCCCGTTGAAAACTACCATGTAGTTGATGAAGGCACTGCAAAAGCTAAGTCTCTCACCAACTTGGCGACAGTGAACACAGGCCTTTCATAATGAATTTCCTGCTGCATTGAACTCCACGAGATTTGTATTCATCTTGTAGCAACTATAGTATAACATATATAGCTATCATCTCGCTCATGGAAAGCTAGTAAGGAGTTTGGTAATCAAGCAAAAATGTATCTTTCGCATCTGGATTCACATGGGTTTCTGAAATTCTTCTCTTCTCCCTCGCCTTCATTCGAAAGCTCAAAGGTTCTTGACACAAATCTGAAATTTACATGTCTCTCAAGCAGCAGTTCTCACAGTTGCTGTATAAAATACATGGTCACCACTGCAGATTGAAAGCCAAGGAACCACACATTATTGGCTTGAAGATACGAGAGCTTTGGAGGGACAAAGCTCTGGGAACTTATAAGGGGTAGACTTGACTTGTCTTATATACTCAAGGAACACTCAAGACGTTGTCCAAGTTTCTCTGGCTTTGGGATCTGGGGGTTCAGAGACAGATGGTTCAAAATTGCGAAGACATGCTGACTGAGAAGCATAGTTCCATGATGATGAGGGACATTTTGACAACAAATCGATTCCGCGGCATGGAAGATGGGATGGTATGCGAAGAATTTTTCTTTTCACTCGAGAACCTGGTTCCTGATTGATTGGGAGCATTTGTCGGATACTTACCTGTGAAGGCATCCGAAGCCCCACCCAAGAGGTCCCCAAACATACTTCTCTTGTTTCGTTGACGTCCGTGATTTCTTCGCTTGTACCTGCTCTGGAGATTTCAGCTCAGTTTATACTTTATTAACAATAATACGGCTTTCTTGTACCAGGTTCGCAACTAGGAAACACTCTGCAATATCTGGAGCTCGAGACAAGTTGAAAGTGAATATTTGTCTTCCCGTCTGCCCCATGCTTGCGAATTCCGAGAGGTTCTTCTTGCCGACTAGGGGCCGTACATCCTAGACAAACGAATGAAGTAAACTACAAGTGCATTTTAACTTCCAGGTATACTAACAAGCGTGATCACCAAAATGACCCTTACTGAGAGCTGACACAAGGGGAGGGGTGACTGGAGCCAGCTAAATTCTTGCCTTTTGGCATTGGCTCGGGAAACATCTAGAAATATTCCTACTGCATTTCCCAGGATTCTTGATCAAATGCAGATTCCCGGTCTTACAACGTCTCCTCCTTGAGTCAGGTGGTGGGGAGAGATTAACAGCAGCAAGAGATGCGTTGGCAGAGAGTTGAGAATCGACAACAAAGCTTCGCTCATGCGTATACCTGACTTGGCTAGGCGATGTATCATCCAGTGTTAAATTACCCTGTAGTTACAAGTTACAGGCAAACAGCGACTAGAAAGAGCTGGCAATAGGTCGAGATCTGATCTAACGCTTCCCTCGTCGTTTCTCTGCAGGTCTCCTTGTGAAGGGTTGTTTTGGCAATTAGTTACTCATTTGGTTCTGTGTGAATATTTTATACTCGTTTCCAAGGTGCAGGACCGTGCTATTCAATAAGGAAGCCAGCCCATGTATCGCAGCAAAGTGAGTGGTCTTGAAGCTGGACTTTAAGTGAAGAATTGATTTTCGAGTATGAGGTGTTCGGTGGAACAGGAAGCTGGCTTTTTGAATTGGTAAGACCTCCACAACATCTCCGGAATGAGTAGTGAGACAACCAGAGCACGATCATCACGGTGTGTAATATCCAGCTTGCCCTGGGTATTTGAAGCATGAAAAGGGTCTTTGAAGCTGGGAGAGGTTCTGTAAAGGTTGTAGAGCTGTGCGATAGTTTGATAAAGTGACAGTCGCTTCCCTTGAGCTGAGGAGAATTTCAAGTGACACCGACAGGAGTATCACAACCGACTGCAGAAATTATTCACGTGAAAGATTCAAGAACCGAGGTACATGATTTCTCATAATTCGATGAACTGCAGAAAGGCTCAAAGACTGGCGAAGTCAAAAACTAAATGCAACTTTCCGCAGCTGCTCAGGTTGGGAAGAGCTTCTCCCATCGTGTAAGCGCGTTATCCCTGAAGCTCGTCTCAAAGAGCAGAGACCGCAGCGAAGATTGATGTGGAAATTGCAAGTGCAGGATGAAAAGAATCTTATTCGTGTTCGGCTTCGGCATCTCTTATGCTTGTCGGTACAGAGCATGTCGGCCCTTACATCGGGATTCCGCCGACAAGCTGCAACAGAAGTAGGTAGTTGTAGCGCTCGTGTCCCAAAATCTGGAGACAAACTCGACGCTTTATTGGAACTTGGACTGAAGTTACATCCAGGACATGCCGATAGTCGTACGGTATCGGATGGCCAAGGACCGAGAGCACTTTCGATTACAAACACGCGTATTCGACTTGGCATGTTTATATTCCACATTTCGCCTAGCAACTTTTAAATGTCTGAGCATCTGATGAAATTGTACCTTTCAACCAAGCAACCCTTCGTTCTCTCAGTCACAAGAGGAAAAGTTACCTCAAGATTCACATTCAAATAATGAAATACCGTGGAATCGTCTACGATGTTGGCCTCAACTTCGGAGGAACCAATCTCTCAGTCCCAAGCTTCGACATCAACCTCGTCAAATACGACATGCATGCAATCGCCCATGATCTACATGCCAACGCTGTGAGAATCGAAGGGGAAGAAATCAGCCGACTGATCACGGCCACACGGGTAGCCTGCTCAGAAGGATTGACCGTGTTCTTCAATCCTTGGAAGATGGAGGTTGGTGTTGAAGAAACTCGTGCTTACCTGGAAGAGGCTGCAGAAGCGGCGGAAACGCTCAGAGACGACGGCATGGATATCATCTTCATTGCTAGCTGCGAATACACGATCTTCAATAAGGGTGTCTTCCCGGGGGATTCGTTTAACGACCGCGTGACGTGGTTTGGTACTCAACTAGCTGGAAATCCACCTGACGCCAAGCATATCGCCGAATCGGTTCGGGAGAAGTCCCCAAAATTGAATGAAATTCTACGATCGTTCGTAGAGAGCGTCCGTCGCAAGTTTCGGGGACAAGTGACCTATTCGGCTGGCACATGGGAACTGGTTGATTGGAGTATCTTCGATATCGTGGGCATCGATTATTACCGACGAGGAGAGTCCGAGGAGGAATATGTCGCTGGGCTTGATCTTTACAGACACGGAAAACCTCTCGTGGTAATTGAGTTTGGCTGCTGCGCCTACGATGGGGCAGCCAAGCGAGGCGATGGGGGCTTTGCATTGTTGAAAGGCACGAACCCTGATGGTACCGGGAAATTCAAGGATGATGTTGTTCCAATTCGTAGCGAGAGGGAACAGGCTGACTATGTTGGGACACAACTGAAGCTTTTCGCTGGAGCTGATGTACATGCTACTTTTGTCTTCCTGTTCTCGTTTCCGCTTATGCCGTTGGGTGAAGGCGCTTCAGATATGGATATGATGTCGTTCTCTCTGGTGAAGACATTACCGAGTCAGAGTCCAACATCGAAGATTATGCCTCCTTGGGAGCCGAAAGAGGCGTTTCACCGTATCGCTGACATTTATAAACGCATGGCGGAAGCTACAGTCTAGGAAGGTAATCAAACAGGTATCGGGAGAATTACTGGTGTCTGGGGAGGATAGTAGTACATATACAGTGAGTAGTCATTAGATAAACATTTATTGCGTACGTAACAGATCATTTGGACAATCCCAAATGCAGCGAAATACCAATCATACCCTAATTTCCGTGATACCTAAATATGAAACATGTTGAGCTTAGTATGGTATGATCTCAATGAGGTATCTATCTGGATCCTCTACAAACGGAACATTTACAACAGCTTCCCATAATCCCTTATCATATCCTTTGTCGGGTGTTTCACATCCCAAAAATGAGCAGACAACGTCCGAGTCTTGTGCGGTCCCAGCTTTCTTGAGAATTTTGATATCATGGCTCGTGAGGTACTCCATAGCCTTGTCCATATCAGGAACACTGAAAGCTAGCTTGACGAAGCGCGAATCGGGATGATTGTTCGGTGTGTCCATTGACTTTATCGAGTTCTGTTTGGCTAAATTCAGCAATCAAGTGTATTGAATGAGCAATATTCAGGTCGATCTTACCGTTGGACAGACCAGTTCCAAGACACCTTCTCGTGCAAAAAGAGGAACATCCGAGGGCGCCGAGTCGGCATAGCCTAGAAAGACGACTGTAACGGTGTTAAGTGGCATTCGACCCAATTCCTTCATTCCAAACACGCCTGAATAGAACCCAATCGATCTTTCGATATCTGCCACGCGAAGGCCGACATGGGTCATTCTGAAACCCTTGGTTATGTCTTTTGATGCCATGTTGTCAAGTCGATGTTGTCGTTGTGATGCAGCATGTTGACGCAAATAGTCTGCTCTCTAAAGAAACCTCAGATCCGCCGACTCCGACGGAACTTTGCAATATTGACTTTCTTAGGAAGAGGCTTGTCACCTACATACTGATTTAGCTGAAGTTACTTGTTGATTTGAATCATGATTCAACAGCCCCAAACCTCGTGAACCTTGTTTGTTTGTAAGCAGCAGGTTCTTGGCTTTCCTTTTTGAGAAATCGTGTTGATTGAGGAAGATGAGATGTATTCATACATTTGATTAGTACTAGGAAATAGCCTCTTCTCTTTCATGATTTGTCTTTGTCCTCAGTTATCCGTCCCGATCGGGTGCCCCGTTCCCGTTGCTTGGCTCAACGTATTGTACTCCAGGTACCGCGCCTGATCCGCTGAACAAAGCAAGCACGAACCGCTATTCATTATTTCACTTCCCCTGCAAGCAAGAGCTTGTAGACTTTCAGGTGGCCTATGACCTCTGCTCTGGTATTGGTGAGAAAGTAAAGAGTGGTATCTCTTTGTTCTTGACCTCTTCACATTTTGACTCGTGACCTTTGACCTCTTTATCCTCGACATCTTTGTTCTCGACATCTTTGTTCTCATCTTCTTTGCCCCCGATATTGAACCCAGTAGACTTGTTTAGTGTGCTTTATCAGTAAGGAACTTACGGTGTGAAAAAATTTCTTCTCAGGGGTTTCGCTAGTTTTTTCCCCACCACAAAAGGCTAAGCGAAGCTGTCAACATCCACTTCTGCATCTCACACACAACCTCAAAAAATTGAGTGAAAATTAGACAGCGGCACAACTTGAAAGTCATGAAAAGCAAAACAGTCACTACTACTCAATCATCCAAAAAAATCAGTGTATTCAGGAGTATTCACATGGGGACCTTGGTAAAAAAGCCAAAAATATGTGAATGGTTGATGTTTGTAACGACTGGACAAACTGGGAATCGAACCCAGGACCATTCCCATGCTAGAACAGGGCGTGCTGCATGCTAAGGGAATATTATACCACTAAACCATATGCCCGTTGTATTTCATCTCTTTGAGGAGATGTTGTGACCAGAATTCCTTATTTGGGTACATAAAAGGGTTAGTGCCGTGTAGAGAAATTGCAAGCAGAAGCGGAAGATGCAGGCCAGAGGCTGTTGTTGTCAAGTTAAAGAAGTGATTGTGGGCTGCATGATTCAAGTACAGGAATGCAGACCGGCCTGCAAGGGGCTGATGGGGACAGCCAATAAAGTTGATTAGGGTGGATCTCGCCGGATCTCTCCAACAACACAAGCGAAATGAATGTTTACTTCGCCTCTAACGTGGCATGGGTCAAATCTGATAGCCTAAACTTATATATCAACTGTATGAAACAATCTGAAGCAGACAAATTTGAAGATTTGGAGTTTTGGCAGTTTCACCTTTAGATAAAGCATGTCAAACATCAAATGGCTAGAACACATCATGAGAATTTTAAGATATGTTGAGTATTTTGTCTACTTATCTGCCTATTTTCAAACGTCTGTATCACACAAATAAGGCACATTATATATGACAACAATGAAATGATAGTCACTCAAAGACCGACATAGGGTCCGGGAGACTCAGGAACCGCCACGGGAAAGGGAGAGTATCGGAAGTGGGGTCCTTTTAGAGGAGATGTAAAACCATTTCTTCAAGCCACTCTTTTATTTTGAATATGCATCTACTGCAAAAGCTACGATTTCCTCGTGGGAATATTTGCATACAAAGCGTGACCTTCGAGAAGATATGAAAGCCTGCGGCGGATCTCACCCATTTCTTTGACTTGGCAAGCGATTGTTAGGTGCTTAATTAGGCGTTGCTATTGACTTCAGTCGTATGGATCGAATACTAGGATTTGCTTTGCTCTTCTGAGGATCTTCACATGAGCCCATACGCAGCACATATAAGATGGGGAGCTGAATTACGATTTCTCAGCTGCGGTAAGCAAGGAAGTCCGACATTAGCACCAGGACCAAAAGACACCGAGGCTCTGACTTGACAGCTTGGCCACCAAAAATCCTGTTCTGGAGCTCGTACTTGCGGTTGAGCAAAGCGAATTCTGCTCATTTCTACGGTATAGGTGCGGTACACGAGTGTTTGCAGACAAAAGGTACATCATTACTGACAGTAACTGCAGCACTGACAACAACAATCCGGAACTTGTCGGAAGAAACATATTGCCGTGCTATCAAACACGAAAAAGCTATATGGGAAATGCCAAAGCAGAGAGTTTGGGACCTGGGAACATTCAGAGCACTGTCTGAGTGATAGAAGAAATTGATACCAATCATGTCCGATTGGGGCATCAGGGGAGGAGCACATTGAAGATGACCTCGAGCGCTCTAATTTTTGCAGTAGATTGACCTTCTAAGGTATTTGGTTTAAATACAAAGACTATCTAGAAGACGGTGTTGCTTCCAAGGTGAATCAACCAAAGTCTCCAAACCGGAAACCGTCTCAAATTCACCGGCATGACAACAACCACCCGACACCCGTCTCAAATTCCAAAACTCAAAGCCACTACCAAGACAACTTCCCCTCACTATCATCTACCTTCCACATTCAGCATTCGCCACCACTATCACATCCACGAAGCCTTGCTGCGCGAGCAATATATACCTCGCGTGGCGCAACGTCACCTGCATCGTTCTTGCAGCTGCAGCCCCGCTTTGTACAGTAGGGTCGCATGCGTTCGCTATCAGCTGGATGGCCTCGCCTGCTGATCCAATATCATGGCTTTTAAGATTTCTGGGATTCTCTGGGTATCTGAGACAAGGAAAGCACGTGGTTCGGGGAGTACATTGGTACAAGGTACGACGGTACTTGACCCGCGAGCCTCGTGTGAATTGAAAGTTGGATAACGTAGAGGGGGCGAAACGTGTTAGCGAAGACATGTGAAGGAAGAGACAATAATGTTATGGAACGAAGAAGAATGATCATCGAGATGTGCGGTACGAGTGTTGCGTGTTGTTTGGCGATCACTGATAACAGGAATGCTCTCTGCGAAACGGGGCGTCGCTGATTAACAATCACCCAGGGCATTGAGCAGCCTGCTGTCGATTCTTGACTTTGCAAGCCTGCCGATAACATCGTGATCTTTATCACTTACAACTCGGGCGAGGCATTCGAGGTCCATGGTAAATCTTCGAAGATTGCTGCCCAACTACGATATCACGCCATGAACAAAATGAGGCTCTGAAGTAGGCGATTGTCCATGCCATCATCATATTGAAGGTAAACAAGATGACGAACTGTTCGGGCAAACTTGCGGCTCTGCTAAAGGAACGATGAGAAAATAGGTCCATACTACCTTTGCAATGTATTGATGCCCAATGTATTGCGATGTTGAGGCTCTACTTGAACAGTCTATAGAATGCAGTCACTTTGTACTCGGTGACAAGGCTGAACCTTCTTCGTACAGACCGGGCGTGCGTAGAGAGATATCCTCACTTCAGACACAAGAAAAGAAATATCTCATGATTTTCATGAGAAAGCCTCCTCGCACAACATCAACATCATGCGGGATGTAACCTTGCACAATTCGCAAGACATCCTGTCCTGTAGGGCGCGGACAACTACTGCATCTCTGCATTCCGCACCATCGTGCGATAGCAGCATCTGAGTGCCACGAACTTTAGACTTCGTGTGGCTAAAGTAGGGACGATCCATACATCGTGCAACCATTGCGCCCTGCTTTGACCATGGTGTACAGCGAAACATTACGACTGGAAGACCCCTGGCTGTGATCCGTGAGCTTTCATATCTCAGGTTTCATGTGTATAGAATGACTGATGATGCGCGACCACTCAGGAATTGGGGGAAAGCCTGCCGAACTGGGCGCTGGTCAGCTGCAACTGGACAGCCCGGGGGAGTGGTGATTGGATGATCCTGCCAGCAGCTGCCTTTGTACTGGAGGGTTCGGGACGGAACGAGGAAACATTTTGCGTGTCGAGCGCGAGCGGATAGACGGATGATGCGGGGTTAGTGGTTTCCTCTCCGTGATTTGCGAGAGAGCTTTGATGTTTCTCCAGAAACTCCATACAATGCCTTGTTTGTCTAAGTTATCTTGGTCGGCGAATACTGTTGTACGCCCGGCTGCTGTGCGAGGACCAGAGTTTCCAAGAATCGAAGCGATCGGAAGCTGATGCACAGAGCTGCAGCATGGTGCAGCAATAGTGGGGTCACTGATGCAGGGCGTATCTTCAGCCACCTAAACAGAGATGCGAATGGGCTTGACTCATTTTTCGATGCCACAAAACAGTCAAGCAACAGAATGTCCACAAGACTGTGAAATTGTGAAGCACTTTGTTGTTGGCTGTTAGGCCTCGCCGAGCATGTAGCGGTAAGGCCCAGTAGGGAGTACCTGATGCATGCGTGTATGACGACTACAGCATTCTTTGCATACGGCAGAACATCTTGCTGAGCATTCTGCAGCACTAGATATCGAACGTTAGATATGCGCTGAGTGGCAGAGATTACAGCTGCATGGCTGCGCATGCAGCATGGGCAAGCTGCAATTGATCGAGAAGTTCCAGGGCAGGCCTGCCAATGTGAACTGAGCATTGGGCTTGACAAATAATGATAGTAGCCAACATGACATCCCAATCACAAGTTTGGGGAATCGAGTCTCACGATAGGGACGAGTTGCGGAAGATCTGGCTATATTGAGATATCGAAGACCGACAATACGCCCCGAAGCTCTAGGGCTTCGCGTTGGCGGTCGAATTATTATAGCCGGGTGCACTTTTGTTCGAAGGATGTGTAGCTTTTTGGATCAAATCATGGAGGTCCAACTGTGAGGTTGCAATTCGGTGAGGCAAAACGGCAAGGTCTTGTGGTTGTTCAATTGACCGGGCGAGAAAGGCAGCCAAAACGGTCCGCACCTAGTCCGCAAAACTGATCGCCCTGTTTGTCGAGGAGTCGTCTCCTCCCACACTATTTTATTCCGGCAAAACCGAGGATGGAGTGGGGAGATATTCACGAAGTTAAGAGCATCTTGCGACAACCCTTGTTGATCGATGCCCTCTTCGACGTGAGTGTACAGTAGTCACTGCATCACCTGACTAGACCGAGGATTAGCTCTATCTAGACAAGCACCAGGGGTCCAAGTAGGCGCCTTTGGCGGCGGACAACTTCTGTCGAAGTCCCTTGTCGGTCCTCGATGAGGCACGGTAGAATTGCTTCGCAACAAGTTCCCTTGACTTGTTATCGTCATCTTCAACTTAGCCCGGGACATATAGTTGCCAAGCTCGTAGGCTACTGCCTGTGCGGGAAGTACGACATGCCTCCTGTAAGAGCTGAGCGAGAGCGTTCATGCTTGTTGAAAGTGTAGATTGGTGCTAGTGCTGATGTCCTGCTTCGATTGGTGATTGATAATGGGAGGAATCTGCCTAACGTATTTCCTTTTCCAACGCCCAGCTCGAGCGCAAGACACTGGAGCCTCACTTCAGACAGGCTGTGAGTGGTTGCCTGGAAAGGTTGCATGCACAGCCTCTAGGGCTGAGATATTGCCAAAGCCGGGCGACATCTATGCCACGACATGTAAAGGCCGATTGAAGTAGAGCCGTTTCAGCGTCGGGGACGCTTGTCTTTGGCAACAAAGATGAAATGAAAGAAGATGGGATAGGATAGGATGGCATAACAGCGTGTGTATGTCTACGTGGATGTGATGTAGCCGAGATTCGAGTGATAGGAATATAGAAGAGGAGAGCTCTAGCGGTGGAATGGGGTCGGAATGCTTACTCGGTGAAAGTCAGCTAGTTCCAGCTGCAGCTTCAGGGGTTGGCGCTGGCGAATCAGCGCTGCCACATCCCCACCGCTCAATGGACATCCGCCATGCTCACACTCAGAACCCCTCTATGCCCCTCTTCAAAGGCTTCGAAGGATGGCATGCTAGAAAAGCCACCAGCCTGGATGACCAGCAGCCATATATACTTTTGGCGCTCCCACCCACACCTTCTCTCACACCCCAACTTCCGTTCGCCTCACTTTGCCATACGCCTTGTGTCTTGGAGCAGACACGATCGACAAACTGAGCCTCAATATCCGGGATAGAAGAAGGGACGAGCTGGCTCCAACCTAGTTATACCCTCGCCCTCGCCCGTCGCCCTCCGTCAACTCAGTCAAGTCAGTCAACTTCATTTGCCTTCAACCTTGGAACCACGCCCGATCTTACCTGCTGGACAAGGGAATCCATCTTTCGTGCAAGTAACAACCTTACACAACACTTATCAACTCTACCAGATCAACCATGGCGACTCACGGTGGTCCACCCCCTCCCCCTCCTCCGCCTGGGCAATTCCGTCCTCCTCCACAACAAGGGGGGCCAGCACCACCACGCCCTCAAGGCGGACAAGGACCGCCTCCCCAGCAGTTTATGTTGCCGATTCGCCAACCACTACAACAATCAACCCGTATTCAAGACATCACACCTCCGATGATCCTGAACGAAGCTGCCTGCTTGAAGAAATTGACAACCTATGCGGCGTACACTATTCGGAAAGTCGCACCTCGTGATGCGAAGGAAAGACCAACCTGGGCGAGGGCAGAGGTGATCGAGGAGAAGTTCCCTCAAGAGGAGGTGTCTAAGCAAATAAAGAAGCTCAACGAGAGTAAGCGAACTGTGACCGACAAGAAAACCGCTCTGGCACCATTCCAACAGGGCCAAATCACAAGCCTACTCGACGACCTTGGATCAAAAGAGATGGATCCGAATTTCCAATGGTCTCTTGTGCAAATCAGTACGAGAGAGAAACCAGTCAGCTCACGAACCACAACCAAAAAGTCCCTTTACGAGACTGTGACTATGACGGTGTTTGTGAAGCGGGCACCTGGGAGAGATGTCAATCCAATCCAGTTGTTCCAGACCTTGGAGAGGATAAAAGCGGACAGGTTGAGAGGACCCCCACCCGGTCAACCAAAACAGCAACAGCCGCAACAACAAGGCGGTGGTGGAGGAGGACAAGGCGGCGGACAAGGCGGCGGAGGAGGCGGTCATGGTGGTCCTCCAGGCGGACATCAACAGCAAGGAAATCGGGCCCCTCCCCCACCGCCAGGATTCGTCCAACTCAACAACGGTGGACCTCCTCATGGTGGCAACCACAGCAAGCCCCAAATTATGAAGCAGCCACAAAAAGGAGCAAAGCACCGGACTCCCAAGAAGTACCATGGACGTAGCAGCAGCAGCTCAGGATCATCAGATTCCGGGTCTTACGATTCGGATAGTATGTCGGAATCCGCGACAGACTCGGACTCCTTAGGCACGAGTATCAGTGCCGAATCCAAGCGTCATAGGAGAAACAGCAAGGGCGCAAAGGGCGCAACTCGCCGTCATAGTTTCCATCGTGAATCTCGTTCCAAGTACTATCTCGAGGCTCGATCTCCTTCACCTCCGTGCCACCACCGAGCGAGCGATGCCTTTGGTGGCATTCCTCCCCAACATAGGCCTTATGCACCTGACGTTCCACTTGCCGTGCCAGGCATTGATCCCATCACATCGGCTTATCAAGCTGGAAAGGAAGACGCCATGGCTGAGAGATTCGGTGCTGATCGATTTGCTCAACAAGCACAACAAATTGCCCAACCTGTTGTGCAAGTAGTGGAACGCATCATCGAGCCCCGGCCAGTAGTATCATATGGTCGCATGGAGCCCCAATTTGCTGAGCGTCCACGACTCATTGAGCCTCGATACATTGACGACAGATATGTCGATGACCTGCGTTCCGTCGAGGATGACTTCATCGTAAGACAGCGTCGTGCTGAGGATTACATTGACCGGAGACCGATTGAGCTTGACAGAAGGCCAGATCTCTTCGATCGTCGTCCTAGCGATTTTGAACGGCGACCAGTTGAGAGACCGGACTTTGAAAGGAGATACAGTGAGGTGCGACCCCTTGAGCGAAGGGAATTCTTGGATCGGTCACCCGTCGGACGAGACTTTCCACGATATCATTCTCCTCCAAGGGCTTTTCCGGGAGACTCGCATCCCTTCGCACCAACTCCACTCCCACGACGCTACCCTCAGGCTCCGAGCATCAGCAGTAGTGGCTTCGACCATGGCTGGTAATTGAGTTTCACGAAGTTTCCCTTTCCTGCTTCTGGTCTTTGAGATGCAAGGAGGATTGTTCTGATTTTTAGTTTGGCGTTTGAATCTCGATGAGCAGGATTGCAATACGGATCTGTCATTCAAGCTTAGTGCTGATCAATCTGTTTGGGCACGGGAGGAGGCTTTTGTATACTTTGTTGATATCCCCCAGCTGCACTTCGGCGGTATTGTGTTTATTACGACAGCGTGATGAAAAAGAGGCAGAAAAAGAGGCCCATGAATGATGATTTCCATATGTCCCTCACCTGACAGTATTCGGTGTACTAGTTAAAAACTTACTGAAAATTCACCTACATTTTTATGCACTTCCACTGACGGCCTCAGAATAAGCAAAGTGAAGATATTCTCACAGTGCAGGCAACTGCCTTATATGCGTGACTTGATACTTTTGGGGGGGGTGGGATGCACCCGGTTGAGAGAGTTTGATGCATGAATGCCCAAATCATATTGGATGACATCTGCAAATCAAATGCTGGTATGATGCAGCTCGCTCCTTGAAGCTCTTCGCTGGCAGTCTGCTGGACGCGGGGGACGACGTCCGGCTGCGTGTGCTTCGATAGCATAGATTTGGTGGCCAATGACTTAACTCCAAGCAATTAATTCCATGAGCCATTGGTTTCACGAAGCAAGGCTTATACTTCGAAATTTGCCCTCCCAGGCCCTAGGCAGAGCGATATCGCAGAAAAGCGTGGGATACACGTGAAGACGACGAGGAAGAAGAAATGAAACCGTAAAGGTCGCGAGAATTTTCGGCTCAGTCCGGCGTGGTGGGGTTTCCAGCTGTTCTACCCCACCAAATCACAACACCAGACGAGCACTCAAGTCGTGCAGGCTTCTGAAGATTCTGATAGCATCAACGCTTCTAGAGAACTACCGATACAGTCGCAGACTCTTACAACGTCACTTCTTAGGTATACATATCAACAGTAGCAATCATGCCTCGTCAATTCTTCGTCGGTGGTAACTTCAAGATGTCAGTACCCCTCATTGGGCAAGAACAGCTGAAAATAGTTGGAGTGAAAGCTGATTGAGCTCTTCTGTAGGAATGGCTCTGTTGAGGGCATCAAGAAGATCATTGGGGGCCTCAATGATGCCAAATTGGATTCTAACGTTGGTTAGTACCTCTGCGTTGCTCTTCTATTGAAGCTCTTCTCCCTTCTCCCAACAAAACAAGATGCACATGAGCTACAGATAACTTAATTCTGTATGAGGAGTTTTTGATTATTTGGCTAATCATTGTCTTCGATTACAGAGGTTGTCATCGCTCCACCATCCCTTTACCTCCTCCTTGCCCGTGAGCATCTCAAGCCAGGTCTCGAAGTTGCTGCCCAGAACGTCTTCGACAAGCCCAACGGAGCTTTCACCGGCGAGATCTCAGTCGATCAACTCAAGGATAGCAACATTACCTGGACACTTCTCGGCCATTCCGAGCGCCGTGTCATTCTACAAGAAGATGACGTGTTCGTCGCCAACAAGACCAAGGCTGCGCTCGACGGTGGCATCGGCGTTATCTTCTGCTGCGGCGAGTCTTTGGAACAACGAGAGAGCGGGAAGACCATTGATGTTGTCACTGCACAATTGAAGGCTGTCAAGGACAAGGTGCAAGATTGGTCCAAGATCGTCATTGCCTACGAGCCAATCTGGGCTATTGGAACTGGCAAGGTTGCTAGCACTGAGCAGGCTCAGGAGGTCCATGCTGCTATCCGCTCATGGTTGAAGACTGAGGTCAGCGAGAAGGCTGCTGAGGAGACGAGAATCATCTACGGTGGAAGCGTCAGCGAGAAGAACTGCAAGGATTTGGCAAAGCAGCCCGATATTGATGGGTTCTTGGTTGGAGGTGCTTCCCTCAAGCCTGCCTGTGAGTTGCCCCGTTGTTATTTGTTTACTTTACTTCAAATGCTAACGAGAGACAGTTGTGGACATTATCAACTCTCACTTGTGACTGCAAGGCGGTAATGAACATTCACGGCTGTAGACGAGGATACTATGAGTGATATCACATTTCCACTACGAGGTAGCAGCAGAAAATAAGAAATAACCCCAATCCAGCTTCTAATCCTGTGACCATATTCCCTTTACAACTGCTAACTCCAAACACCACACCTTGGATTATTAGAACGCGTGCAAATGTCACACATAAAACGTATTCACAAATATCTCGAAGACGGGGCAATAGAGATTGATGGAGAAGTATAACAATTGCTAACGCATGACAGAGCTGGACTGTGAACTGTATGTCAGACCTCTTCATAGTATAAAGCGAGACTACGATCATGCCAGAGCTGCTTCGTATAAGCAAGCGGCTTCTCATCTATCTGAGCTACCTTAGCTGTATTCCACTGCTTCTTTTCCAGCCCATTCTGAGGCAAATTCTGAGCCGCCAGCGCCTCTCCTGTGTGCTGGGGCTAGTACTGTTGCTTCTGGTGCTCCAGGCAGTGGCTGAGTACTTGTTCTTTTGGACATTCCATCTCGTGGTGTCAGTCATCGAGAAAGCTTTCAGAGAGGCATTCAGCTTGATCTGGTGGGCTCTTGCAGCCGCACTTATTGCTTTGATATGCTGTGAAGTGTACATTGCCGTGTATTCCTCGGACATCGACTCGTTGAGCAACGAGAAAGTGAAAGATGAGACAGAGATTGTGTGAGGCACGAGCATCACGGCCAGGAGTGAGGAAATAGTATAATAGAAGAAATTCTGCTCGAATGTCCTACACAGAATCATACAGCTTAAGTGACACCTATGCCTATCCCAAACGCCATCAATGCATACATATGATACAGCTCTCCACACGTCCAACCTTTATACGTGCGTACCTCCCCCATGGTAAGGACTCCATACACCTCTAATCGAGTCCTTGATACTCGTAACCGGCTTCTTAACTCTCTTCAACTTCTCTCCGCTCGCATCTCTCAGCAGCTCCGCCTTCTGTAATATTTGTTCCTTCTCTAAGTTCCTCACACAGATAGCTTTTTGACGATTCGACCCCGATCCTAGATAATGGGCGATGATGACTGGGTGTTTGCTAGGTCTAGGAGAGACGCATATTTCGATCGCTGGGTTTCCGGCTGCGAATCGGGAGAGAGTGTTGCGTAGAAAGGAGCTGGTTTAAATGTCAGAGAATGGTTGTTGATTCGGGGACGGAGGCTTACTTCATGCCCTTCGAGGAACCCCATGTATCGCAATAATGAAAGTCCATACGCCGACACTGAAGAATGAAGCTTGAGACGCCATTCTGCGGAGCAATTAGTGATTGAAGAGCGGCTTGGTTCATAGGCAACATACCTGACTCTGCGTCGCCTTTCTGATGCCTTGAACAACCATTGTGAGCCTCCCCTGTCCCGGTATCGTCGAAAACAGGTGAATGACCCTTTACGTTATGGCTGTCTTCTCTCAAGTGCTTCAGCGGTGGTGTACAGAGAGTTTGTTGCGATTGCTGTATTGAAGTTGAGGACTTTCAAATAAAACTGGGTCGCTTGGATTCACGTGCAGCTTCAGGGCGCGCAAAATTAAGGCCAGCTCGTTTTGCGACAGACGCGACACTCCTCCCTTCCTAAACGATCATCTTCAACCAAACAACTCGATTCTCCTTTCGACTCGAATCTGCGATTGAGTCTATCCTGACGACTCTGCGACCAGCTAAGGTCTGATTTTAGCGGAGGATCTCGACGGCGGAGCTCCTACTCGCCTCAGCTTCAATTCTTCCTTTCCTGCCTACAGTATCGTAGCCAGCAGAAATCATCAACAATGACCGACAAGCTACCCCCAAACCTCCTTGCACTGTTCGCACCTCGCCCTCCTCTTCGATGGGTTCCACCTTCCGATCATCCTGCGGAGGATAGGAAGACAGCCAACATCACCGGAGTTGCGTCATTCCTTCCCCAGCTCGAGGAGTACAAGCAAACCGACAAGTACGAGCCCACGGAATCGTGGTTGCAGAAGAAGGATCGCATCAAGGCGGAGAAGAAGGCTGCTCAAGAAGCTCTCCTCAAGAACCCTGCTGCATGTGAGGGCGACCCAACCTGTTTCGATTACCTTTATCTTCACCTTGTCCGACTTCCGGGCATATTGTCTAGTACTTAATACATGTGCTAATCTTAATCTATAGATAAACCAGATGAAGATCCAAACATCAGAGGGGATGCTTTCAAGACCCTGATCGTTGCGCGACTCAGCTACGAGGCGGACGATCAGGATATTGAGCGAGAGTTCTCAAGATTCGGACCCATTGAAAGAGTATGTTACACCACAACATTCCAGTTCTTTCACTAACACCATGCAGATTCGTATTGTTGTTGATACCCATCAAGATGAGAAGCCAAACAAGAAGAAAAAGAAGCATCGTGGATACGCATTCGTTGTCTTCGAGCGAGAGAAGGATATGAGAGGTAAAACTTGACCACCCCTATCCCCAACAGCCTGCCTTACTGGATCGATTATTTGTAAAGATGGCCCTCAAGCTGCCTGTCTTTTCTTTGCTGTCTCTGCCCATTCAAGGTATAGTTTGGGCTACATAACTGACAAATGCGCCTTGCTCGCGCTTCATAGCTGCTCTAGAAAACTGTGATGGTATTCGCATCAAGGATCGAAGAATCAAAGTAGACGTAAGTTGACCTATGGACCCTTGAAGTATATTCACTGACTTGATGTAGGTACAAAGAGCCAAAACTGTTCGCGGATGGCTTCCTCGTCGTCTGGGAGGTGGACTCGGTGGCCGTGGTTACACCAAAGCAGTACCGCCACGACCTTCTGGACCTGGATTCGGTGGACCATCGGGGCCTGGTGGGTTCAGAGGAGGTGGATTCCGCGGGGGATTTGACAGAGGCCGAGGTGGAGGCGGTTTCCGTGGAGGCGGAAATTTCCAAGACCGAGGCGGTTATGGCGGAGGGGGAGGCAGAGGGGGTATCGGCTACCAGGGCTCGGGATTCTCCAGAGGCGGCGGTTACAACTCCAACGTCCCAGCGAATGCACCTGCTGGACCTCAAGGTGGCCGAGGTGGTTTCAGAGGCGGCTACGGCGGCTCTCCCGACCGCAATGGTTTCCCTGATCGCAATGGTGGTTCAGGTGGTGGGTATTCCCGCGGAGGAGATGGCTATTCTCGTGGTGGAGATAGTCGCTCATCTTACGGTGGACCAAGACCGAGCGGAAGCAACAATGAGCCGGTAAGACCAAGGGATGGGCCCAGAGACGGCCCTAGAGATTACAGAGATTCCGGATATGACCGACCCCGCGAGGACGATTCCCGAAAACGACAATACGAAAGCAACGGCTATGAGGACAGGGATCCTCGCAAGCTTAGAAGATACTAGACGGCTGGTTATGGGTTTGTCTGGTGGGTTTTTATCAGTCTTTCTTCCCTTCACCACAGGGGTAAGCGGTTCCGATATACAACATTCGACCAAAGGTAGTATGCCGTTGCCTAACTTACCTGCCCTCGACTGCTCTCGGATGCCAAATTGTCCAGTTTACTCATGGTAATATCGACACTTCAACTCATCGACTGCTTGGGATTCCAGGGTTACTTTTCGAAGCTACTTTCACAACTTGTATTCATTGCTTCGGTTGAGCATAAAATGGTAGTTAGTTGGGAGGTAAAGTCAGAGGTAAGGAGGCACTGTATCGTCTGGCCATCTGACCTTCGTTCCCAGGGGAATTTACTTGTAGTATCACGAGCGCGGGACATGGATGGTAAGATTGGTAGCCCAGGCAGCAAAATGGTTTCTTTTGATTTCCGAAGGTAGCGCCGTCCAACGCCATAATGTTTCCCTAACCTGTATAATACGACAGAAAATAGGATTCGAGCAGTTTAGTGCTCTATTCCTGCATTGACTCCGCGATCTTCGTGACCTCGTTCGTAGCTGCGCTCCAGTATCTTGGTAATGTTAGCATTACGTTCGTTTCGGTTTGAGTGAGAAGCAACTTACGCGACCAATTCAACAGAGAACTCTGCAGTAGCAACTCCGAACAACTTCAATAACCTCGTCTGCCTACTGTCAAGAGTCTGCCCTTCCTTGCATACGGTATATGGATTGTCCAGCGTAATCTTTCCCTTTGTCAACGATGTTGGCATGTTCAACTTCCTCAACTCTGGTTCCAAACTGTGGGCCATTGGCACATCCTGCTCCGCATCGATTTCCCCTCCCATCGAGTAGACAATTCCAGCTGGCACAGTAAATGATCTCGTAGCAACAGTTCCCGCTCGCGCAAAATCAGTCTTGGCCATTCCTCCAAAGTACTCCTGGATAGCGCTGGGTTCGCGATTCGTGAAGAGAAGTCCAACATTGCCGACGAGGTATTTGGAGAGTAGGTGTGTATTGGGTTGGTATTCGTCTTCTGGGGAGGATCCGAGGGCTTTGGCCATTACTTTGGTTTTGCCAAAGAAAAGTCTAGGACGGATTTAGTCACTTCCTGTCAGGCAAAATTCCAAGGCGACCCGTACCTGCTATCATTGAAATCATTGCGCACATCCTTCAAGTACGTATTGCGCATGTTCTCGACTGAGAAGACGAAGCAGTACTGGTATTCGTCCAAACATTCCCGCACATTGGAGAAGAGCTTTAATGTGAGTTCCTTCCCCTTCTTGTCAACTTTCGACAAATGAATGACCTTCGCGCGCTTGGATTTCGGCATTCTGTGAGAGTTCGGAGGGGTCTGCGAAGATGTGGTGGGGACTGGTCGCTGGGAGAAAAAGAAGATAATATTTTTTGCTATCGAGTAATGATACACAGACGCTGCCTCAACGATATGCAGACACTGCCTCCCCACATTAAATACGGCAGAATCGAACAAAGACCTCGGGGGTTAGGGGTTAGGAATGCAACTGGGAGCTTGCGAGCAGTTGCGGCTTTAGGATAGGGCTAGGATTAGGGCTAGGATTAGTGGTTAGGATCAGTAGGAGTTTTTATTTGTATTTTCATGAGGTTGAAAGTATGAAAACAAGTTTAGTGTTTACTATATGAGTATTGGGCTCACCGCCGACGTTTACAGGAGATAAAGTGGGGAGGCACCGTCTGTATATCTCTGTGGCAGCGTCTGTGTATCAACACTCTTGGTATCGACGATAAGTTTAAGGTCTGCGCTAGCAGCCGCTTGTGGCTCCCATCTCTTGAGTTGACATACAGATTTGGAGCTTCATAATTTGGATCTGCTTGTAAATCAACTTTGAACTTGACGATTTACGAGTTTTTTTCGGCATGTTGGAGTTCATGGATTATGTGCAGAATGCTTTCTATAATGCATCACATTGGAATTGTGAGAATTCATATTCTCATTTGACAGCTACTGCAAGAGGTAAATAACCCAGTACTAGACGCTTCCCGTAGCTACTAACACGATGATACAGCTCTCCTAGAATTCGATACCCCTCGTGGACTGCGATTCAACCTGTCCTCTCTATCTTCTCCACATTTCGCCACTTCATATGCAATTGGCAGCGTAGGCTTGGTGGATGGTTCTCTCTCATACCTCTACACTTCCGTCCCCCTTCGTGCTACCTCCAAAAGTGGAGACATCGAGCTACACGATGTAATCAGGGGCTACAGACAAATCCAGGAATTACGGAAACCGGAAGAGTCATGGATGTGGGAGCAGTGGCAAGGCGGAAGGCGGATAGACAAACGCGACACGTTGCTGTATGGCCGGCTCTACCTGCCCCAAAGCACATTGGAGGCATTATACCTGCGTCGAATAAGTCCTACGCAGCAGTTGAAGCTTTCTGCTGTCAGCGACAGTCGTCTGCGAAACGGAGGGACAATACTGGCCCTCCATCAATACGATGTAGGAAAGTACAGTGCGGACACCCTGTACTCGACAGATGGTGGTCTCGTTGGAATTCGAGGTCTTTACAACTTTGGCCCAGATCCAAGGAAGGAAGTCACAGAACTTCCTAGGACCGATGATCGTTTCTATGGTCGATTCAGTGCTGGAGCAGAAATGTACTATGGTTCATTAAACAAGTCCGGAGGAGTGAGTTTTGGTGGCCGGTTCGCAACTTTGCCTGCCCATAAAGGAGTACCTCTGACAGCGACGCTTACGCTGAATCCGCTCATGGGAAATTTGAGCACGACTTATGCCGTCAAGGCGGGAAAGAACTTGGCACTGTGCTCCAAGTTTGACTTCAATGTGTACAGCTATGAAAGCGATGTAATGCTTGGCTGTGAGTTGTGGAAGATGAAAGCCAAACTACCGAAACAAAAAGAGCGAAGCATGTTGGCAAAGCTGGAATGGAGGCTTGACCCGGTCGAAGAGAACCCAGTACCTGAGCCGGATGAAGTTGCTGGAGTGCTGAAAGCAAGAGTTGACCAAAATTGGAATATTGGATTGATATGGGAAGGCAGGATAAAAGACCTGCTATTCACGCTCGGCTCGTCGATCGACATGAAGAGGAAGGACCAGCCTTTCAGAGCTATCGGACTGGAATTGCAATACTCCTCATGAACTCTCGATCACAGTGGCACATTGTGAATTATCTCGGATTCGGGTATGACAAAGAGCTCAAAAGGCATGGTCAAGAATGGATGTCGTACTTCATGGCATTATAGATATGTTTGAATCGCCGCAGAGAACAACAATGGCCATCGCTGATGTATGTCGATACCTGCTGTTGGCATGCAAGGTTCGCCCACCGCAAAGGAATCGATCGAGCTATTAGCTCTCATCAACCAAACTCAGACCAGCATCACAAACTTTCTCCTGGCTCTTGTACCCTCTACAGAACTCTGGACAGATTGAAAGAAATGCGTACGGCCCGTTGAAACAGACGATTACGAGCAGCCACGCCGCCACTCGTTCGACTCTTCGCTCGTAAACTCGGGTATTCCCTTCCGGCGCACATCCCTCTACATCCTTCTGTTCTGGTGTCACGGACACGCTTCCGCTGTCGACATGTCAAATACTTGGTATGTCCTTTGATTCGGACTAGCACTATTTCGGATACGCGCGGACAAGAGCTATCTCTGTTCGTTAGGTTTGGGATTGAGCTAGCGGGATACTCGCCATCTAGTTCCCGAGAGCCTTGAGTGATCTACGACACACTAAGATGAGATCTGGGTCCATGTAGAGATACGTCCAGTGTCTTTCTTCATGATGGAGGGAAGCCTATCTATCACTGAGGGCTGGAATGGATCCAGATGCTCTATTCAATTACGTCCCCCCGTGGCTACGCGTTCTTGCCCGGATATTTTTGCAGTTCCGTTGCCCAGCAGCCGGGATTTTGTCGAGCACCCTGACCTGTATACGTGCTTTCCCGTGTCCCCGCCGCCATGGCTCCTGGATTTGTGTATTCTGCCTGTGTAGTGGCTCACGTTCCACCAAAGACAACGACTTTCTGGATGGTGAGGCAGGTGACAGCTGCGGCTCGAAACTTTCTCTGGCCTGACGAAACTTGGCGCTTATCAAGAATTCTACTCAAGAGGCTTAGATATCCATTTTGCAAAGACGAATGGCTTTGTCTGGAAATTTTGAAACGCCTCTCTGTTCGTACCTGTGTACGATTACGGCGCACCAGGTCCATGCATGCGGCTCGGACATTTACGAACAGCCCCTTCCTGTGGCGCTGCTTAGCACGTAGATGAACGACGCCATCTCTTCCGTGCATACTGCACAGTCAAAACTCCACATCGCTGCACCAAAACTGCACGACATGTCATGATTACAAGCAGCAGCGTAAGACGGCGTGTACCTGTACCGCCTTTTGCGCTTGCTTGTTCTTGACTTACACGAAATCGTCCTCTGAGATTAGACACAATTTAATCAACTCATGCGTCGTGCTGTGTATTTTGTCCATGTACCTTGTTGCAATCTGACGAAGATGAACTCGGTAGTGGGCTAGCGAGTTCATTTACCAGCCGCGTGGTGCGGCGTTCCCGGTTCTCAGCAACTTTAACTTGACTTCTGCCCGGCTCTTGCGGGATCTGTAACTCTCTTCACTTTGTTCAAGCATGCCTTTCGCTGAGTTGTGTCACTTGAGATGGTGGTGAACAGATGCAGGATAGAGTGAGCTGCAGTAGTTTTTACTTGGCCAGCTCTGTGCACTAAATGCTGCCAGAAAGAAAGCGCATCACCCATTTCTTGCCCTATCCAAAATCAGCAGCTGCATTTGGTCTGCAGAGAAGCTGTCCTTGGGAGCGGTGATCCTACATGCAGAGTACTTTCATACTGTTTCCATGCCCAATTCGACTTCAGAAGCACTAGGAGGTTGTCCAGAAGGCCTTATGCAGAAGTATGTAGGGATGTCTGAATGGCTATCATTCCAATGACAGCGAGATCCCCTCCTTCAGATCCTTATACTGCCACGTTCTTGGATTTCTCCTTGGTGATTAATTGACCTCCTCTCAAGCCAATCGCGACCACACTCAATATTGGGTTGTATTTACATGTCTATCTTATTGGGCCAGTCAACCGGCTATTGGGTAGCGTTCGGGCCAAGCTGAGGTCATTGGTCCGGGAGCGAGAACCCTGCAAGCGCGATGTGCACCAAGCTCAAGACAAGTGTTTTGATAGACCTTAACTAATAAACGGGAGCGATGATCTTTTAGTTCAAGAACAAATCTACGGACATCCCCAATACCGAGTCCATAAGGTTAGGCCGATTGATGAGACGAATGCAAGACGTGAGGAGGCGTCTGAGGTTTCCTCCTCGACATCGGCAGGATGACATTCGTCATATATAGCCCAAAGAGGGTGCATTGCGAGGAATGTTTTCTTTTCGAATCTCGGCTTTCTTGCTGTGTGAGAATAACTATATTTTCTGGCTCTAGGAGCAGTATCTTTCGTTTTTTGTATTCAGAATGCTGTCGCTTGCTCTCTTAGGCGTCATCTCTCTCATTCTTGCGGTTATCTATGCTGGGATTCAGGAGCAGAGGAGGAAGAGGGTACCTCCTGGAACTCGTCCACTTCCAGGGCCTCGAGGTACAGCAATCCAATCCTTTCTATTAACTGGAGTTCGCATTAATATCTTGGATAATGATTGACTTCGAACGCAGGATTACCATTCATTGGACGAGTTCATGACGTGCCAAGTGTAGCCACCTGGTTAAAGTTTTGGGAATGGTCGAAGGTTTATGGCCCGATCTATCAGATGGAAATATTCGGTTCAGTACACGTTTGGATATCTTCAGAGGAAATTGCCAATGACTTGCTGTCCAAACGAGGGACGATCTATTCTGATCGACCAACGATTCCTAATCTGCCTGACAATAGAACTTCGGGAGACTATCTCGCTCTTCTTGGGCGCACTGGTAAACATTCCTTCTCTTCCATGCGGAGCGGCCTTCGGAATAATACTTACGAACTACAGAAACATGGAAGCGACAACGCAAAGTCTCACATCAGGTCATGTCTCGCCCAACAGCTGAGTCTTTGTACAATTACCCATCTGTCGAATGTAAGCGTCTCCTCTACCAGATGAGCAGAGACCCTTCCAACTACATCGCCCATATCGAGCAATACACCAGTCGTACAATCAGTCGGCTCTCCTGGGGCGCACCTCACTTCGCCGACGAGCTCCGCATTGGCACATTTGGTCTCCTCGTCACAATCTCACCCTCTGGTGCAGTACCCAACATTGTCTCCTGGCTCTCACACCTTCCCGCCTGGTTAAGTCCCTGGCAACAAGTCGAGAACGCCCGGCACGACCGTGAGCACAAATTCTTCCGACACTGCTACGACACCGTCAAAAATGCCATTTCAAACGGCATCGCAGCCCCTAGCTACATGAAGGTATTCCTCGAGGAGAAAGAGAAAGGGAAACACGACATGCGCGATGAAGAAGGCCAGTATATAGTTGGTATGATGGCTATTGCTGGTGCTTTGACAATTGGGAGCCCGTTACAGAGTTACATTCTGGCTATATGCCATCATCCTGAGTGGCAGGAGAAGTTGAGGGAGGAGATGAGGAGTGTTTGTGGGGAGAGGTGTCCGGAGTGGGAGGATAGACAGAGGTTGCCGATGTTGAGGGCGGTGGTGAAGGAGGTTGTAAGGTGGAGGCCGCCTGTTCCTACTGGTACGTACCCACAAGCGAGCTGAGCTTCCCCTTTTTGTCTTTGTAAACAACGACTATATTTTGCGTTATCGCGAGTCGGACCTTAGATTGACTTCGGAGCGCAGGCATTCCTCACTGTCTCGAGAAAGACGACGTCTATAACGGCTATCATATTCCAGCAGGCGCCACGATTCATGCTTTTGAATGGTAAGTACCCATCCTCATCATCGTCCCAGTTCGCATGTTCTATATCAACACCTGACTGATCCACACCCCAGGGGCATAACCCGCGATCCCTCAATCTACCCCTCCCCCGATTCCTTCCTTCCGGAACGTTGGCTCTCACCCTCGTACCCAACCTACCGTGAACCCCTCACTCAATACCCCACCCTCAAAGCACACTCTCAATTCGGCTTTGGGCGCCGCACTTGCACAGGCGTCGATATCGTCGAGCAGGAACTATTTCTCGTGATGGGTGGCTTGGCCTGGGCGTTTGACATCAGGAAGAAGAGGGCTGTGGATGGGAAAGAGGTTGAGGTCCCGCTTGCGAAGTATACGAGTCTGTTGATTGCGAAGCCGGAGAAGTTTGAGTTTGAGTGTAGGTTAGTGGAGAGGGGAGGAAAGGGTGAGGATGGGAAGGGGATGAGGATGAAGGAGAGGTTGGAGGGAATGTGGAGGGATGTTAATGAGGGGAGGGTGGAGGATCAGGTGCCTGAGATGGACGGTGGTGGTGGGATTGTGTATGAGAAGGGGAGTGGGGAGGAGATCTTGAATTTGGGGACGCCGGAGGGGGGGTTGAGTGAGAGGGATAGTGGGAGTGATGGAGATGGGGAGGAGGTGCTTGTTGAGAAGGAGGTCTTGGTGGGTGTTGACGAGGTGAGGGTTGAATGTCCGGGGGCGTGGAAGTGATTATTCTGGGGACAAGCAAGCTCTGTATGGGCATGAAAACAAGCACACTCATTTTTGGTTTGCAAATTTGCTTTTCGTGTTGCGGACGGAGGGGCGGGTTATGATTGAATGTAATTGTTCCCCTTGCCCATGTGTAGCTCAGAGTCGAGGTCTGGCAGTAATATTACCTCGTCGTACATACCTACAAGCATCTACTTCCGTATTTGACTAAACGACCACAATCTATTATTGAGAAAAGGAGAAAAGAAAGGAGAGCCAAACTCTATTTACCTAGCTGACACACTGTGACTCTTTCTGAAAACGGAGAATGGAAAAACAAAAGGCACAGAGGGGAAAGGCTCAAACTCTATGTCAGCCATCGTGAGATCTAGATGTTGAGTTTTGATACAGCGGTGAGGGGGTCCAAAATACTCGGCAAGCGCGGCTGCATAATGTCTATTGACTTTTCTCAACTTCGTTTCTGGGTGCTTGCGGTCACAAGGTCGTTCTAGAGTGGTGAGGTCACCGATACGGACACAGGGGCCAATGGAATGGACAATTCTGCCGGGCAGGTAGGAAGGTTGCGAGTGCAGGTCTTGGTGTTCTGCTTATTGACCGTTTCCTGAGAAGAGGTGTGGCTCGATATTGACTCCTCAAGACCTGCTTGCGTATGCCATTGGGTAGATGTCTTTCTGGATAAACAATCAAATGGTGTTCTCATGTTCTATCCATCTCTTCCTGAAGATACGGAATCTCCTACGTCTCGGCTCGCACAAACGAAGCAATGTCGAAGAGACTATGGATATCTCGGCTTCATATCGCGATTGACAAGAAACTTCATTCCACTATTACCAAGCAAATGGTCGCACAAGCAATCCCTGAAGCTGACTTACGCTTTCGAAATGGTTTTTTCCGGAACACGTTCGGAACCAGTGATGTTGTGTTGCGTTGCACAGATGGGAGGTTTTGCTCGCTTTTGACTGGTGGCTGAGCGAGGCCAACAAGAAGCCTGAATCTTCCCCTCATCTGCTCTCTTCTTCCCTTCCCACCGCGCATCCAAAGTACCTTGAATGCTTCAACGCAGACCAGAAGCACAGCATGTTCGTCTCCGACGCCCACGAAAACGGAAAGAGAAGAAAAAGAAAACAAAGGGACCGACCGATGAGAGCAAGGGTCAAGCGACTACGCCCGAATCTCACTGACGGCATCCACACTGGAAGCGCCGTTCGCGAGAGTACCGACGATGATCTCCTTTGGCGCATCAACGATCAAAAGGCCATCCCTCCTTCGACTTCGAAGGCGTGGTTTCCCATCTGTCCAGTGCATGATCGGGCAATGCTTTTTCGACTTAAGATCAAAGTCTATGTCTTCCAGCAAATTGGAGAGAAGCTTGCGAAGAGAGAAGAGTTTTCGTCGATGACATTCTCGGCTTGGCGACTTCCTCATTCGCCGTGGGGTATCCAACAAGGTGCTTGCTCGAGCTTGCCTCTGCGTGCTGGGCACGAAGTCTGCCCCTCCATAGCCCACGCCCTATCTTTTTCCTCGTGTCACGTCTTCTTTCCTATGGCTTATTCTGTTTTGTCATTTTTCTATATATCAGTCAGTGTATCAGCATCGTTGACACGCAATTCCTGCACAGTCATCACTACGAACAGCTGAGTGGTTTGTGATTGTTCTTTCTCCAAGGAGTGCGTCAGATACAGTACCTCACAAGGTACTCGAAATTCCAGCTCTCCACCTGGGCAACCCACCACCTCTTTCTTCATCCGGCGACCCATGCCCAGGCTAGACTTCTATGAACGAAGTCCAACAAACTAACAGAACCGTCTTACTCTAGCATCAACGACTCTTCTCCACAGCAAGAACTTTCCCGCAAATTCATCACCCCCACGCCTCATAGAATCAACATCTCTTTCGACTGGCGGAAACTGCAACTGTTGTGGCCGTTCGCTTCTCAGATCCCCCCCTCCCCTCGAGTCACCTTCTGTCCGATAAGCCCTGCGATACATTGGTTTGCGAATACAATTGGCAGATTTATCGCTCGGTATACAGAGCTTGCAGATTGGCGACCGGGACTGGAAGTGGTAGAGCAGGAGTACAGAAGTGTATAAACTATCATGTCGGAACCCTCCGTCGAGGTATCTTGCGACAATGGCAACGAGTATGATGGCCGTATGGGACTGCGCATATCCTCCATCTTTGTGATAGGATTTGGGTCTATGTTGGGTATGTTTGTTCTATGGTACGGTCTGGCTTTGTAAATACACTGCTAATGCTATTTACATAGGCGCCCTGTTGCCAATTATCCTTGCGAGAACAAAGCGCATGCATGTCCCTCCTGTAGCATTTTTCGTTGCGAAGTATTTTGGTTCGGGAGTAATTATTGCGACGGCATTCATACATGTGAGTTGCCCTGGCTCGGCTGTTCTTCATAACCGGCAAACCAATTCTGTCGACCAAGAGAAGCAATACTGACGGGAAATAGCTTATGGCACCAGCCACAGAAGCGCTTCAATCGCCATGTCTGACCGGACCGATTACGGATTACAGCTGGGCTGAAGGAATTGCGCTAATGACCATCTTCACTATGTTCTTCATTGAATTGATGGCATCTAGATTTGATGTATTTGGGGCACACGAGCACGAAAGCGAGACCATTGATCCGGCGAAGGATCTTTTGCGGGATACTGAGAAGTATGGCGTCTCGGACGTTACTTTAAAGAAAGGTATGTACTATTTCCCTTTCGTCTGTGAAGTGGAGATTGTAATCGAATGAGCTCATGAAGTACTGAAATCCGGAATTGATGCCATGGTCAACTTTGAGTTCTGTTGCTGACCTTTATATAGCATCCAGTGGCCATGGGCATAATGGTGCAGATACGACTGTCAACAACGTGAATGTCGGCGAGGGCGCATCGAGAGTAATTTCCAATGGACGTGTACCAGGACGAGAAGATGATTTCAGCTACCCTCCAGGAGGTCAAGATCATCTCGGACATAGCCGGTCCCATTCTGATGATGACGAACATTTTGCAGCCCAGATGACCGGACTCTTCATCCTCGAGTTCGGTGTGATCTTCCACTCGATATTCATCGGTCTCACTCTCGCTGTCGCAGGATCCGAGTTTAATGTCCTCTATATCGTGCTCTCATTCCATCAAACGTTCGAAGGTCTTGGTCTGGGTTCTCGATTAGCGACTGCGGCTTGGCCCAAAAGCAAGAGCTGGCTACCTTGGGCAATGGGAGTAGCTTTCGGTCTCACCACACCCATTGCGATTGCCATTGGTCTCGGCGTGCGTAGTAGCTTCGAACCAGGAAGCGCACGAACGCTCATTGTGCAAGGTGTTTTCGATGCGATCAGCGCTGGAATCTTGATTTATACTGGACTGGTGGAACTGATGGCTCACGAGTTCATGTTCAATCCGGAGATGCGCAAGAGCTCTATCAAGATGATGCTGTTCGCTTATGGCTGCATGTGTCTTGGAGCGGGCCTTATGGCTGTTCTAGGCAGATGGGCTTGAAGAAATGGCAACGATTGGATGCATTTTATAACTGTACTTTATCCCAGCAATATAGAGGCGACGCAGGGAACTATGGGATTGGATTCTGGTGATTAGGGATAGAGGGTGTAGAAGGGTCGATTCAAGGATTTGGCGCAGAAGGCTGGGGAATGGGTATCAGGGTGCCTGGTATGGCATTGCGTGGAGCCCAACGGTTCTTTGATGTATATTGGGATGAATAGAGGCTTGGATCTGGCTATAAGCATGGCCTTCAAGAGAATGGAGATTCGATAAACTCCAATTTGCGACTTAAACTGTGATAGATTCCAGAGACTGGCCATTCAGCGGGTTCTATGAAGAAGGAGGTGCTGGGAAAGGTAGGGGGAAGCGAGAGCCAACGCTGTTAAATCAGCATTTGGAACTGGTAGAACCAGAGGTGCAGCAGGAACTACAAGAAGACCGACCAGAGCAGCTGCGGGCGCGAGGAAACAAAGTTCGACGGGGGAGTTATTAGAAGGAGGGATTGAAAGCAATGCGAGATACAGCGAGCGCGCCCAGTAAGTCTCGCACTCACCCAGAGCCCTCTTAATATATCTATAGATATCGAAAGGGAAATCCGTCGTTCTGTGGGGACTCTGATGGAACTTAAAGGACTTGACGGTAACTCGACTTTCTCATAAAACCTCGAGCATGGGCAGAACAGAGTTTGGTGTCGTTGTTTATTGATGAGCTGTATTGAACAGGGTTTTGCTATACGAACATACCGGTACCTAGCATACTCACGGTGTCCTCTGAGATCGGCTTCATGCCAAAGCGAAATGGCAAGTGCCACTCTGCTACTCGATCGAAAAGCTGCGAGGGAAATGAATTGGCAGGAGTGACCCTTTCCCAAATAACACATTTGAGCGAGCTTCCACAAATCGTAACTTCCTCTGTAATCGAGCGCCACTTGGCGTTGATTGTTTACAAAATGGTTCCTACTTGCTTTCTTGCTTTGTCCTCGCCATCTTCATCTTTAGCCGCCAACTGCATTATTCTTGGACTATTATTATAGAGACACTCCATTGAAAGTAGCATATTTACTTGCTAACCTCTGATCAGGCGCTCTTAATAGATTTGCTACGCAGCTTTTGGTCCACGAATGAGAAGGACCCAGGTCATCCGACTGGCGCTGCTATATTTAAAGGAGCAAGTTTACTTAGATTCCTATCGAAGACTCGACAGGAGAGAAAGCTCCCAAGATGGCTCAATGATGCCGAAGTTGGAGTTCAGAGAGTTGCTGAAGACGGTGGAGAAAATGAGCTTTTCGTGTCCCAGTCTCCTAGACAGCCCATGCCTTCCAGTCAACTCCCTCTGGTCCGTCTGACAATCCGGTTGATCGACTTCGCTTGCCAGTGGACGTATCGTCTTATGAGGAGGATAGAACGGCCCGCGAGAGGACACCTCAAATCCAAATCCAGGCATTCCAAATTGCGGCCAGGGCCAGAGAACATGAGAGCCACAACGAGGCAGCGCAACGGAATTCGAACAAGATTGAAGAAATACTACCACTAAGGACAGTACCAAGTCCAGAGTAGAGCCCACCAAGAGCAACATTACAGACTGTGGATATACGTCCCTTTGAGGTGGTAGTCCGAAACGGATCTAACAAGGGTCCTGATCACGAGAACTTCACATTTTATGTTCTGAAACGTCCCAAGTGCGCCTTTGTGTCCTCAGAAGCAATTTTGGACAGAGCTAAACTTCACCAGTATTTGAACGACCATTGGCAAAGCCATAAACCTGGCGAAAGTCTCACAAAGGACCAGATTGTTGACAAATTCGGCATTCCTATCAGCGATGCAATTTCAGGATGGTTTGAGAGCCATCAAAACCCCAAAAAGTTGATGAAAGAGTGACAGGTAAGCGACTGCTGCAGCAGCATTTCTACCTGGCATCACTTTTGACTTCATCTAGGACGCTCGGAGACAAGACGCAACACAACTACGATGACTGACCCAGCAAGCGAGACGCCCCAGCCTCACGCAGGGATGGTCATCGCGGCCGGCAAAGCAAACCCAGTCTAACTCCACCATCTTCCACAAAGCACCAGCCTGGGAGAGAAAATACGCCCGCTGCCGAATGATTGTTGACATTTAAAGCTCCTTATTTTGGCGGTCCTAGAATGAAATATCCAGGAATGGTCCACCAAGCCTAGTTCGTCAACCACCCGTATGGAGAGAAGGTCCCAGCGAGCTTTAGAATAGATTTGATCAAGGGAAAAAGCAGTTAGAGAAGGAATGAGAAGCACACCTGGTGGAATTGGACAGTAAGTAATTCTACCCTCGGGAAGATAGGAAGAGGTGACAAAAAGTTGGACAGCCACCAAAGGGCCTGGCTTAGTAAATCGCTTCCTGGTCGGCGATTGTGCTACAACCTTTGCAGCTCGTTTGTGTTCCATCACTGTCGTTTGCTTTGACCTTGTACCCTAGACTCATGATGGTACCAATCCACTAGATATACTCCCTGTCATCTTATAATCTCCTGACCCGAATAAGCGTACAACCGTTGTAATCGATATGCGCATGGCTTCCAAGTCCCGCTTTGGCATCAAGAAGATCTTGCTATGCTTTCAATCTACGGTTTCAGACGTCAATTGAAGTTTTGATTTCGTAAATTTGCCAAGAAATGTGCATCCTGGATCAATAACAATAGATACGTGACCGGGCAATAATACACAAAAACCGCAGCAGAAGCTCAAAATCTGACACGAAGAGCCTTCAATCATCCGAGTCGCACACGCTTCGGCTCTGCTTGGTTCTCTTCTCCAATAGGAGGATCTCTTCGTATTGATGGTGAGGATGCTAGTCTTGTCGAGTTGGTACTTGTTTCGTGAAGAGGTGTGCGAGCAACAGCATTTATCGAGCTTCCCTCGAGTGCTCCCCGTTAATATTAGGCTGAGTATGCCCAGGGTGGAGACCGGAAGCACTCGATCCCTAGTTCTGACCGATCATGGGCTGAAAAGGTCGTGCTTCCGGTAATTCTTCACCAATGCGCCGTGCTGTTTTGGTTCACCTTTTTTAGCCGAGCTTCTTCAGTCATACCTAATTGATGTGAGAGACTCAAAGATATGGGAAAGAGGATCCAGAGTTGACTATTCACATGGCCTGGTTCTTACAGGACTCTTTCTGAGACAATATAGTGTTTCTGGGAATCCTAGAAAGTTAGCTTGTCAAACCTTGGATTTCTTTCCTTTTCTGATTGGCGCTCTATGTTGCTGGACGATTCTGGGGAAGGCCATGCAAGTTTCTAGACATTAACTATGGGATATAGTACTGAAGGGTATGTTAGGCTTTGTTGCTTGCTGAAGAGAGTATTCGGGTGTCGGATCTACCACTTTCCAATAGATCGAGCGGCTCTCGCCGAAGTTGATCGAGAGCGACCACTCGCCTTTTAACCTTCTTCTTGAATAGACAGTCCATTACCTTAAGTAAAGTAAATTATCTCTCAAAAGTTTGCCCAAGTTCCCAATGGTACACCAGCATCCTAAACTTGAAGTAGCCTATCAGCATATCGGACCATGGAGAGCGTGACAGGGAAGAACCTCTCAACTCTGCGGATGAAGCCTCAGGATTCAACAACCTTTTCTCAAGGTTTCAGTACGAAGCCGATCAAGGAAACAAGGACAAGCATGTGGACGAAGACGCAGAAGCTGTCGAGAAGATGCAGAGAGAGAAGGATGAACTTGATGAGAAGCATAAGCGAGCGGAGCGGGCTAAGAAGACGTTGAGAAAGGCGGAGAGATATAAATATGTTATTCGCAGATTAAGAGCGCACTACAACAGTGTGTCGGTATCCGACGACAGCGAGGAAGACAGTTCTGTCGTAGCAGATGAGGATGAGCTTGACAGATCAGAGGCCGGACCATCACGACAAGCATCAAGAGCAGCTTCGCATGCAGCATCGAAAAGTATCACGACGGATGGTATCAAGGTCCACGAGCTTGCTGTCCATGCTGCGCAAGACTTTCCCGTTCTAAGATGTGGATTCTGTGGCGAAGGAGAGAACGAGTTCAAGGCCGAGCACACCCCCGTTGAAGATGCTTTGGAAATATACAAAGAAGTTTGGGGGGATCATGCCTGGAATCATCACAAGATGAAAACCTATGATGGTTGGCAAGCCAATGATCTTTTTTGGCACGAAGGTCAGGGGTGCCAGTGCCGGCTGGCATCGACAACACATGACAGATTTTCGAAAGTTCCACCAAGAAAAGATAAAGGAACCGAGGCAGAAGAAAGGTAACAACAAGAACATCGAGAATCACCCCGACTCCGATGCAGATGCCATCCGAACATTGATCCAGCCAATGATGGACAGCCAAATGCTGCAAGAGGTGGAGGAAGGTACGGTCTGCGAAGGCTGGAGGACAACAAGAAGTCTACTGGTGGAAAGGCGCCTGCGAAAGGCAAAATGGCGGCAAGCGCCAGAGAACAAGCGGAACTAGATGAAAATGCAGAGACTAGCCAGCCTGGCGAAGATAAAGAAGCAGGTCAGTACTCATTATTGCCCACTAGTCATTTTACTTCGTATCCCGCAGATGTTTAAAGCGTGGTGCTGACATGGAGGTAATAAACTAGCAGCACCAAAAAAGAAGAAACAGCCCGTCAAGTCTGCCAAAGCCAAAGCTCCCGCGGTAAATATAGCTGGTAAGAAGCGCCAGAGAACATATCCTGCAGGAGGTCGTGAGAAGAAAGCCAAAGCAAATGTCAACGACTCGTGAAGGACAGCAACAAGCGTCCAGGAAGCGGCAACTGCTGCTGCGGATCTGGCAAGCCAGAGCCACCAAATCTCGGAGTGTTGGAGACTTTCAATAATAATTCTTGTCTTGTCATGAGTCTCACTTTCGAGGCACGAAGCCTGGTGGTCGAATTCTTGGGTTTTCTGCATGGGCCTGTATTATTGACACATGGAGATTAAGCGAACCTACATTGTGCTTTCAATTCTTCATGACCTGCCTGTATGATAACCAGCAGAATCAAATTGAACCGGAAAACTTGTCAAGAAAATTTCGCTGTAGTGGTTCAAGACATGTTCAGCAAGGGAAAGTGCACCTCCTCCTAGCTGTTCTTGCCAGATAAGCAGACTTTCCCATCTCAAACCCCTGGTGGCGCTTTCCGCCTTCGACAGAGCATCGGTAACGAACTTCTCTCTTGCGTATCACGAAGCACGAATCCTAGACATTCCAGAGTCCAGATCCCAGAACATATGTATACTCGCATCAATTATTGTCACACAGTCGCTTCATTACCAGACCGAATTCTATCAGCGTCCCTCTCCAATGGCGAAATCCAACACCATGAATGGATCAGACGGAACTAAACTTAGCAATATGAAAGAACACTTCAGTCCGGAATACTATGGCGATGCATCAGGTCTGAAGATTGTCAAGAGCTTCAAGCGTGTCGGAAAGGGCTATAACAAACCGAAATCCAAGAAGATCAATAATGCAGTTGATATGAAATCACTGAAGGAATCGTCAAGGTTCAGCGGACATGTTCAGACTTCTTCCGAGGAAGAGATTACTGCTGCTCCACGACGATCAAAGGACACTCCGGTCAACAAAGTGGCACCGCTACCGCTTGAAGACACGAATGATAATGGAGAGCCAAATACACGGGAGAATGACAAAACACTTGTTCACGAATCAACAGCATTGAAGGAGAATCCAGACGACCAAGCTCCGAACTCGATTTATGGAGACGCAATGTTGGACGTCACATTGCCCGGCATCCATTTCGGACCTGAAGGCGATATCTTAGCCCTACGGTGCGACAGTACCTGTCACAAACGCTCAAATCTCGAGAACAGTCCTCTTCCCGGTGCTCATCTCTGGTGCCGCACTCACCACAGATACCATTGCATTGAAAGATCGAGCAAGCCCTGCGACATGGCTGTGTTTTGTGCCATATCTGTCGATGTTTACGCGAGGATGCGGGTAACAAAACACCGGCACGGGGTTCGCCAAGGTGAGGAGGAGAATCAGCCTGGTGAGATGGAGATATCGTCTGATGAGGACATACATAAGGCGATTCGAAGTTTGGAGGTGACGAACTCTTCAGGTAAAGAAGCTCTTCTTTGAACTTGCCACAGTTTGCTGACTCGACTTGCAGGAGACAACACAGTTGGACCAAGTATATCGATCAAGGCTGAGACTAATGCTAATGTGCGTGGCTCTCATACTGCTAGAAATGTGGGCGACATGGAGAAACCCGACGACGAGAGCCCGAGAAAGCGTGTGAGATTCTCAGATCAGAATGAGGTATTTTTCCACAGAAAGAGCAGCAGCATTGTTACTCCGTAGAACTTGGTTGTGCAATGTCTGAGCACTTGTGGCGTAGTAACAGAGGATTGTTGCTAAATTACTCTTTGGCCTCTCCCTTGGAAGTCTGTATTCATTCGACTGCTTCAGAAGACAAGAGACTTTTACTGTCAACGGGTTCAGTCCTGGTTATGAAGAACGAAAACTATTCCGTTCAGCGCCTGCCTTTCTGCGCGAGATTCTCGCAGCATATTCTCAAATGAGAATCGAGACAGCAGTATGATGAATTTTTACCACTGGGCAGGACTCATGAGAACATAAATAGATTTGCACACGTGAAATATGAATCTGGATGACAAGGGAAGATGACGATTCTCGCAGCGGCTCTTGATTAATGACACGCTATTTGACCTTCTTCATATCTACTCGCTGACGGTATTATATTTTGTTCCTTCTAATTGCCGCTGTGATTACAATCGAGCCATGATTTTCCACATAATGAGTCAAGCATTTTCCTCGTTCCATCTCGGCAAGCGCATTTCATATTCCAATGAGCCTATGATCCACCCGCTGCAGCTCTTGGGGCACGTATGGTGTCCTTTGGGCTCAAAGACTCTCCTGCCTTTCCGAGAAGTTCCTCCTTTCTTTCTGAGGGTCCGAAAGCTCGAAGCTGGACTATGAAGGCCCAGCATCGTAGCGAGGGCAGGTAATAGGTGGAACGTACGCAGTGAAGCATTAGTCGTGGGAGGTCTGCTACCACTGTGGTCCTCCATGCCTGTTTGGAGTCTATATCTGCTTCGGATCTCGTTGGTCGATGTCGTCTGCTGTTCCAACCTGCCGTGTAGAAGGGCGTGTTGTTCCATAAGATGTCGGTTGCAAAACAACTTTGGTGTGTCACCAGGTGCGCCTCTTCCAAGTCCTCACATAATCGAATCCAAACCTTCCATCTACTCTCACTGTCCAGTATGATGTTCCAATCGAAAGATATCCTCCCATTCCACACAGCCTCTCAAAGCCAGTCCTCCTTCCCCGCGTTGTGATCATCCATCTTTGGTGCATGTGCACATTCCACGATGTCCGAAGCATAGAAGGAATTGCAGTCCAATGTATGATGTCTCCAATTCTGTCTCGTGGGTATCATATGTCGTAGATGTACGCCTGTGAATAGCATAATCGTGACGGACAGAGCAGCGAGCACGCAGAGATGCACGCGCTTCTCTTGCCAGTTTGCGGAGAACGGCATGGCGCTTGTGGTATTGTAGTATTGCTGAACCGAGAATTGGGAGAAGATATTGGCAAAGCGGATGGCTGTTGTATGTGAAGTTGACAGAAAGTATTGGACGAGACTTCGTGGATTGTTTGGATGAGGAGAGGAGTTTGGTTTTATGGTGTGGGAAGCTGTCATGGGGCGAAGGTCCAGGCTCACGAGACAACCTCCACATCCCCGCCATCCGATGCTGCGCTGGCCAGCCACACAGCACAACCACCTCCGGCCCGAGGCGCTAGCAGGCTTCAGGGGTCTGATGCAGGTCGGTGTGGAAAGTTTAAAACTGGGAGAACCCCGGAGTGAGGCGGATTTTGAAGCTATTCAAGCTTGATTTGGGATGAGGGCGGAAGATCAACTCATGTGATGAAGGTTGAATCAAGATATGGGATGCATAATGACGTTCCGACAAGGCGGTGGATGGATGATAGGTCTGAAAAGATGCTATTCAGTGATTTGTGTAGGGAGATGCAGTTCAATGATTCAGGGTATCAATGATTAGTACGATCAGCATACGTCTGAACGAGTCAGGCTGCTATAGTGATAGTCGATTTTGTGTTCATTTTTGTTGTTACAACGCAGGCCGTCCGAAGCCCTGTAGGTAGTACCAAGTTACTCCATGCCCCGAACTATGCTCCTTTTGATTCCCAACCTTGGCGAGGAGCACATGTCAATGAAATACCTCTGTATTGACTCCTAAACGACCTCCCAGCGACAGAATAGAGTAGAGTCTTTTTCGAAAGGCTTTTCACACCCATAGAGGCGCTGTGACCTCGACTGCCCTCTCTACGACAGTCCGTACTCTCTCGACCAAAACTCGACTTGCACCGTCAACCTCCAGATCCTCCAGCCAGACCTTGGCCACGGCATTGTTGACCTTGATCTCTACTCCTGGGACTGGGATTCCAATCTTATGCAGTCTCTCAATCTCCTTTCTTTGGAGGGCCTCGAGCTCCCTATCCTCCTCCTCGGAACCCTCAGAAGCTCCATCTTCATCTTCCTTGATGGCAGACGGGGATCCAACAGCTCCCTTCACAGACAATTTCGGGACTGCGATTGGTGTGACATTCTCGGCGCCAAATTGCGCTTCCAAGAACATGAATAGGCGCTCTAGTCTTTCGGTAGGAGAGAGGTTTGCGTGTAAGTTCCGAGTTGGAAGCTCATGAGAATGGGAGTGCTTGCTTGAGGATTCTGTGAAAGATTAGTTTAGTTGATGTGAAAGTAGCAGAGAATGCTTACGTTTTACTGCAGCTGGACTACTTTCCACCGAAAACAGCACAGCCATGACTGCATCGGCAATACCATCGTTCAGCATGTTACCTTCCCACTCCAGCTCTACCTCACCGTTGTTTCGATGCCGAACGGTAACACATCCCATGACTAGGTATGCGGTAGTCTGGCTCGAGATCTCCTCATCTGCATCTTCTGACGAGCCATTCATGTGTGTATCGCCATTTGCCTTATCCTTAGATCTGCTCTCTGGTAATACATCGATACTACCGAATGTACCTTCCAAAGCCCATCTGATCAACTCAATACCTGCAGCGCTGAGAGTCATGCGTTGCTTGCATGTAATGATGGTCGTCGTCAGGCCAGCATACTCTCTTAGATCTTCTGGTGCCATAAGCGACATCTTGAAGTCATTCTGGACCAGGACGCCAGTCATGAGTTGCGATTGGCTTCCATCAGCCGTTGGAGGAGGATTCGCTGCTAGCTTGCCCACGACCTTCGCTGTCTTGTCTGCTTTGAATGGAATTCGAAGCTCTTCGCAATTTCGAGGACTGTAGACTTTAACCTTATTTGTTTTGTCGGCATTCAGAGACAGTAACTTCGATTTCAGACGCATCATGTTGTGTACCTCACCATGGACGAGAATCTGTGGTACATTAGCATTGTCGTTTCGCACTGGAATGGCCAACATACCACAACAGGAGCTGCGACTTCTTCGATGAATTCTCGATTCTCAACTCCATCAACATGTGCAGCGAATGAGTATTCTTGAACACTGCATCTTCGAGGTATCATCACTTTCTCAGCATCTGGTAAGCCCGGACCTCGCCTTGCACCACCAGTGTTGCGAGACATGATAGCCTGAATCTGTTCTGGCTCTTTCATGATCTCTTTTGCCATGGTTCCCTCAACGCTGTAACCGGTGATAACGACACCATTCTTATCACTGGGAGCCCATCTCTCCAGAAGTTCTCTGCTCACACCGTTTTGTAGCATACCAGGACTAGCAAGCATGACACAACCGCCAACATCATCGAAGCGGTCCAGATTCTTCAGCGATCGGATGTATTTGAAATCCCAGGGTCCTCCTTTCGAAGCAGTATCCGAGTTAGCTTCTGCTTCGGCCATTCTTTCCCGGAAGAGTCGTTTGATATTGTCGTTCATCGCGCCGACGTAAGTTTGGTAGACCAGCATACACTTTCTGGCCAAGTTACTAGCATAGTAAATCGGGATCTTCTGGAATTCTGGGTGGAGAGTCCAGTACTCGTCTAAAATCAAGAGGAGTTCTTGAGCTCTTCCAAGAGCGAATACAGGCATCAGAACTCTGCCTCCCCGGTTCAAAATGCCTGTGATAGATCCCATAAGCTGCTGTTCTCGCTCTACGCGGGGAACATGCGAGGCGATGCCATAGGTTGATTCGGTGATCAGAACATCGATTTTGACGCCTTTCGGGACCTCAGCAGACACTAAATGTCGATCGTCTTCCCGAGAGTAATCTCCTGTGTAGAAAATCTTAAGACCAGCGATTTCTATTAGGAACATGGCGGCTCCAAGGACATGGCCAGCAGGGTATGGTGTAATTCTGATAGACGAGATGGTGTGGGTAGTATGGTAGTCAATGGCTTCGATCATGGGGAAGGTAGAGAGATGGTCGGCTTCTGTGTAGACAGGTTGGCCTTTGGTATCCGACGAGGCACCGCCAACTCGAATACTATCTTGGATGAGCCATTTGTAGATGGCTTTTGTAGGATGTGTCATGAAGACCCGGCCTTTGAAGTTGGTCTTTGCCAATACATAAGGTAAAGAAGCTGCATGGTCCACATGGAAACTGGAATATCTATCAGCCAGAATACTTCTCGGAAAACAAAGGCAAGTCAAACGAAGGAAGGTGTACTATGTACAAACATATATTCAAATGTGGGTCATCTTCACAGAATCAAGACCATGCATTTGCAATGTGATAAATGTTTTGTATTGATTCTCGTATACATGTTGACTTGTAGAATATGGAAAAGGGCCGAAAAATCCCAGTCGCAGACATAGACAAACGGAGTGATCTATGTTCAGACAAGAAAGTACCTCCACCGCATATCAAATATAGGAAAGTATGCGCTTACTGGCTGATCAGAAGAACGTCAACGGTGCTCAAATCGAAATCATCGTAGAACGGGAGAGACGCGAGACCTTCGTAGCCTGCGTGTTGGCCAGCATCCAGCTATAGCATTATTAGCACAGCGGCTTAACGGGCAGGAATCTGATCCTACCATAACAGTCTTGCCCTTGTACTGGATGATGTGACATGATCTTCCAACTTCGTTACCACCACCTAGGCAAAGAAACATCAGCTCATCAGCAGGATCTACCGGCTCTTCCACAGCTGGAGGCGCCATTGCTGCTGCTTTGCGCTTGGAAGCCATATTGAGGCTTGTCCGTAGCGGTCCCTTCCCCGGTATTCTGTGATCTTTATCCAAGTATTCGCCCTGTCGCAGTGCGTCGCGATCAACTGTTATGCATCGCTATCGGCTCGAGGTATGCTGAGCTCCTGGGGCCATGGATCGGTAAATGTGTATTCGCTGCCGTTGAAGAATTCCGGAGGTGAATGAAGGTGCTTTGCCCTGTGCTGCCAATCTTAATTAGCTTAGCGCGAAATCGCACGTGACCATCGACGCGATTTCGAGGGAGCGAACATCGTCTTCTTTGCCATCCTCACCTTTATTACAACGACTCCAGCGAGCTCACGACAACGAGCCAGACAACAACAGACCCAAGACCGTGGTGTATCATCCAAAGACCGCATATTTGATACTGGAGAACCTTTGCTCGCGCATGGGTCGAGCTCTCAGGAGGACAGCGGGCTTTGCGCCTGCCTTGTGAAGGAGATTTGAAGAAAGCATATTCCGACCACGAACTACTCTGCCACCATGGCGCAACCACAGCAGCAGTATCCGATGCCTCCGAGGTCATATTCGCCTCCGCAGAACGCGGCTTCCCCTGGCGCCCAACAGCAGTTTGGCATGCCACCGAACAAGAGGCAACGATTGTCTCCAAATCCATCCTCACAGCCAAGCTCTCCATACGTTCAGTCACCATATGCCATGAGTCCAGGAGCGTCGGCGCCCTCGTCCGCAACAGCTTCGCCTCATTTCTCGACAGTAGGAATTCCACAGGGTGTCTACAACACACCATACTCGAACGGACACACTACACCCACTCTCACTCTCCCACAGTCGCAACCTAACCACCAATCTAATCAGCCGCCCAACCATCAAACCAACCATCAGCCTCACTTTCAAAGCTCTGTTAGCTTCGCCAATTCCCTTCATACAAGTCCGAGACCAGACTTCGGCAATTATGGGCAAGCCCAACCACCGACGCAACCTCACCAAGGCCAAATGTCGCAGCCAAATCAAAATCAAGGCACGATGGGTCCCCCTTCGAAGCCTGTAGAAAAGCCAAAGGAGGACGGAGTTGATGTGATGGATGTTCTTGGGGGCACGGGTATCGATCTACGAGAAGAAGAGGGGTTACAATACACTTTCCAGCTGTATAACAATTCTTTCAACTCTCAGTTATCTGGTTCCCAGTCTGGCAATATCTCCTCTGGGCATAGCTTCACGCAATTCCCACCAGGAGATGAAGCTTCGTTCTTCGGTGCTGGACCTGCGAATGCTGCTGCCGACAAAGTTAACTCGAGCTCGCAAGATGAGTTCAACAAGAAGATAGCAGATCAGGCTTGGAAAAATGCAGCTGCCAACCTTGCTGCGTCCCGGCAACGTGAGCTCAGCAATCCATTCCTTATAGTTCAGGTTATTCAAGCCAAGATGGGAAAGATTGCTCGCGAGAATGGACTATCCTTGAATGTCGACAAGGGTGGAATGATGGGGACGATGAAGCTACCAGAAAACTTCAATCAGCGTGGTGTTCAAGTGCAGACCCGAGTTGGCCCAGAGAATACGTTCTTGGCTACCAACGGTACCTTTCTTCCGATTGACACTATGCTCGTTGATCAAGTCGCGCTCATGTCGATTGCAACGAAGCATAGATTGCGAGGGCTTGTTGAGGATGCTGTCAAACTTGCAAAAGGACGCCAGACTGGCTCTCACGGCATCATTCCCGAGGAGTGGGTTGACGCTGCGGCTCCTAGCAATGCCGATACCAATGTCACTGATGGCGGCCCCCGGAGCGGATGGGAGAGTGCAGTCAGCCCGCACTCTAACCCACTAAACCGTACGGGGAACTCGATTCTTTTCTTAAACTATATGCTAACTTGCTTCAGGCTCCGCTGCTAAGCTGCCAACCCCAATTTCAGAGACTTCTAAGACTCCTACTGCTCCTATCAAAATCACCAACGAAGTTGTCAGTGCATTGCGTGCGTCAGCAGTAAAAGAACGTGACCAGGAAGAGGCACGGCTACGTAAGCGTTTGGCTCGCGCAGCAGGAGATGGTGCGTCTAGACAAGGCTCAATCATTCCTGGCACGCCAGGCTCGGTTGCCCCTGACTCCGTCGAGAAGGCTCCGACGAAGAAAGAGCAGAAGAAGAATGCTGCAGCGAAGGTCAACGAAGCTGCGAACCATGCAGCTGCCAACACTACAACCGCGCAGTTCTTGGGCGGTGGTGGAGGCTTGTTCGGAAAGAAGAAGAAGTACAGCTGGATGACAGGCGGCGCTCCTGGGGGTGGTGGTAGTGGGGCAAGCACCCCAGGACGTATCAACACTCAAGGTCTCCCTGGAACGCCTGGTAGTGGTCCAATTAATGCCCCTCCTGAGAAGTTGACGGTCGAAGGTGCCAGACGACTTGGACAATGGAGGGAGGATAAAGAACGAGGTGTGGGCATTCAGATCCGAGACTGGGTTACAGTGCTCGAGTCTGACGGTCGTGAGAAGAAGGCTCTTCAAAAGCTTTACATGAATTTGGACCAGTCCGACCCCAAATAGATTAGTCGTGGTCTGGGGCTTATTTGAGATTTCAGGCATATCGAGGCGATAAAATCCTGTGTATTTGATAGTCGTTATTTGCGAGGCGTTGCATGGGCAGGTGTCCGTCTTCCATGGGGGAAGACTTCATTCATATTTTGGTGGCCTAACATGATACGGATGCATATCAATAGGTTACATGAATGGAAACCACAAAAATATTTTTGCATACAGCATGGCTCCTGAGTCACTGACTATCCGTTTTATGTGCCAAGTACATTGGCAACTGGGTTTTCTCCGTGAGGTCTTTGCAGGGCTGATGGCTCACCGACAATATGCAGTCCTGCCGGCAGTGAGGTGGGCCGGACGATATATTTATTGTTCCTGCAGCTTTGAATGGGGCCATTGTCGAATGGTGCATCTGCTGGAATACCGAGGCCAGAGGCTTTTGTGGCTGTCCAATGAAGCTGTCCAGAATTATGAGTCTGGCTGGTCGGCATTTCTGCTTTGGAGCCAACTGAAATCTTTCAATATTTCCAAGATCATGTTTCCTAGACTTCTCTCCGACGACGTAATAGACATCGTACGTCGAAACATCTGTCTTCTATTCCCAGAATAAGTACTTATATCTGTGTTTGCTGTAAGTGAAGCCCTGGTTTGCTCGCTGAACCGGGAAGATGGAGGATGGTACAGCAGTAGATGAAAAGTCTTCAGACTACACAAGCTTATCGATCCAGTCAAATGACTTGTTTACCTTGACATTCCTTGTCATAGTGTCACAAAGGGACAATTCAGAATGGCATTTCGGGAACTAGGTGAGCCGACGTATAACGGATGTCCGTGCTATCGTTCCCGTCCTATGAGGCTTTTCACGATGACCTCCCTATCGCGGCTCATCAACGGCATCTTGTCAAGCCGTGAACAGCCAAGGGTAAGAACTGGTAGAGCATAGCCAGCGAGTAGCGTAGCGTAGAAGAAGTGCTATCGTATCCTACACAAGCCACACAAGCTACTCAGTCCTCAATTCTTGAACAGGGAGTGTCGCCTGGACTGTAAGGTTGAAAAGGTTTGATCGCTGGCGAAGACGAGAGAAAAGCAAACCAGCTGACAACATCAGTAAATCTGTACTGGAGAATGACTACATCCCGCATTCACAGTGACTGTCTCTGGGTAAAGTGTCTTCTAAGTTGCAATCATCGAAACGAACCAAAGTATCAAAGAATGAATGACGATGTCATGGCTCGGTAGTCATTGATGATCGACCGGGAAGCATCTCACAGCTGATTTGTCGCTTCCCCTTCGTACCGGGCGAAACCGCACCCGAAAGTCTTCTAGACCGCCAATCCCGATCCTAGCTCCTTCCCCGGATTCGTGTTTTACCAGAAGAGCAAATAGCTCGCAATACATAAAAGCTTCTTTCCCCCACTTCCATCCTTCAAAAATTCTGGGCGTGAAGCTGAAAATTTTGAGATCTTAAGACTTCGACTTCGCCACGATGAATTGCCCTTCCCGTACCGAAGAGCCAGAGGGAGACGGCTTCAACCAGAACCCCAGCTCTTTGTCGGCGGATCTGACGACCAGAGAGGATCTCAATGGGATCGCCAATGCACGAGAACTGAGGAGGATAGCGACTAACGAGATTGAGAGTGAGGTCGACCATGTGCCGGACGATGATGCGAAGGGGCCCAAGGGAGGGGAGGTGGTGGCGACGAAGGGGGTGGGCCAGCAGAGCAACGTCATGGGAAGCGGTCCTGGAATGGTCGCTCTCGATGTTGTTGATGGGGATGCTGGTGCTGGTGGGAGAGGGGGTGGGAATGGGATTGGGGCCGATGCTCCTTTCCCAATGAAAATTTTCATGAAAATTCGAAAAGGGGTCACGACTTATGGAAAGTTTGTTGGTCCTGGTTTCATGGTATGTTACTTTTCAGTTGTTCATATGAGCTCTACTGATTACGATCCTGTAGATTTCAGTGGCTTACATCGATCCTGGAAATTACTCGACCGATGTAGCTGCTGGTGCTACGTACCGGTTCAGATTGCTCTTCATCGTTCTGATGTCGAACATCTTTGCCATTTTCCTACAGAGCTTGTGCATCAAACTTGGAAGTGTCAGTGGACTCAATCTAGCGGAAGCATGTAGAGAATTTCTTCCTCGATGGATGAATTACTTCCTCTATGTGATGGCTGAGGGAGCTGTAAGTTGTTTTCAGAAATGCTGGGGTTCACTGCTGACATTGGACAGATTATTGCTACCGATATTGCTGAAGTTATCGGCACAGCTATTGCAATCAATCTTTTGATTCCTCAGATCCCCTTAGTCGCAGGATGTGCATTGTCAATTGTCGATGTGCTTCTCATTCTGCTTTTTTATAAGCCGAATGGGTCTATGAAGGGGCTTCGAGCATTCGAGATGTTTGTGGTGGCCCTTGTTCTTGGTGTTGTGATATGCTTCTGTATCCAACTTAGCCTTATCGAGGATACTCCTGTTGGCGATGTCTTTCGCGGATATCTTCCAAATTCTGCCATCGTCGAGTCGAAAGGGTGAGTGCGTCTTCAAATCTCAAATTGCGGTGACTGATATCGCCTAGTCTGTACCAAGCCTGCGGAATCTTAGGTGCAACCGTTATGCCACATAGTCTATACCTTGGTAGTGGTATTGTCCAGGCACGTCTACAGGAGTACGATATCGACAACGGCATTGTCCCAGAATCGATTCGCTCCGACAGTGTTGAGAAAGTGCAGTACTTTCCCTCACTTCCTGCCATAAATTTCTGTCTCAAGTACTCAGTCATCGAATTGGCCGTGTCTCTCTTCACTTTCGCTTTATTTGTCAACAGTGCCATCCTGATCACAGCAGGAGCTTCACTCTACGGTTCCAAGGCTGAGGATGCAGATCTCTTCGGCATCTACCACTTGCTTTCCGACAGCATTGCTCCCGCAGCCGGTACGATCTTCGCCCTCGCCCTCCTTTTGTCCGGCATCAGCGCTGGAATTGTCTGTACAATTGCGGGACAGATGGTATCAGAGGGCGCTCTGAAGTGGACGATCGCACCTTGGATGAGACGTCTCATCACTAGAAGTATTTCTATTACGCCAAGTATCATCATCGCAGGAGCAGTGGGCAGGGAAGGTCTGTCTGCAGCTTTGAATGGCTCTCAGGTAGCACTGAGTGTTGTTCTGCCATTTGTATCTGCACCATTGATCTACTTCACTTGCAGGAACAAGTATATGACTGTACGAACGACCAGTAACGCGGAGGACTTCGATGATGAGGAAGGAGACGCGACTACGCCCAGACCAACATCACCACCAGAAGGAACGAAGATGCGGAATAATTGGATCACTGCTACACTTGCGGTGATCATTTGGGGCATCATTACGGTAATGAATGTGGCCAATTTGGTATTGTTAGGCAAAGGAGATGGTGCTTAAGTTGTGCCATCTTCTGGAGTGAGAAATGTCTTGGGTGGGCAAGCATTTTCAAGGGTTTCTGTCAGTGATAGTTGGGGGACGCGACTGATACGTTCTGTATCTTGTCTCTCACATATTTCTTGATGAAGGTCGAAGATCAGAGGTGCTGCAAGTAGTTTCAAACGACCGTTATGAAGCGATGATGATGGATTTAATCGGCGGGGGAAAATATCTCATAGAGATGCTTGAGTAGCATTGGCTCCTTACGGTTTTCCTCGATGTTTATTGCAGTGCTTTTCCACCATCTTATCTCAATAAAATCATGTCGAGTCTCCCAATCGTTTTCTCGTTTATTTTTACCTCATGATCCATTCTCCTACAGGTGCTCAAGTTAGACCCATACTCTGTATCCTTCCCCACATCCCGAAAATGTCAAGTTTCCGACCACGAGCTCCAAACAGAGAAGCTATTGCGGCTGTATGGTCTCACAGGAAATATAGAATTGCTTTCCATCGAGATAAACTCCATTTTCCAGTCCTCTCCGATTCTGAAATGCCTGCCAGTAACCAGCATATTCTCACGACCCTGCAAAGTATGATCCCGTCTTGTCCCATCTCACCTGATCGGAAAATACCCACCCACTCTGTCCCGAACCCACTTCCGCGAGACACAGCCTGACAGCACAAACACTCCTTTCCGACTGCCGGAAACCCAATTTTCCGGTAATGGGTGCGACGAGCAACAAAAGTTTCTACCAGGAAGAATGTTTCATTTGCATTGTGGTAATTGGTTGGGCAGCATTGCACAGCTGGTGAGTGGAGGATCTGAGCGGGTTTAGAGTTTTGTTGTGGGCTGTTGAGATTTGGAGAGCAGGGAAGGACAGGACGTGGGTGAAGCGAAGCCTGGATGGGGGCGGATTTGAGTTTCGCTTAGGAGGTGGAGGAGATGGACGTGGGGGTTGTTTATTGGGAGGGAATAGGGGTACTCATAGTGGGTAGGAACGGGGAAGAAGAAATGGGAAGTGGATGTGTGGATGAATGGATGGCTTGTGGTAGTGAGGTGTTGAAGCGGTGAGGAGGGAGATGGGGATGTCTGAGTTGGATGATCTTGCATTTAGATGTTGAATCGCTAAGGGTTAAAGCTAGGCTTCAAATTTAGGATCAAATGCAGTGATAGAATGATGAAGTCTGCAATATTTTATTTGCACTTTTGAAGGAGTTATAGAAGGGAAGGAAGTCTCGTGCCTTTCGAGCAGCACAAGTTCGGAAGCCAGGTAAGCGAAACCAAATGAGAAGCTGGAAGTATTTCAATTGGCTTAAATAGCGTAAGCTAGGGAAAGATTGCTTCCCAATGCTATGAATGTTGATTTGTCCTGATATATAGACATATCAAGACATTTTCTAAGTGTGGTGTGCTTGAAATCATGCGCTCTCATGGTGACCTTCGCCAACGTGAGCTTAGCTGGAAACAAAAATCTCGATAGCAACGAGGAAGCTCATATACAGAACTTATCTCTTGATATTACTCGGACTCCGGATAACAGGAGCAGTCTAAGTGCCTGCATTCGTATCCTGCCGTTCGGACACTTGCCTCTCCCCGACGACCAGGACTTTGAGCAACACCATGGGTAAACAATGCAGGCATGATGCTGGACGACAGCCGTTTGAAACCCATCAATCACTGTTCACTGTCTCATTACATATTAGTCTCCGTCTCCTCAGAACCAGAGTACGCTTTGCAGAAAGGAATCTCAGCTGACTCTACATACATTGCCCATCTCGATAGGGAAAGGAGGAACGGCAACGAAAACAAAATTAGGCGATTACAACTACCAAAGAGCCTTCGACTATTCCCGCTGACTTATGAGTATAAGTATAAGTACTGGACCACCTGAAGTTCTGAAGCACATCATCGGACGCTTCGCAAACAACAACCTTCAACAACTCCAACGCAAAAAAAGGAGCAACAGAACCGGAAACAACTATCTGCAAGAAAAAGACGACTACAACTATCATGAAGCCTTCAATCATTGTCAGATCAGCTCATAAATACCATATCTCGATCACAAGTCATTGTCGCACGCTTTAGAGACAGCAGTCTTCGACAACTCCGAAAGTGAACTCCTGACAACAACCCATCGGAGCAGAACACCCAACCAGTCAATCCCAACAACGCCCAAAATCAAGCGCTTGCGTCGAGTGATCCAGAGAACGACTTAGGTACATGGATATATTGTCATATAATTGTTAGCACTGACATGGTAATTAGGGATGGGGAAGTCCGGAATACGGTTTTGCAAGCGAAGAATCCCATGAGGCTGCGATGTGCAACAATAGTTTCCCAACGCCCACGTTACACAATCACATCGGCGCTGTGTTTTTCTTCTATTCAATCCAAGAATTGTGACAATGGTTGTGCGCTCCGGAGACAACAAAAAGTAACGAGGCTAATTCGCGACATCATGACGCGTGTTCTTAACCACGAGTCGATTTCCGAATATCGATCGGTCTGGAGGAGTGTCGAAGAGACGCTGATGAAGGTTGCGTGAATGGTCTTCTCCATTCTGCATCGCACAATACGATTCCAGAAGAGTGGGCCCCAGCTTGCGCATGTCATTGTTCTCATTCACGGCTGCTGGTGCACCCGCGAAGGTGAATTGCGAGCCCGTCGCCGCACCTTTCAACAATAGTATAGCGGTAGAAAAAGCCTCCTATTGTGAAAAGCTAAGCGAGGCGCCCATCAGCGATACGAATTCTCGTCCCCTTCCCTTCCAGCTTCTTTAACCAGATTATTTCCGCATCGTCGACCTGCAGCTTCAAACAACACAAGCAACTTGAACCAATTCTTCGCACATCCACCTGCTCAAGCAACTCCAAAAACTCCTCTTTGTACGACGACTTTGAACTCTCAACTTCGACGATGCTCAGCCTCCATACCACAACACTTCAAGAACCAGTAAGTCTGACCAATATCATTTGAATGCCATTTACTGATCGTCGTAGTCCACAGATATGGCATCCCGCAAGATCTTACCAGCAGTCAGCACGAAGGCTTCTAAGTTCCCGGTAAGTAATTCCGTTCACTTAGTCTCGGAACGCGTTCTAACACCGCGAAGATGCCCTCCATTGCTCCCATCCCCATCCGCATCAGAAGAGATCGCGCATGGCTTAAGGTTGATGGTGGTCTTGACTTTGCCATCTTCGAGAGAAAATGCAAGGCGGTCTACCATGTCTACGATGTCGCTGATGCCCTTGACCTCTCTGCAAGCAAGCGCCGTTGCCTCGAGAGCAGCATTTGTGAGCAAGCCGAGCTTCTCATGTCTATCAGCACCTTCGTCAAACCATCCTCTGCTCCTATCAAGACCGACACTGTTGAAGAGATCATGCCTGTCACCACCATCGTCGAAACACAGCCAGTTCTCATCAAGTCCGAGGCTGTCGAGACCAAGTCGGCCATCATCGTCTCAACCACGGACGCCACTACTCACATCGCTCAACCAACCATCAAAGGCCGACCCATGATCAAGTGTCGAGTTACTGGCTACCCCAGACTCCGCCAAAAGATGGATGACTTTGAGGCTATGTGGGATGACAAGGATGAGGCTCGCTGGGACTCATGGTGCGAAAAGTCAAGAGAAGAGAGAGGTCCAGTTAGAGGATACGAAGACGGCGATAGTGACTGCGAGTGGTCCGACTTCAAGGAGAGAAGACGTCTTAGAATGGGTGGAGCTGCTAGAAAGTTTAAGCGATCCTGAATAGTATAGTACTATAGGCAGACTTGGTGGGATAAGGGAGAGGAGAGGAAAGCACATGCACTCTGTACATAAATAAGTATCCTTCTGCGGGCGGACATCAGCGGATCCACTCCTACATAGGTGCCATTTGCCATTTGTAAAGTCACAATATCAACTTCTGACATTTGAGTCGTTACGTTAATACTTTCGACTAATCGACAAGTGGAAATTGCGCTTGGTATATCTGGGACGAGTTCGCGAGAATTGTTCCTTAGCAAAGTGCAACACTCCTGCCACTGGTCGTCGATGCATCGGAATCGAACCGCGAAGACGCTCTATGCCAGGACAGGAGATGTACCGAGGGAGCGATATCGCTTTCCTACGCTGGGCACATCCGTATGGGCTTGCAGTAAGGAATGCAAAGAAGCAACGAAAATGTATCTCACCCAAAATAAAGGCTTTTGTGAAGTCCCGGTCTTGTACTACTTTGACAGTGCTTATGTGTTCGTGAACTCTCGAACGGTCCGACTGCCAGAATTGTGGAGGTCTGTCTTGCTGCTAACAAAAACCGGATGCCATCCGGTAAAAATGTATGGAGAGCATCTATGGAGCTTTTCGATAGCTGGAAAAGGAGGCAATATCTGGGGATCTGCGAGCATTTTGTACAGTGATCGTCGAAGCTTGGCTGTGGCTGCATTCAGGTGATATCAAGGTCTTGGTCGTGGTGTTGAAGTGTTTCTTCGAGGGTATGAGGTTGAGACAGAGGCCCAGACTCATTTCTTGCTCCACTCCAACACTCTGGGCTCAGCAAGACTGTGAGAGCCTCGCGATGGAATTTTCAAGGTTCCACCAATGGAAGCGTTTCCGGATGCCAGGGCAGTCTTCTGGTGCAGGAGACCACCATTGAGTTCTGCACAGGAGAGGAGCTGCTGCAGCCGTGCTCCCCCCACTGCTGCCCAGCCCAACATCGCCCGTGTCCACTCGTGCCCACTCAATCCATGCCTCCGGTTTTCAGCACATCACATGCAGCAGCAGATCAGTGTCCCAGCGGCCTCGTCCCATCACTAACCCGCAGCCCGACTCGGCACACCTGCCCAGCCCAGACAGCTGCAGCAACAACAGGCGGGGTCAATTCCAATGCTCCAGTGACAGCGAGAAAGCGAAGCGTGGGACATCGAGATGTTTAAATAGGAGCTGTCGATCCATCCCCCTCTGATGTTGGCACTATGTCATCGGCTTCCTTCCCTCTTCAGGCCGCGCCACGCCGTCGCTCTTGTCTTCTCCCCTTCCTCGACCATCCCCGCGCTGACACCCACTTGTTTGTCCGTATCAAGACCTCTTTATCCTCTCTGCTCCCAGGCAATTGCGACGTCGACAGGTAGCACAAGTCCTGCAAGGCAATTCCACGGCATCAGCTCCTCGACCCCTTTCAATCTGCTCCAACAACAAACGCCCATCATGGATTCTATGCCAATCCGAACACTTTCCGTACACGAACATGACTACTTGAAAGTCGTAGAGCCCAGCACAGATGCCCAGCACGTTGAGAATGTAGCAGAGATCAAGGATGCCGCGAGGCCACATCTTCCAAAAGGAGTCTCAGAAACTGTCGAGGAAAAGCAGAAACACTGGTTCATTGGAAGTATTGACTGCGGGACAACGAGTTCCAGGTTTCTGATCTTCAATGGCGAGGGAAACCCAATTGCAAGCCATCAAATCGAGTTCGAGAACAAATACCCGGATTCTGGGTAAGTGAATTGTCACCAAGAGTATATTACTGAAGCTAATACACGGCAGATGGCATGAACACGATCCCCAAGAACTCGTTGATTCGGTCGAAGAGTGTATAGAAAAGGCAACAGAGAAGTTCTTGAAGGAGGGTTACGAGAAGAGCCAAATTAAGGCCATCGGAATTACGAATCAAAGAGAAACAACCATTTGCTGGGACACAAACACAGGAGAGCCACTTTACAATGCCATCGTCTGGCCCGACACTCGAACGACCTCAATTGTGCGAGAATTGAAGAAGCGAGAAGGCGCAGACAAGTTGCAAGAGATTTGCGGATTGCCGATCTCAACGTATCCTTCCAGTGTAAAGCTCCTCTGGCTCTACAGAAATGTTGATGCTGTTAAGAAGGCCTACGACGAAGGCCGACTTTCATTTGGTACCGTTGACACATGGCTCATTTACAAGCTCAATGGAGGCAAAGAGGGTAGTGTACATGTCACAGATTCCACCAATGCTTCCCGGACGATGTTCATGAACCTACACACACTCGACTATGATGACAAGCTCCTTGACTTTTTCCAACTCGACCGGAAAAACATCACACTACCAAAGATTGTCCCATCTTCGGATAAAGATGCGTTTGGTGCTCTGGCATCCACGGCTCTGAAGGGAATAAAGATAACCGGATGTCTCGGTGATCAATCGGCAGCGTTGGTGGGACAGTGTGGATTTTCTCCAGGAGAGGCCAAGAACACGTACGGAACCGGCTGCTTCCTTCTTTACAACGTAGGCGACAAGCCCGTCATTTCAAAATATGGTCTTCTGGCTACCGTTGCATACGACTTCGGTGGTGGACGAAAGCCCATTTATGCTCTCGAGGGCAGCATCGCAGTGGCTGGATCTGGTGTCAAGTTCCTGATGAACAACCTGGGCTTCATCAAGCACTCCCACAAGATTACGGAATTGGCAGAGACCGTGGAGGATAACGGTGGTGTAGTCTTCGTTACTGCGTTCAGTGGTCTTTTCGCGCCTTACTGGATTGATGATGCGAAGGGAACTCTCTGTAAGTTATATGATGATCGTACTCAGAAGGCCACTGCTAACAATGCTTAGTTGGTATCACTGCACACACCCAGCGAGGTCATATTGCCCGAGCAACTCTCGAAGCTACATGCTACCAAACCAAAGCCATTTTGAACGCCATGGAGAAAGACTCCGGTCACAAGCTTGAAAAGCTTGCAGTCGACGGAGGAATGTCGAACTCGAACCTTTGCATGCAGACGCAAGCAGACATTATTGGAATACCTGTGGATCGCCCGGTCATGCGCGAAACAACCGCTCTTGGAGCTGCTATTGCAGCTGGATTTGCTGGTATGTACCAATCTCGCCTATCATTTCATAGGTTCTTCATCTTTCCCAGAACTGAGCTGACTTGAATATAGTTGATATCTGGCAAGAATTTGACGAATTGAAGGAGATCAACAAGGAGGACAGGACAATCTTCACATCGAAAGTGGAAAAGAAGAAGAGTGATGCTATGTTCAAGAAATGGGAACAAGCTGTGGAAATGAGCAAAGGTTGGGTCTTGGACAACGCAACAGAAGAGGATTAGCTGGTGAAGTAATAATGTGGTCAACGACTTGGGGGTTGGGGGCGCATATTGGGATAGAAGTTAATGTTTCTAGAGTAATTGTACAATACCCTTCTTGAATTTTCTGCAACTGGATTGCTGTGTGCTGTACTTAGTCAGGGACAATTATCTACCTTCCATTCATTTGTCGCCAGTGCCCCATGTGACTTCTTTTCGTCACTCTGCATCTCACGTCGCACATTGTTCAATAACACATGCAAATTCTACGACATCTCACCCGCTCTGATTAGAATTTCGTGCTGCGCGTGACAACTGTTTTCTAAACTTCCCCGGAAACATCAATCGTGGAGAATTTCCATGTGACAATGGAGATTCCAAGCTAGTTGCTCAGCCAATCAGTTGACCGTCATCATACCTCGGCACCTTTCGAGACAGGCTGGGGAACGAATCCACTACTCGGCCATAACTTCTCTCTCTTTCTCACAAACCTCTTTCTTCCTCTCAAACTATTCTTGATACCCTCTTTCGTGTCTCTGCATTTCAAATTTACAAGTTACCACCATGTCTGCAGGTACATTGCTCCCAGAGAAGTGGTGGAGAGAAGGAGGCGAGGCTGACAATGAATCGTAGCAAATCAACGCCTTACTCAGGTCTCTGGCCACCTTGCTGGCTCGCAGAGCAAGATTGCTCCTACAGAGGGAGATGGAGGTCGAGCCAAGCTTTTGCAGAAGAACCCAGACGATGTAAGTTGGATAACCATTGAATCGACGAAAGAACAATACTGACAGCTGCCAGATCGTTGTTACAGCATGCCTCCGAACAGCGTTCACCAAGGGCGGAAAGGGCGGGTTCAAAGACACAGCTGCGGCAGATATGCTAGTCGGCGCATTCAAATCACTCATCGAACGCTCGAAGATTGACCCTGCTTTGGTCGAGGATATTGCTGTTGGCTCTGTTCTGCCACCAGGTGGTGGTGCAACGGAATTCCGAGCTGCTGCTTTAGCGGCGGGGTTCCCTGTTTCTGCTGCGGTCAAGAGCTTGAACAGACAGTGCTCTTCTGGCCTACAGGCTTGCGTGGATATTGCAAATGCTATTAGCTCGGGCATGATTGAGGTCGGTGTTGGGGCTGGTGTTGAGAGCATGAGCTTGCAATACGGGTATGTTCATTCATACAGACTATCTATTCACTCAAGCTAATTCCTGGCTCTGCAGACCCGGTGCCGTTACAGAATTCTCGGAACTCCTCGAATCACACCCTGAGTCCGCGAACTGCAAAGTCCCCATGGGTGTCCTCTCCGAGCAGATGGCAAAGGACCGTGGCGTGAGCCGCAAGGTCCAAGACGCATTTGCTGCCAACTCATACCAGAAGGCGCTCAAGGCACAAGAAGCTGGACTTTTTGACGAGGAGATTGCGCCTCTGAAAGTCAAGTGGGAGGACCCGAAGACTGGAGAGACCAAGGAGATCACTGTGGCTAAGGACGACGGTGTTCGACCTGGTATCACTGCTGAGAGCTTGGGCAAGATCAAGCCTGCTTTTGCGAAAGACGGTTCTATCCACGCTGGTAATGCCAGTCAGATTTCTGACGGCGCTGCTGCTGTCCTCCTCATGAAGCGCTCCACTGCTGAGCGCCTCGGACAAACTATCCTCGGTAAATACGTCGCTGCTTCAGTAGCTGGTGTTGCTCCTCTGCTTATGGGTATCGGCCCATGGGCTGCTATCCCCAAGGTCTTTGAGAAGACCGGCATTAACAAGGACGATGTTGATATCTTTGAGATCAACGAGGCTTTTGCTTCTCAATGCGTCTGGTGCGCGAACGAGTTGGGCATTGATGAGAAGAAGATTAATCCTAAGGGTGGAGCTATTGCCTTTGGACATCCGCTTGGATGCACTGGTGCGAGACAGGTCAGCACACTGCTTTATGAGTTGAGGAGGACAGGCCAGAAGGTCGGCGTCACGAGTATGTGTGTTGGAACGGGAATGGGTATGGCTGCTGTTTGGGTAGCGGAATAAGAGAGCAATGCAATGAATGTATGATTATGACAGATTGGTAGAAAGCCTTGAATGGACACCTTGGATAACAGAACGGATTTTCTGAAACCAGAAAGATAGACTATGGGAGCTGTAGTGGTACCGAGGAGTGATCTAGCTGATGTCTTGGCGTGACCTATTTCCAGAATGACCGAGGATGTGAGACGGAGCTCTCAAACCAGCTACTCAAGGATTATTATTGAGAACATGAGAGTACTGTATGCTTTCTTTGTACTGTACTCGAATCGAGACTCCCTTTTGTTCATTATCTTGAATAGACTCGTTCCGACTTCACCCACGTGTATCAGAAAGTGGGTGTTATCTGGCCATGGGGGTGGATCTACCTACTTTACTTCGTGGCTTCGTTACGGCTACTGGAGGGGTAGAAAGCTGGGCATTTATCTGCAATACTAGAATGGAGGTATGTGAATCTCCATATCTCTATCCAGCAGTGAACTGTTTCCATCTATGAAGTGATATCAAGACTAGACAATTCGAACCAATTTCATCATCCTACACGCCCAGACACCTTGCCAACCTGCATATCCACTATTCTGTAATCATCTCATCTGACCCGGATCTTTGCCCCACTTGAGGGGATAAGGAGAGCTTATCGCTTCTACAGTGCCAGCTTTGGCGCTACCATAGGCCTTATCGGGCCCCCGCCATTGCTTTCAACCGCATCCATAACTGTGAATCCCCTCTTCACCACTGTACAACACATCTGCAATAAATCTGGCTCCGTATTTCTTTTCCCTCCCGTCTATTCGAGGTCGAGAAAATCGTGGAGTCGCGACAAATTTGCTGTTCTCAAGACATCCCTGACTCTAACAAGAGAACGCCCGGACTTGACACTCTTGACGAACAGGCAGCCAGCGCTTCAGGCAAGAACTGGTACACTTACTACCTTAAGTTGCCTTACCAGAACCAACTCCACACGCCATCGGCAACCTAGGAAGTATTGTGACCATAACCCACGTAGGCTCTTTCCTTTCTTCATCGTCTTCATTCACTTCGTCTTTGCTGCCTTCACCACAGCCTCATCGACCACTTCGTCGTCGAGGCATGACATGATCCGGCAAGGCTAACGACATGCCAACCCCTCAGAGCGACCTCTCCTCTTCTCAAGATCCAACTACTCCGACTGAATCTTCCTCAACTCAGTTACGGTTTCCTGTACCGGCTGCAGACGAGAGAATTACGTACTGGGTCGAGAGCATAACTACAGCAAACATGTCAGCCCGCAGTGACGTCCCTTCCGACGAAGGCATCCTCGGCGAGTCTGCCTACGAGTTCATCGATACTGACGAAGAGAGTCGTGACGATAATGCCACAGAGTCCGTTGCTTCGACTGACTATGGACGCCCAGACGATGTTGCTAGTCTCGCAGATACCGAGGGAGAAGAGAGCGGAGATGAGGATATACAAGGCACATCGTCGACTCCAGCTCTTCCAGGTCATGACCACACTGTCGAACAAGCCTTCAATACTCCCACAATAGGCCGCAGTTCTGCAGTTCTACTCGACGATCTTGACAAACCTCTCACTCAGTCTATCGAATTCGAAGAACCATCCAATCTTGGTGCGGAGACGGTCTCGGTCAAACACACAGTTACAGACCTCAGCGAGGAGCAAACGGCGAATGCTCTCAAGGGCATGTCTTTCGAAGACCAACCAAAGCGTGTCGTTGTCACAATCCGCCAGACGATGACCAAGCAAGGTCTTTCAACTCGGGATCCTCTTCGAATCCTATACGTTGGTAGCCACTCGGCCAAGCAAGATATAATTCACAAGATTGCCAGCTCCGTCACTGCTTCCGTGGAGGGTGGCAAGCATGCACAACGCCTTCGCCAGTCTACCTCTCAACTCTACAATGTTGTCCCGGTATCTGCCTTTGGTACCGAGCGAACTCCCGAGATCGAGCTTATGCACTCTTCTGGATATCAGATCAAGGTTGAGGACTGCACATTCGCACAGAATCTAAAGTTCGAGGATGTCCCAGAGAAGCCGGATGTGATCAAGTTGATTCTTGACGATAACTTCGCGTATCACTCTGTTCCCGAGGGACAAGGCTTCATTGTCGAGCCTTACTGGGACCTCCCACACGTGGCAGTCTTCTACTGTTCCGATGGAGATAGCATCGAGGCACGAAGAACAAGAACCATTGCTAGAAAGTTCATGAGCCGACATTCTATCCCTTCGATCGTTATCTCACACAAGCAACTCTTCGAGCGAGGACAGTGCATGTCACTGGACCAGCACTCTATCCATATGTGCTTGGAGTCCAGAGATCCAAACGGAAGAGGAAACATCATCCACCAGAGACTCCCAATCGATTTGGCCTCATTTTTGAACATTGACGCACGCCAGATGAACAGAAACCTTGCATATCTCACTGGTCTCCATGAGCCTCTTGAAAATGCTACTGCTCAGAATGTGATTAAGAAGGCGAATTCTAGTCTCACGGACCCGCAAGACGTGGAGAAGACTTCCTATAGCCTTGCTGATAGCGTCAATTTCATCCGCAATCGAAATGGAGCTGCATTGTGGAGAGCTATCATGCCTGTTGGAGTTCTGATTTTGAGCGTCTTCTTCGCTGTCCTCACCGGTATTCCAAGCTACCGCTTCTCTCGAGGTACTTCTGCTCCAGCCATTTCGATCAATAGCAAGATCATGCCCGCGGTCTCTATATCATCAACTGCCTCCTTGACCTCATCAGCCGCTCCACCAAGCATCACATCTGTCGCCACAAGTCTAGTAGCCAAGACATCAGTCAAAACTGTCACAGTCACACAATCGATTGCCTTGGCGCCTGGACCAAATAGCCTGGCCGTCGTCCCTTCAATGGAAATTGGAAAGGTTCCAACACCTGCTCCTTCGACTAAGTCAGCCAACAAGTCTTATGTATGCACAACCGAGTTGTTAGGAGATAGAGAGATTTTGATCCGTATCCCATCAGCTACCAAACTCAGCTGGCTCGCTAAGGAAGCGATGTCTGTCAATATTACACGAAATAATGTCACGGTCGATACAGAGAGAGCTTATAGCTCTGACGAAGGGATTGTACTTCTTCTACCTAAGAAGGATGCATACGGAGTTCTCAACATCTCTATCATCACTACGAAGAAGCCAAGAGTTAACGAGACTTTCCAGGTTGACTTTGGGTCTACGGCATCTTGGCAATCGCTCTTGAGCAAGCTTTCGACTTTCTTGCCACAAGATACCATTCTTGATTCCCAGCTGTTCTCCCGCCTTTTCCAACCCGCTGAACACCTGGCCGAAGATACTCTCCAGCAACTCCAGTCAGCTGTGCACCAACTTGAAGCAGCGAGAAAAGCAGCAATAGACCAGGCTGCCTCAGCCGGCGAGGGTCTAACCGGAGTAGCCAAATCCTTGTCCCTCGAAGCCGCTAAGCGCTCTGCTATTATGGCAAAGGAGGCTGGCATTCAGCTTGCTGAGCTCAGAGAAATGATTTCTAAGAAGTTCGACTCCGCTCAGGACATCCGAGAGCCATTGGACGAAGGGTTGATCAAGGCTCAAATTCAATCCAAGCTTCTGTGGTTGAAGCTTCAGGGAAAGGATGCCGAGTATCAAGAATATCAGCGACGGGCTTCAATAATGACGCGTGGCAAGCCTGAAAAGTCTCGAAAGGCTCAGAAGGCTGCTGCTGCAGAGAAGAAGAGGGCTGACCGGATGGCACACAAAGCTGCTAAGAAGGTTGCTCGCAAGGCAGCAAAGAAGGCACGAACGTGAGCCACGAGCATTTGAGTTTCTGTTTTTCGGGGTTGTTGGGGCGTATCAGCAAGCATCTTTTCTCTTTTGACTGGTAGGGTGGGAGGATTCTCGTATTCTTGACGGAAGGAGTTGCTATGATTCAGCGAGGTATGGGGTAAGGATATGGGAACTGGGAACTCCAGCGCATGGCTTTGGGAATTGGACGGGTATGGTATCTCGAGGATTGCACCACATTTCGAGTTTAGCCTGGCCTCCAGACTGGGGCTAGGGCAATGAGTATGGATGGTACTGGTGTACTGGTCTAACATAGTTTTCTTTACTTATTGCAACATACCCTTGGGACTGATGGAATTCTCAATTGTTTGTGATTTGTGATTGATATTTCTGAAGGTGCCCGTAAGACGCGCGCTATCCTCCATAGCGCCGTGCCATGTCTTAAATATCCACAAGAAAATAATAGCCTTCAAGTGAATAGCAACGATTAAAAACGTCTGATGTCCTTACCGAAACCAGAAAGTACCAGATATCTACCTCACAGTAGCAGGAGTACTATGCTTCACATGACCTCAAACAAGAAACAATCCAACCATCAATTCTTATCCCGCGACAGTGGCTCAGCGGTAAGGAAAACTATACCCAGATTGAAGGGGGTGCGTATTCGGAAGACTGGGGCCTTACATATATTGTAATTGCTTGGATAGCTAGGGCGCTGACGTTCTCTGGAATGAAGCAACTTCGCTCACTTCCTTCCCAGGGTAGGTTCGGGTCCTACGACCTCTAACATGGTTGCGCTCTTTATTTTTTTACTTCTTTCTGAGTTCTTCTCTATGTGACACGCGTTTAATCTGTCCTAATTGGAGGCTTGCAAACTGGAGTGCTCCATGTAGGGGGAACTTGCTGTTTACTTCTTTAGCGAGGAAGGGCACGCCAAGACTAAGGAGGAGAGAAGGGAAGCAAGCTTCAAGCAGATTTGCTTTCCGAACTTGAGGTGAGACACCAAGACCTCTTTTTACGTGCTATCTAAGCTTCACTTTTTTGTATTGGCCAGCGTAGAAGAAAGAATACCGCAGGACTTGGTCTACTTCGATGAAGGCATGATTCGGAAACTTAGGAGTCAATTGTTGCTGCGTGCAAGTCTAGTGCTGCTAATTCCAATCCGAGTCGCTCTGAAATCTCGGAGATCACCAATGTAGAATTGTCTATTCGTATTATTTCGGGTAGAACTCAAGAACAATAGGTACCTACCATCATCCTAGACCCAGATTCCGTCTTCCACCAACCAGCCAGCGTCCGAGCCGTCGTCTCATCAAAGACCTATCCCAGCATTCCCTCCGCTTGTAGTTGGGCCTGACTGTCCCCTTCGTTCTCTGGTAGCCGCGTTATCGCCCTGCTTCCGTTTTTTGATTCGTAATTCCCGTCTTCGTATCCGTTTCTGGGCTCCATTGTACCTCGCCATCTCTGTATCTGCTCCCTCTCACGAAACTCTTCTAAAGGTACGAGGTCTCGACCTGTTTTCTCTAATAATGACATGAGATGCTGGTCAAGAATCGAGCTATTTGGTGCGTTCTTCGCATCGACCGCGTTCACAGCAAGAAGTAAGAATGCGCGAAGATTGCATTTGCGACGTTACCTGCATCCCAAAGCATGCCAGACTCGAAAGGACATTGCAGAAGCTCTAGTATTCTTCCAAGTGGCCATGCAATTTCGGAAGGGAATATACACTGGGACACTTTCTGAGTGTCGATGATATACAACGGATGTAGATCAATTTTGGCAGCTTCCAGCATCGCGATACCTCCATCGGATCGTCCGCCTTCACTATGAACGACGAGGATGGTGTCACGGTTCTTAACTAATCCGTGGATTTTCTGGCGAAGACTATCGAGAGTAACATATTCGCATTGGCTGGGCGACTTGAAACAGAACCGCCATGAATTTTGGTTGAAGTGTTTCTCTGAGCCGAGGGAGAAAGCGTGAGTAGTAAGTGATGATTCATGATGCGGGTTTGTGGTGGAAGTATTTGCGAGGCTTCGAGGGTCTAGTATGGATAGCCCGACTTGATTGATTTCTTTTGTTTTTGAACGATGTTTAGGGCCGCATTTGACGTGCAGACTGATGATTAGTAGGTCTTCGAAAGAGGATTGAGTTGGGTGTTGTCCTTGATCCGTTGCGAGAGAATTAGTGATACTCTCTTTAGTACGAAAAGGTGGAGATTGAAAGTCTGACGGAGGAGATCTAGATGCTCTTGTATGGAGCCTCCAGAAGACATGGTGAAGTTGGGGCCACGGGTTTGTTGAGGAGTGTTGCTTCCGTGGACAGTGGATGGAGGTGAAGCGAGTACAACAGAAGCTCGGTGTATCAGGTTTGCTCTGTTGAAAGATTCGTGTTCGACAGTTTGATTGAAATAGTTGTAGAAAAATCATGCTCACACTTAGAGAAAGACGGTTCAAGGGGTAGCTTGGTATTTACTCCAGGTACAGGCGCAAGCGAGAACCTTCACTAAGATTAGTCTACAGTTTTAAGATCGAGTATTAAAGTGCAAATCAGTGGAGCTTCGAAAACACGAAGAATTGTGCTGCATTAGATATGTTGAAAAATTAGGGTAAATAATTGTGACTTTACCTAGGCTTTGAGAGCTTCTGGGAGTGCCGATTACGTAAGATACGGGGACGGGACCAGACCAGCAGACCATGCTACTCCTTTTCTCTTGATGCACAGTCAATTCCTTGGACTGATGGAACCTTACCATCATCATCACCGTATCCTTGCTTCTCATCCCATCGAGAATCTATGAGCAAGTTGCTTCACTGTGGCTGGGTGCGCGCTAGCCTCATGATATTCAGTGTGGCAGTGAGTCAGGCCGAAGCCAGCAAGCAAGCCTCGAGCTGAGCCTCCGCCTTCCAGCCAATCGGCTCGAAAGTAAACAAAATAACGACGCCTTAAGACGAGAACTTACCTACTCAGATCTTCGTTTATCATGCGCATCTATTTTCTAATGTGTATATAATCCAAGGTGCAACCGCTCAGCCATTGATTATCCCATCACCTGAAGGAAACCATTGATATGCTTCTCCAACAAACATACATACAAGCCAATTTATCTTCGTTCAAATCACGGCAAGCTTTTAGTCTCGAATAGTGCTCTGGGAGAGGAAAAATGTCGACACCAAATGAGCCATCCTCGTCAAGCTCCCTGACGCTCTCCCATATGGATTTGCCTGGTGAGCCAGGACGAGGACCACGAGCGATTCATGTCTTCCACAACATTCTTTCAGCGCAAGAATGTCAAGAAATCATTGGGTCGCACACAGACCTTATCCCTGCAAACGTCACTACCGAAACAATCAGGGATAGACAAATGTTCGAGAATGAGGAACTCGGAGCGAGAATCTGGGGGAGAATACAACCCTTCTTCTTGCCTTTAGAACAAGAGAAGCCGCAGAAACGGGATGGTGAGGGAGCACAAGAGGATACTTTTGATAGTATCGAAGGAATTATTGAAGATAAAGACAAAGACATCTGGAAAGTCTCGGGACTTAATGAGCGCTGGAGACTTTCGAGATACGGTCTGGGTATGACTGCTCTTCTCTCCACACATTCTCCTAATTGCTACTTGTTCTCAGATCACATACTTGCCCTTAAACAAAGAGATGTCAGCTGAAACCGAATCCTAGGCGGCAAATTCTCTCCACATATGGACGGTCGTCGTCTCGCTTCCATCAACTCGCAAGCATTCTATACAATAAACATCTACCTAAACACCGTCCCTGATGGATGTGGAGGCGCGACTCGTTTCTTCTCCAGTAGCAAAGAGATCGTGACAAAAGTCAGACCGACCCTCGGTACAGCCATCATCTTCCGCGACGACATTTGGCATGATGGAGAGGTCCTCAGCTGCCCCTCGGACGATTCCTCGTCTTACCAGCCAGTGAAGTACCTCCTTCGAACCGACATTATGTTCGACCGTGCTGATCCTATCCCGCTCTCTTCCTTTCAATCGTCCGGGGACGGGTCAGGAATAGAGAACTTTGAGGAATGGTGCAAGGGTAAGTGTTGGGGTAGTGATAGAGAGATGATGGGAAGGAAAGCGTTGGCTGTTGCCGAGGGATTGGAAGATGCGGGGGTGGATGGAATGGAGGTTGTGAGGTGGTATAAGAAGGCTTGGAGGCTTTGGCCTGCATTGGAGTTTGAGGGAAGTGGTGGAGGAGCAGCCTGAAAGGCAGGGGGAGCAAAAATGAGAGTCTTAATGGATGAAGTGAAGAAACGCGAAGCAAAATACGTCGGCAAACCATAAATTACACAAGACAATGAGGAGTACTTTTGGTTTGAAATAGAGGCTCCGACTGGGTGCGACTTTGTCGTCCGTCGGATTGGAACAGTGCTGATTCGACGACCCAGCTTTGTTTCGTCTGTTCGAATTTTCTATCCACTCGAATATACTCTACTTTTGAAGAAAAGTTTGAAATGCCATCTCTTACCTTGACTCTGCCGAACCAGTCCCTTCATAAGGAAACAGCCAAAAGGACTCAGAGTCAGTGTTAGACCGCCTTTCAAATACCAGAAGTGCCTCAACTGGCAATGACCTCGTACAAACCCTCAATCCACCCACTGTCGCTGCTCCAAGTTGTCCGGAGTCAGAGTACGTACACGCTCATTTCCCTTTCGATCTCCGACGCTGGACTGGTCGGGCGTCTGGGGGTGGAGACGACATTTGATGTTCACTGAATTAACATCTTTATACGATATACGATATTTATTCGTCCGATCGGATGAGTACTTTGCTTACTCCAGCCAAAGTCAAACTAAGCTAAACTCAGTACTTACCAGTCCTCTCGTCTTGCAATGCATCGATGTTGATCCCTGTACAATTGTACATATTGGTGCTCAACGCCACCTTTACAAGAGCAGACTAAGCAGCTCTACAGGGTGATCACCGGCACTTGTAGGAAACAAGCAGGTGCGCCAACACTGCCAAGCAGAAACGGAAATTTCGAAACGCACCAACATGACGACGAGGAAGGGGGGGTCCTTCCGAAATCAGCGTCGTCCGAACAATTGCAACACCCCTGAGAAGCTTCAGGTTCCTTACATTTGCCCCATCCATACCATGTATCCGAGACGGCGTGCAGGCAGACGTGGGTATTCGCCAAGAGGCTCAAAAGATGTAAACATATTGCTGCAGCATGGTTTTTCCGGCCTAGGAAACGGATGCAGGAGGAGTTGCGGCTGTATAAAGTGATGTTTCCTGTCGCTATTCCGGTCATTGAACCAGTACCACTTCTCTGCAACAGTCCATCCCACACTATTTTTCATATCCTGGGCTGATCAATTTGGCCTCTGACTTCAATCTGAATTTGATCATCATGAAGAGATTCGCATCTGCTTTGGGTCTGGCAGCTACTGTCAGTGCTGCAGGAAATTGCCCAACGCCAAGACTTTCTGTTCAAGGGGCCGACACCATCCTTTTGAGGAATTATGCTTCGGGTCTGAGGAATGGCGCGCCATACGTGAATTATGAGCATGGCGTTGGATGGAGAGCACTGGAGATGGTTTATAACAGCACAGGTGAAGCCAAGTACCTTGATCATATCAAGACCGGTGCCGATCAGGTCGTTACTGCGGATGGTGGGTTGAATGATTATGATTTGGATTATTACACTCTGGATGATGTCAGAATTGGAGAGTCTCTGATCTACTTGTGAGTATACCTACAAGTTACAAGACTGGGACATTACTTACAGAAACCCGAAGGCACAAGGAGACTGGAGAGACGAAGTACAAAGGTGCCGCAGATCTCCTCAGAAGTCAACTTCAGACAAATCCTCGCAATCCCGAGGGTGGGTTCTGGCACCGTTCAACATACCCAAATCAAATGTGGCTTGATGGTTTGTACATGGTCTCACCCTTCTACACCCATCACACAGCATATTATGCTCCAGATAATACCACGGCCTTCGATGACATTGTGAAGCAGTTTACTCTCACTCACACAAATTGCGTCAATTCCAACGCCAGCCAGACCGGTCTCTTGAAGCACGGCTACGACTCCAGCCGCACCGCAGTCTGGGCGGATGAAGCCACAGGCGCCAGTCCTGAAGTCTGGAACAGGGCTTTGGGTTGGTACGTTATTGCCATCGTCGACGTTCTGGACTACCTGCCAGCATCGCACCCAGGCGTTGCAACACTCAAGGCGATCCTCGAGGAGAACATCGCGGCTATCAAGAAGGCTGTTGATGCCGACTCCAAGATGTGGTGGCTGGTGATGGGGTGGCCCAACCGTGAGAAAAACTACATTGAGAGTAGTGGCAGTGCGATGTTCATCTATGCCATTCTGAAGGGTATTCGGATGGGGTATCTGGACAGCGCGACGTACCTGGAGACTGCTACGGTAGGGTACGAGAAGCTGGTTGAGAGGTTCGTTACGGTCAATGCTGATGGAGGATTGGATTGGGCTGGTACGGTCAGTGTGGGTAGTCTGAGCGGGAATGGAGATTATGATGTGAGTTTCGGATACCTTTCTCTTGCTCACTCGGGCTGTGAGAGATGAAAGTTACTGATTGGTGTTGTAGTATTATGTCTCTGTTGCGCTCTCAACGAATGACTTGAAAGGTCTAGGACCCTTCATCTTTGCCAGTGTTGAGTATGAGAAAGCTGTGTGCTAGAGGGAGGTCCAAGGTGGGTTTGAAGTCAGACTGGAAGCAAGTTACGAGGTTGTGAAACTGTTTGATGTGTTGGTTGAATGGGTTGGTGTTGTAAATATGTTCCCTTCTTTAGATTCAGATGATGATAAGCTGTAAGCTGGTATCAAGAAGATTTATGTCGCCGACCTGGTGAATGAGAATGTAGTGCTGTCGTCGATTACTGAACATGTCGTTGGTTCTGCTTCGCTTATTGTTTATATATCACTAAACAATGCAAGAAAGAGAACCTCCTTAGCCGAAGGATAGAAACAAAGATCAATATCTACATGGAAATGTCAACTTTACTTTTAGGCTTCTCTCATTTGCGGGCCCGAATGTACCTAGGTACTTCTCGAGATCACACGGGACGAATCTCTTTGTCGGTGACCTGGCTGTTGTACTACCAACTGGAGCTACTGAGAGTAAGCGGCAATTCTGTACCTAATGATAAGCAGAAGAGTAGCGAGAGTGGGAGGCTCAGAGAAGTCTATCTCGCAGTTGCCAGTTCTGACAAATTTGTCTTCACGAACTCCAGTCTATGATGGCGATGGCCCAGAAGACGTGTCGCTAAAACCAGCGGACCGCCCCGAAGCCTCAGGGACTTTATTCATTACCAGAAACTGACTTTACTATACTAACTTTTGGGCTGGGAACTTTGCTTACTCCATCGGTTGCATTAAATCACAAAAAATAGAAAATAAATAGCCAGGAGCCGAATGGTAACCAGTAAAGCATTGAACCGTGACCAGAACTTTAAATAGTAAATATTGACATGGAACTTTCAGGGGTACGCACCCCTCTACGGATGCCGATAAGCTCCAAAATGGCGCTAAAAAATTCGGTTAGACAACATCCACACGAGCATGGAGGGGCTCTCAGACAACTCATATTCTCGAACACCACCTCATCTTGCAACCACAACATCTTTCAGTCAAGATCGCAGTCCTTCCAACCCAAAAAGAACAGTACATATTCCATTACAGTACCTATCATAACCAACATGGCCGACGCCACCACCGAACCCAAGGTTGCTCCAGCGGAGACTGAGAAGCCCCTCCAGGTTGAGGCAAAGGATGAAGCTCCAAAGGAGACTCCACCGGTATGCGCCATCAGTCCCTCAATGTATCTCGGGTCTGAATGGAGCTTCGAAGCTGACTATGATAGACCTTGACCGAGCAGGCCTCCAGCGCAGCTTCTGCTGCTGCCACAACGGCCACGACCGCTGCTTCGAACGTCGCTGATAACGTCTTTTCTATGTTCGGAGGAGGAGCCAAGAAGGAGAAGGTTGAGGATGAGGACCGTGGAGAGAATTCTGGATCTGCAAAAGCCCAGAAGGCTGCCGCTGCTGAGGAGAACCCAGAGGTACATGAGATTCCGAATCAAGGCAAACAAACAAACAAAATCAAGAACTAATGTCTGGCGCGTAGGAGGAAGCCCCAGAATCCGAGGATGTCCACTTCGAACCTGTCATTCGTCTCACCGAGAAAGTCGACGTCAAGACCAACGAGGAGCTCGAGGAGCAGACCTTCAAGATGCGCGCCAAGCTCTTCAAGTTTGTCCGTGAGTCTAATGAGTGGAAGGAGCGCGGAACTGGTGATGTTAGACTGTTGAAGCACAAGGAGAACGGCAAGACAAGATTGGTCATGCGCAGAGATAAGACTTTGAAGGTCTGCGCCAACCACTACGGTATGCTTTCGATCTCGATGGGGTTGGTGGATATGTGCTGACGGTATATAATAGTTGTCCCAGAGATGAAGCTCTCTCCCAACGTTGGAAGTGACCGCAGCTGGGTGTGGAACGCTGCTGCTGATGTTAGTGAGGGTGAACCAGAGGCGCAAACTCTTGCTATCCGATTTGCCAACTCTGAGAGTAATGCCACCGTCTTCCCCCTCTCGGGTTCGATGCTAACAGATCTTGTAGACGCAAACCTCTTTAAGGAGGCATTCATCAAGGCTCAACAGGAGAACGAGGCTCTGTTCAACTCCGCTTCTTAATCGAATACGTGGCACTGGAACATTTGAAGACCTCTGGATTTGATCGCGAAACACAGCACAGCACAGCATAGACCCCCCAATTCACGACAGTTACGAAAACACCCCCCTTTACAACTTCATTTCCCACGATCAACACCCCCATAAGCGCGATGCTTTTTTCAAGCAATCTTTGGTATCACCGAGGGTAGATCTGGACATTTATGGCGGTCTTGGTCTCTTCCGGGCAGCATGATTCGTGGATTGACTATGGTGGAGATACTGAAATTCGGAGGATTGCCCTCAGCCTCAAGGCTACGGCATGATATTGTAGTTAGACTAAATAGCATTCCCTCTTTGTCCCCCCAGTCTTCCACTTCCTCATCCCAAAATGGATCATGATGTGTCTAGGCTTTGATATGAACTCACTCATGTTGTGCTTTCTGGAGAATTCCCAGACTTATGGCGATAGATCAAACTCTTGGCATGCGAACCACAAGCGATTGATTGTTGTCTACCGCAATACAAAGGAGAAGTTCAGCTTGCGAGAAGCTGTTACTTCGAATTCACCATATATATTATGAGATACAAAATTTATTATCTGCTGGTCACTGTCCTGCAACAAGTCAAACGTCGCTAGCGTTGGTCTCTGGCCTTAAGAAAGCTCTCCCGTCCAGCACCACTTGCAACCTGAACTGCTTTCACCCCACCACCCAATTCCGCGCAGAGACGTACCAGGCGCGTCGCAACTCCACTCTCTTCTTGACCACACGCATTCCATCCTTTCCCAACGCCACCCTCTCCAACCTCGAAACACTTTTCAAGATGGTCGCAGATGTCAGTATTATCTTTCCATGGGCTTTTGCGGCTCCTGCGATCCAAAAGGAATTATGTGAACATTAGCTAACAGTTCACAGATCAAGCGTACCGTGAAGCTCATCACGGAGCAGCGCAATATGTACGTGAAGCCCATACAACGCTACAGAATGGCAGAAAGAACTATTGCTGATTCCCCGATGTAGTGACAAGCCTTCTGATGTAGAAGGCTTTCCAATGAAGAGCTGGAATATTGAGGTTTACCTACTTGACGAAGCTGGAAATGAGAAGCCCGCAACCTGCTTCACTAAAGTGGTTTATAACCTTCATCCTTCCTTCGCAAACCCAGTCCAGAGTACGTCCACTCCTAATTCTAGGTCGCATATGCTAATTGCCTGCGTTTGCAGCCTTCCACGAAGCTCCCTTCCGATGCGAAAACGAGGGATGGGGAGAGTTTGACATGACCATCGACCTCTACACCACCGAGAAGGGCGGCAAGAACACCGTTGCACACGACCTGAACTTCGCCAAACCTCGTTATGAGGCCAAGCATACCATCATCTTCAAGAACCCCAACCAGGCGCTGATCAATGCTTTGAAGGATTCCGGTCCCATCCCAGGGGATGAGAATGGGCGCAAGAAGGAGAAGAAGCCGTCTTCGAAGAAGTCTGGTGCTGTCGATATGGAGAAGTTGGCGGAGGCTCTTGTCAAGTTGAATGAGGACGATCTACTTCATGTAGTTCAAATGATCCATGACAACAAGTCGGACGATACATACACCAAGAATGATATTGAGCGTAGGCCACCGAGCACCTGTTTTGCGCAAAGATGACTGACATTTGTACAGAGGGCGAGTTTCACGTTGATCTCTACACCTTACCGGAGACATTGGTCAAGATGCTCTGGGACTTCGTGTCTGCTGCTGGTCGAACCTAGAGTACAACCGTCTCGTCGACTAAGTTTCGTCGAATCTTCTATATTGCAATTCTCATTTGAGTTCGCATGCATAGCAGGCAGGGTTCATGGGGCTTTCGTCTGCTCTCTTTAGGTTAGGAAATGGCGTTATTTGCGATGTGGGCTGGGACTGGCATGATTTCTACATTCTAATCATTCATGAGCTTTCTGGCTGGCGTACAAAGGCGGTGCGCAAACAATCATGGACTGTAACTATGGTGGCGAGGATCCGAGGCACTTCATATTACATGAGTGAAGGATCTGGTTGGGGAGCATGGGCATACCAAATAGCGCTGGCATTTAGGTATTAAGAGCGAACATGCCGTAGCTTTCGTGTCATATTTCGCACCGGGGGTATCTAAAAGCAACATTCTACCAACTGTGCCCGTACTCCTTTGCGCCTTGTGATCCATTGTGATACCTTTCCAACGCCTCAAGAGAGAATGCATATTCATTCGTCATCTCCAAAGCTCAGCTTGATCTTTTTGCCCTTCTTTGCAGACTTGCCCTTCTCCGACTTCTTCTCTGGTTGACTTGGTGCTTTCTTGTCTGCAGGTGCTTTGGCGACTGGTACTTCATCGTCTTCCTCTCCTCCCACAACTTTGCCTGCTTTCCTCTTCTTGCTTGCACCAATAGCAGCAACTTTTTCCTTGCTCTCCTTTCCAGCATCTCCCTTCGCCGCACTCTCCTCCCCCGCCTCAGCCTTCTCGCCGTCCTTGCCCTCTCCCTGGTTCTCCGATCCGGCCTCTCGCGCCTCCCACTCGCTCTTGGTCAATGTCTCTCCGCTACCTTCATCGACGTAGACCGGCTCATCCTCTGCCTCGTCTTCAGCAGTCCGGGCTTTCTTGGGTCTCGCAACAGTGTATTCGTGCCTGCCATCACCGGCATTATTGTTTGCTCTCAGACGTGCGAGGAAAGGCGGTAGGCTGTCATCGTAATGCAGATTCTTGGAAGTTATTTTAGACATGATATCGAGAGGGACGGATCGGCTCGAGTTTCTTTGTATGGTCTCTCCTTGGACGGTAGTTGAGGTTCTTCTACGACCGGTACTTCTGTTCTGACATCCCTGCTGGTACTCGAGAAATTCAAGACCAGCGCTATTCTAGCCGAATTGGCATGTGGTTTGACAGATGAGAATGACGCTGTGAGAGGCTGAAAAAATAACTTGTGAGAGCGAAGAATGATCCAAAGAGCTGATCCGAGTGAGCAGTGGAGGCCAATTCTATCTATGGATACGAGATCCAAGGCTCGAAGCCTTGAAGATTACAAAAAGCAAGATCCAGCCTCGTCCGATATCAAGAGACTACGGGCAATTTCCAATCTTGTCCAATTCGAGATTAGCGGTACAGAATTAGCATCTGCATTGCGTTTCTGGAGAGAAGAGAACGTTGAGATATTGAGGTTGAAGTTCTCTGTTTTGACAGTTTGTTCATACAGAGATCACTTACAGCCACTTCTGATCAATAGACCGTCTGCCCTGTGAAAACCATCTGGTTGTCAAGCAACTTTTTATGTTGTCCGTTGCCCATTCTCATCTGCTGCAGGGGCGGCTCTGCCAAGCACATTTAGCCGATTTTCTAAAGGAGCGAGAACACTCCTATCGCAGAGCAAGCAGAAACGACCTGTCCTATCCTATACTACCACCAGACCTCCCTGCCACAGGCACCGCCCCACGACTATACCGTCTCCCCATCGAATGCCCTATTATCCTCATCTGTCTCCTCCAGCTGTGTGCTGAAGGCGGGCTCCACGATCCGACGCGTCATCGCAGATCCAAAGTACTTCTTTCTCGAGGGCTTCTCCTCCATCCACTCGTTACAAGCGTGGTTCAACATCAGTCGATAGGGTCCTTTCAACACACTCTGTACCTCCTTCGATTCATTCTCGCGCTTCCCAATACTTATTGTAATACAACAACCCTCTGTGGAGTCCATTGACGACCTGGGGCAAGCACCCCCTATAACGAATATTTCCCCCAACAAACCGCGAACACATCCGGACCAATGGGTTTCGTACAGAGAGTCCTCAAGAGGATTCCATCTTCATCGCAGCCTACGCCTCCTCTCGACGAGGTCAAGACGAGGCCGAAGACCAGCTCCAGACTGGCATTCTTCCGGCGGCCGTTGAGATTAAAGGGCAACTCCAGCATTTCGATACCTCTCGGCGTTGTTCTCCTGTTTCCATGCATCGTTGTAGTATTGATATTGGTGCTTTTCGTGCGACATCCCAAATCTGGAGTTGGGATCTTAATGCCCGCTGGAGCACCACCAGCCATCAGGTATGCGACCCTCTTCCTAATTGAGCTCTGGCGAAGCTAATGGATGTGTTTCTTTCAGGAAAATTAGTGAAGACCATGATAAGGTCTTTGTAACAGGATGTCTAGAGCCGGATACCTCGAAACCGAGAGCGAATGCGGCGTTTGTGGTATTGGCAAGAAATAAGGAGTTGGATGGTGTCATCCAATCTGTCAAGTCTATTGAGCGACATTTCAACCGATGGTATCATTACCCATACGTCTTTCTTAACGATGCGGAGTTCAACTCGACATTCAAGGAGACGATCCAGAATTATACAAGTGGCACTGTGGAGTTCGGATCCATCGATCCCAAGATGTGGGGATTCCCAGACTGGATCGACCCTAAGGTTGCAAAGGAGGGTATCGCCAAGCAAGGAGACGCTGCTATTATGTACGGTGGAATGGAGAGTTACCACGCCATGTGCAGATTCTATTCCGGGTATGTACAGCTGGTCAAGGTGGTGACAGACGATGCTGACAAATGTGATAGATTTTTCTACAAGCATGAGCTTTTGCAAAAGTACGAGTGGTACTGGCGTCTGGAGCCAGAGATCAAGTATTTCTGCGACATTACTTAGTATGTCATTTTCCTGAGTTCCTTCTTCCACCCAACTAACACATTACAGTGATCCGTTCTTGAAGATGATCGAAACGAATAAGACCTATGGATTCACCATTGCCGTCAAGGAATTGAAGGAGACTGTACCAAATATCTTCAGATATGCCTCCGCATACAAGCGAATCAACAATCTGACCTCCCAGGGCCTGTGGGAGATGTTTGTTGAGCCACAACCTGAAGAAAAGAAGGAGCCTGAAGATTCCAAGCATGCTCTCCCTGAAGAGATCCTCCGTGGTGACCCATCTCGTGCCTCGCTTCCAGATATCGACCCGGAGACAATGGAGGGAGAGAAATACAACATGTGTCATTTCTGGTCGAATTTCGAGATTGCAAAACTGAGTTGGTTCAGAAGTAAGGAATATGAAGATTTCTTCCAGATGATGGACCGCAGTGGAGGTTTTTGGATGGAGCGGGTAAGTGCAACTGACAAGGTTGGACTGATTTGTGCTAATGATCTTATAGTGGGGAGATGCACCCATTCATTCACTTGCTGCCGGAGCACTACTGGCCACCCGAGATATTCATTACTTCCGAGACTTCGGTTACAGACATACCACCATCCAGCATTGTCCAGCGAATGCCCCTGCACGCCAATTGCCTCGTATTCCGTTCCTAGAAACCACTACCACAGACGAGAAGAAGAGAAGAGAAGAAGACGAGTACTGGGACTCATGGGATGCGGTCAAGGAGAACGGCGTAGGCTGCAGGTGTAGATGCGACACGGATATTGTGGATGTTGAAGGCAAGCAAGGCTCATGCTTAGCCGAATGGGTGGACGTAGCTGGTGGATGGGCCAGTCCTTGATCATATTTGCGAAACGAAAGAACATAGACGGTGACAGTGGAGTGAGCGTCCTGGCTGGCCTTGCCGGTCAGCACCCGGTTCGGCGAATGGGCTAGACGGTATTGGTTGCATGACTACACATCATTGAGAAAGGGACGCCCGGTCCCCAACTTGTATTCAAAGGGTATGCATTATGGCGTTTTCTGGGATGTGGACTTCTATATGCCAATGTGAAAATATGTTTGATCACTTTGTGCTCTTATCTTTCCCCGTCACATTAAGAGGCCCATCAAGAACAGTGAAGTTTTTGACACGATTCTATCATCCCAAACCGAGAAGTGCCACCAGTGATGTCTCAATTGCCTTTCGCGCCTTTTAATTTTTGCTTTCACAGCTCGTGTAATTTGCTTTTACGTACAAATTGCATTATTGGGTATCAGGACAGGCTCCTCATTTTGATTCGTTAATTTCATGACCGGTTTTCGATACTATGCTTCACTACATGGGTCATTTCATCATCAATCATCATGTGGTTGATTTCATCCACACTTCTTGTTGTCCCCAACCTGGATGCTGGGGCGGCGTCGCCCTACCCTCGTACTCAGTCAAAACCACACCTTCATCTTCCTCAAAGCTGCAAGGGATCACGTCTGCAGACCAATCCGGCTTCTCAACTTCCCTCGCTATTTGTTCGTACGGACGCCATCCACTACAGAAGCCACCTAATTAGTGCCGAATTCACTCTGCAACGGGGGAAAAACTGGAGGAGATGCTCACATCTGCTCCATAGGCCATTGAATCAGTGGGCGGTGTTCGGCATCCAGCAGGCCATGAACTTGGGCTATCAGACGCATGCCCCATCCCTCTAGCCACCAGAACAAGTCCACCTTCTTGAAGAGGACGCATCCGTACCCAAGAATCACCAAGGCTTCTTGTCGTTGTGCTTTTAGCAGGGAGTGAAACTCGCGTGGTGTCCCGAAGATCCAGAGGAAGAGGTCTGATGGCTCACATTTGCCAGATGGAGCCCTGGGCCACCGCTTAGTTCATCTGGGTATAGATTTTGGGTAGGATACCCACTCACCGATCCATACTGTTGAATGATTTTTCAAGCTCCGTTATGGTGCTGTCATACACCACTGCTTCGTTCGAGTCGTGTGTTCTTGCTGAGACTGCTTTGCGTAAGTCGTCGAGGTGTTTTACTCCTGTTTGCTGCCATAAGTTCTCGCGGTCGTCTCCTCCTCGTAGCATTGGCGCTACAGGACCAGCACATAATGAGTTGTACGAGGTGAATGTGATAGTGTTAAGGCCCCTGAGTGTGAAAAGCCAGCTGACGTCTTGCGGCTCTTCAACTTCTGGTTTGGTGAAGCTGCCTGTCTGGGCGAATTTATGGACTTGGATCTCTAGTCAGCGCGGTCTTCCAACAGAGAGAACTTTTTGAACCGACTGTGGTTGATGATCTCGAACAAAAGGAGAGCTGAGCAGTTATCTGAGGTAATTTTGCACAGCTGTCCTGCTGCTTCTTGCAAGGCAGTATGATACTGCCTTTCTGCATAATGAGCATAGATATCCTTCTGAGCATAGATATCCTTCTTGTCTTTTTCATTGCATAGATGCCTCAGTTGAAGAGCGGACAAGGACAACAGACCACGCATGACAAACATATAAGAGAATCCGATCTTGGGTATCTTGATCTTCCACATCGCTCGCTTGGCGGGCTTGTGCGAAACAGAGAGATGGGTTAGGTTGCTGTAGGTGTGCAACATCTCGAGATCGAAAAGGTTGAAATTGGGTATCTGGTTGCAATTGGCTTTGTTTAGAGACACTGCTGTCGCGATCGAGAAATTCGTTAAACTGTAGTCGCGATTTACTTCCGGACAGTTCAGAGGTGTTGAGCAGCGACGAGATGAAGGTGGCGTCTTCTTGTATTGGCATGCTGCGGAGTGCTTTATGCAGTTCAAGCAGCTTGGTTTCTCCTCTCCGCACTAATATCTGTATTAAGTACTGTTGAAAGTCTCTGTACGATGGGAATTTTTTCTCACCTTGACTTTACGCCTCTTGCAAACCATGCACCCAGCTCTTGAGATCCTACGTGCATGTTGCAAGATCATAGATGGCTCATTGCTCGTCTCTCTGAAGGGCCGTGACATTGTGTTGCCGTTCATTATGGCCTGCTACCTCTTGGAATTCAGAATTTGAAGAAACGTCGCTCATCCAGGACAAATATGCTGGCTGGATTTAACCCTTGTTGAATGATCTAGTGCCAACTCTCCGGTCCTGAGACTTTTTTGAACGATATGCTTCTTTAAATTTTGGACAGGAGCAAGGTTTCATATTAAGGTTGGGATATGAAATAGAGTGTGAAGATGCATTTCTTTCCAGAAGCGGGTGAATTTTGAAAGCCAAATCATACAGCGCGACGGTCTGTGAGGTCAGTAAGACGATATGAGATCGGCTCCAGGATTCAAACACGGACGAACGAGCGGGATGGTGATACCAATGGCATCGACATCAACGCTTTGACTTTGTGCACGTCTGGATCTCGCCTCGACTTACTATCCTCCGGATATCCTCACTCGTGATTGATGCGTTTCAATAGGAAGTAAATACTACTCTGGATTGGGTTTCAGCAAGACCTGAGTTTTGGCACTCACTAATAAGGTCTCGACAACAAGTGTTTCCAGAATTTGCCGTCTTGGCAGACACCAAGGAATCCAGCACTAAACTTGCTGTGCAATGAAATGCCTCGATTGCGTAGATCTATCAAAGCGCAAGAGTAAAATTATTACTGGGAAACATGCCAAAAGTTCGCGCTCACTGGGAACATTTTCTCAAGGACGATAGTCGGTGTGTATTTGAGCGATACTTCAATGCTTCTTACCTCCGTTCGCATGCTTGTCTAGAAGGGAAGGACATGTTGAATCGGATATTTCAAGGGCGAACACGAACGAAGTAGAAGTGAAGAGGACTCCGGCTATCATGGTGTCACAGGTTGAGTCGAATATCAGATGAAAACATTGGTTCTGTCCCACATTTGTGCTGTAGTCACGCAATTGGAACGACCCTTCTGGCTGGAGTGGACATGGAAGGGGCCTGCTTAAGTCACTGCCATTATTGGAATGCATTGAAGAAATACTTCTGGATACCTGATGAGCAAATCGTAAGTGCTGAGGGTGTCTAAACTGGAGTGCAAGCCAGTCCAGACTCGGTTCCATTGGCAGTCTCAACCGAGTCCAGGCCGAAAGAGGCAGTTCCTGCTTGATACATCCGCACGTACAGACAACAATAGATCATACATTCATGCTGGAGACCTCTCTTCTTTCAGCAGATGCATATAAGGTCTTGATCTCTAAAAAATCGAACACTTTGACGGATCAGCCTGAACTCAACAATGTTACCGACCACTATACGTAGTGCAGGCCACAGACCCATCTAGGAGGGCTTCGAAGCCTTACCTAGTTAAAACCCTCTGCTCAAAGTCTCAAAGTTATTTAACGATATTTGCATCACGTCAAATTGATGCATTCATTTTGTTGCAGCTCATGCATTGCAATTGCAAATCTGCACTAAGAAGAAGACCAGTTATTATGACTGGTAAGCAGCAGAAGAACTGCCACTCAATAAAGTAAGATTTGTAAACCCCTCTAATGCAAAGACAAGTCAGAAACGCATGCCTCAACTTTCAGATCTCAACAATTCCAAGCATAATTGCTGCACCAAGTCCCAAGCATCATGCCACTTTATCATCCACGAACTAGAGGACTCGTACTCCAACCGCCCAAAGGAAACCAAACCACTACAATCCAGACGAATGCCAAATGATATGATCCCGATCTTCAGAGCCGTGTTTCCTTCCCAAAGTCCAGCGAATGCGTGTGCAAGAATGGTATCTAGTAAGGATAGGTGCGATTTGGGTCAGGAATACAATTTCTCCAGGCCGAATTGACGGAAGTATAGATCTCGATGTAGACGAAAGCAGGAAAGGCGACACCCCAGAATGCCATGAAGAAGATGACCAGGCGGGCATTGTGGTTCTGGTTTCTGCTGGGCTTGTTCCATCGGAAGTGAATGACAATACTGTGCAAGAAGACTGAGGGGAAGGGGTGTCAGCAGTTTTCTCTAGTAATAGGGGGAGGACAGTACCTACACAGCACAGCCATAGCCAGAGGTCCCCGGAGAACAGGTACATGATCACACTTGGTCCAATGAACGCCGTACTCATCGCGATACTTGTCGAACTCGGGCTCGGAGGTATTGTCGTTGCGAGTAGCGTTATCGAGTTTGTCCCAATCAACATGAGCAGGCTCAAGAGCGTCCCGAGAAGCTAGATATTTGACACCATCCACGAGGAATTTGATGGGATTGCCACGGTTGGAGATTGCAGCGCTGGAGGGTGTACTTGTGATTACTTGGGAGCCATTGGTTCGAGTATCGTTGTTGGAAGCGTAGATTGCGGTTGGGCTGATGTTGCTGGGAATGTTGCTGGTGGTGTATGTGCAAGGAATCGCGACGCCACCTTGACCCCAGTAACACATGCCAGTGACTAAAGAAGGCTTTGTATTGACATCAGAGATGTGGACTGTGATCGTGTCTGCCTAGGACTGATCAGCCCCAGTCCTAGAAAGCAAGAAGATTAGGGGATGAGAATACTTACCGGCTTCGTGACAGTGAGAGTGGAGGTGACCAGGTTCGTGGTTGTGATGGTGGTAGTCGGGAGCTCGGAGGACAGAGTGTAGACCGCAGGTATCGTGGTCACGAAGACGCCAGGAGGGAGACCGGAGGAGGTTCTAGTGTAAACCGCGGGAGGGGCGTGGTTCGCAGGAATCGTAGCCAGGAAGACACCAGGTGGGAGTGGAGCAAGAGCTGTTGCAGAGGCCGTGATGGTAGTTACGAGTGTAAGAGGCTCGCCACCTTCGACGTTTGAGAAGATCCGGGTGCTTGTGATAACTCCAGAGCTATCGGCTGGCACAATTGTTTGTTAGCAATATGAAGAAGTGAGAGACTGGAAAATGCTTACCACCAGCGAGCCTTACCAAACCATTCGCAAGTGACAGAGATGTAAGGAGAGTCTTGACGAACATCTTGAGCGACGCTATGGCGACGTCAGCGTTGTTCGTGAGATCGGAACGGCCAGACGAGTTGACTTAGATGTGTGATTGAAGTGGGTTATGCTTCGATCTGTAAGCCTAATTGGTGCACAGAATCAATTGAGACCGGCGGACACCCAGATGGCTTGGCTGCAAATACATGTGTTTGTGATGAGGAGAAGAGGAATATGACTCTACTCACCTTGTTCAGACCGTTTGATTGTGTGTTGAGAAAAGCTAAAAGCACCGCGTCAACAAGGAGTGGTCCGATGAGGCCAAATTTACCTACGATGGGATCACGAATGAGTGATCGTGGGTACGTTAGGAGGGCGCGTCGACGGCAAAGATACAGGGGGTCAAAATGAACGAGGAGGTACTGTTTTGGTTGTTGAGGTTGTTTACATACAGATCGGGCCGCCAATCAGGGTAGAAGCGAGAAGCTAGTCCTGATTTCTTTACCAAATATGTCAAATAACCACAAACTATGACAATAGCGCCAGAGCTAGGTATTGAGCGAGCATAGCTAATTAAAGAGGATATTGACAATATTTGAGCAACGACCTTGGCTCTAAATGGCCGTGCAAGTTGCGAAATCAGGGTCATGGCAAGCCTTCTAGGCATACTCAACATTGCCACCCTTGGTAGACTGCCCCATACTTGATATATGAGATAAGCTACAAAACTGAAGGCACATTGGATGAATCAAGCTGAATTGAGAGCTGCTGCCTCATGCTCACAAGTGTTTGTGGCCGCAGGTTTCTGGCACCGTGCACTTAAATCTTTCAGCTTGCCAATGTCGACAGAATATCTCTAATGCCCAAACAGGTGAATCGCAATGTGCGATTGATAAGAAATTGGATGCTAGCGAGCTCTGTAGCATTGTGATTGTGTCTGAGTGAGATGTCCTGAGGCCATCCGAGGACAGTTCAAAATATATATCCAACAGAAATCTGGGATGGCGAAACAGTACTTCCTGAGTAGAGTAAAACCAAGCACGGCTCCAAACAGTGTCTTGCTACGACTATCAAGACGGTCTCAAATTTCGACACTCTGTGAGAATCCCATTAAGATAAAGTCCGGAATACGAAATCGACATTGAAAGAAATGCAATGTTGCATCCAGATTCGCCGGACTAACGGCATCTGATAAGATTCGCGTTGAAGCACTGTACAAGAACCTGTGCTTGTAATGTCGGGATCCTTTCTCGTGACTTCTGTGTTCTCAAACAGATCAATGAGTGACTAGAGTTGGGTAGAGCAGGTAGATTTACAAGGGATGAAGCAAGTGACAGCTCGCCAGGTAAGCTCTGTGGGTAGCCACTATACCTTGGGCGCCGGATACCTACCTCTTTTCACTCCAATTATTTCAAGAAAGACAGAAGGATAGACGGGAGGAAAGACAGCAATTCAATGGCTCTAGCCAAATTCTGTTCAACTTCTGGCTATGACAGTGTATCTTCTTCCATCTTGAAAGCTGGCCATCGGACGCCCCACATGGGGGCTCAGACTTGAGTTCCTGGAACTGAAGATATCAAAGCACACCGTTTGGTCAACAACCCAGAAATTTTTTGAACTCGCTCAAGATTGTTGAACGGTCATGAAGTGTGGTTGGAACTCAGGGGCTGTCTCGCGTGGCTACACCTGCAGGCTACAGCTGAGAGGCTTGGCATTGGACCCCACTTGCCACTTGAACTCCAGAGCTTCTTAGACCAGCACATTCTTTGTTGACTCTCTCCGACTTGCTCTTGTGCTCAACATAAAATATTCACTTACCGGCAGACCTTGGAAATGGCGTGGCCTTACCCGTGAGAAGGTACGATGCAGCTTTTCCTCTGCTACAACCTTGTTTTTCTGCTAGAGCGTACAGCCTGGAGACGCAACCATCAAGAGCCAGAGGTCTAAGCAGACTGCTGGACTTGACCGACGCAAATTGTATTGATATGCTCCATTGCTAACAAGCTACCAAGTTTGTAGATCCAATGAATGTCCCCAAGACATCTCGAAGCTTCAGCAAACACCACAAAAATGACCGTCCCAAAGTCCACCCTGAAGCCCGCCACCTCCGAGCAGAGCAATACCATGACTAGCATAGATATTGATGGCAATCTGTACCCTTTGATAGAAATACGAAGTACGGGAGATGTGCTGCTAGATGTGCACTTCATGAACGACTCCGAATGCACCAAGTCCATTCCAAAAGATGCTCTTCGCAGCCTCCGAACCAAGCGGCTCCCAATACCATCCCCAAGAATCCTGTACCGAGCCAAGCTCGACACGATCAAGAAGTACTCTGAATACTTCCAGATATTGCTCAAGCCACAATTTGCAGAGGGGATAGAGGTTGCGAAGGCACTTGCAGAGCTTCAGGCATCGAACCAAGATGCAACTAAAATCGAGGCGGACAAATTGCCCCGAGTGAAGATTGTTGATGAGGATGGTGCTACGAAAACTTTTGGTCGGGAGTTGATCTTCAAAGACATGCTGAATATCGTACATGGCAGTGTAAGTACTCTGCCGGCAAGTTGTAAGAGAAGTTCTCTGACTTTAAGCCCAGGATCCTGTGACATCTCCGTTCAATACCCAGTGCATCACCACTCTCATCGTCCTGGCAGACCGTTACGGCTTCATGGCTCCGGTTTCCCGTCATATGCAGAAGACTTTGAATGTCCACAAGTACCCAGTCACACTTGATAAGAACGGCGAGGAAGCTTTAAGGCAGAAGATCCTCATACAGTTCCACACTGATCAGGGCATGCGGTTCACGAATGCTACCAAAGACTTGATTTTACGTGGTTCTTTACGCTGGAGTGACACAGCTGAGAATGGAGCTGAGTACCAAACAATATGGTGGGACTTGCCATATGGACTTGAAGGTAGACTTTCCTAGAAAAACTCCTTGAAAGATCGTTTTAACATAATGTAGTTGAGTTGGCATTTCGTCGTGCTTGTGTTCTCCGGACCATTGCTTCCATCCAAGACCAGTTCTTGCAGATCTATTCATCCAAAGAAAGACAATGCAAATTAGGCTACGATACAAGCTCGAGCTGTGATTCATTCCAGTAAGTAGTGAGAGTGCACCGTGACTTACAAGTCCATGGATATCAGTCCTTTCGAATGATGGAAACATGGCTCGAGTGGTCACTGACTCTGTTCAACAGGCTGGGGGAGATGATCAAATTCCTGACGAAGAAAGGTCTCTTGTCTCTGGTATCCTTCCAAGCCACATCGCCATATGACCCGGACTACGTATGGCCAGAAGCTTACCAAGGGGACATCGAACTACTCATTGGCATTCTCCGACAATGTCCAACGTACCAGATTGACAGCAATCACGGTCATTGCGGACTCCGAACCAAGCTGCTGCCTGCGCTGGACTTCATTCGCACGTGCATCGACACTGGTCTCGGAATCCGCTTATCACGTTCCAAAACTGGCGGACCGGTCTTCGAGTCCTGGATACCTGCAAAGCCTGCGAGCCGTTCGACCGCGAAGAAGGCTGTTTGGGTTGGTAATGGAGAGGACGATGTCAATGTCGCTACGGCTAAACTGAAGCAATTCGATTTTGGACAAGTAAAGCCCAAAATGATGTGGTCTAGTAACGCGGATGCTGGTGTGGAGAGGACACCGAGGGGCCTGTTTACCGCTGAGAAGTGGAATTGGATTACGGAGCCGGAAACGAGTAGTGTAAGGCTTGGGGGTTCTTTTATGACGAGCGTTTCGCGGTAGATGGCTGCGCTACTCGATAGAACATAAGTCCGTTGCTTTCCATCCCAGTTTTGCGAACAGAGAAGGACGGACTCATATGAGAAGGACATCGATAATTTTTACAAGGAGGTAGCATTTCATCGCGAACGAAGCGTGGCAGCTGGGGGAAACGATCACAGCACAAACTCAGGTGATTATGAAGAGACATCTATTTCTGGATTTTTTCAAGGTCGACGTTTTATTCCAGTACGTGCATGTATCATACTATCCTATTCCTCATTCTCCCCATATCGTCATCGATGCGCGCATTAGAAAGATACCATCTTCCAGCTACCATTGTTGAAATCCAAGACAAGATATGAATAAAAGGCGATCGCGAGGGCGATAGGGCATAGCCCAGCCTAGATCTAATATCCACCACTATATCCCGATCCAGGATATCCTCCACCTCCACCTCCGTATGGAGGTTGATGGGGTGGCTGCGGCGGGTATTGGTTACCATACGGAGGCTGCTGGGGCGGGTATTGATTGCCGCCGTATGGTGGCTGTTGTGGAGGACCGCCCTGAGGCCAGTAGCCACCTCCTGGAGGGCCTTGAGGTGGGCCCTGATCATAACCGCCTGGTCCACCATACGAAGGCTGTTGGTGATCAGGTGGATATGGGGCGTTCGAAGGCGGGTATGGGGGACCTCCTCCTCCCGGTAAAGGCGGGTTCGAAGGGTAGGGAGCATTCTGTCCATATCCACCTGTTGGGCCTTGGTGGTAAGGAGGATTGTTGTAATCCTGTTGGTAGTTGCCAGGTGGTGGACCTCCCTGGTAGCTTCCTTGCGAAGGGTTCGGAGCCAGATAACCCCCTTGAGAGGAGGTCGGTCGGTTGTAGCCTGAGCTGCCCGGTCGAGGGAGATTCTGATAGCCGAAATTTGGGGATTGGTGAGGCATGCCGGGAGTGCTTGATTGAGGTGATGGGGCGCCCATGTAGGAATATGCTGCGTTAACATCTTGGCCTTCCATGGCTCCTAGATCACGGCTGCGTATCTCAGTCCAAATGGAACCGGAGGTCTTGCCGTGGCCGCCAAGAGCACCGTGGTCGTGCAAGTCTCTTGAACCTGTTGACCCGCCAGACTCCTTGTGGTTGCGGCCAGCCTTGACAGAAGCCGAACTGAGGATGTGGTTGAGCTGTCCACGGTCAGGTTGCTCGTCAACCCATTTTCGGACAGTGTTGAACATGTTGCGGTGAAGCTCGCAGTGTTCGTCACGAATAGCTGGGTGGTGGAAAGTGCGGAGAATATCTCTCATAACCTCGTCGACGGAGATTCCTGGGTTTTCCCATGCGTACAGAACACGACTGTTGTTGTCAATTATCTAGACTAGGAATTGGGGAAGGAGGCTGACTCACGGCGTAACATATTGCAAGATTGTCGTTGCAACACGACCGGCAACTCCATTCAATTTGTTGGAGAAATGGTCCTTGGAGAGCATGGAATGTGTCGGATTGGTGCAGTGGGCATCATTCCAAGGCTCGAATTGAGAGTTGGCACTATTGCGAGTTAGCGACACGGGATGTTGTAAAGAGAAGGTGGCACTTACCTAGCTTCAACAACAGTTGAGGATCCCTCCTTCAAAGACTTTGAGACAGCATCAATGATGGGTCTGATGAATGGTGAAAGCAGCGATAGGATGAAGACTGTGAGGGTCTCGCTAATCTTCTCAACCAGAGACTCCAAGCCTGGGATCTTGGCAATCGTGGCACTGATTGCCTTTACAACTCTATCTCTGAATTCCAAGATCGGGTAAATCTGCTTTGCAGTCTTGAGTGGATCAAAGCTCTCACTCATTCCAGGAATTTGATTGCCAGAATGACCCAAATGTGATCCTGGGGGCGCCGCGAAGGAAGTTTCGACGCTGCTTCGCTTCAAAGTATTCTGATACTCCTGTTCGGCCGACTGCTCCTGCAAACCTCTAGCCGTCGAAGCAAGTCCACTGCCCATACCTGGAACTTGAGACAGAAGACTAGTGAAGTCATTTCCACCCCCAGAGCCAAAAAGTCCCCGTTGGCCAGTGCCACCACCGGCTTGTGCTTGCTCCGCTCCCTTGAGAGCTAAATCCATTTCCTCGACCTCAGTCTGCGTGAAATGGTCGGTTGCTTCACCGAGAACGGAGTGTAGGAAGTCCACAGCTCCGAAAGTACCGGTTACGAGAGGGTATACATGGTGTCCTCGAATGTTAATTTCCGCGGCAACGCCACAGTGTGGGAACACATCCCGATAGCCCAACTCACGGAGTGCAAGCTCACAATAGTTCGTGTGAGCACCAAAGTCCCTGTATCGTTAGCACATAAATGAGGATTGAAATCACTCTACTCACTCCAGACAATGAAGGGCTTGCCCAAGACAGCTGTGAAAGGTTCAGTAGCCGAACATGCGGAAAGTGACAATGGAAACATACCGAAGGGCTTCACACAAGTCGGCTTCCTTACCCTTTGAATTTCCAGAGCCGTTTGTGTAAAGTCTTCCAAAGTGTATACTTCTCTGGAGACTGAAGCGAACATAACCACTTGAGGTAGCCCAGCCACCACTTTCGTTGGCGATGTAACTGGAAAGAGCCAAAGTCAGCGATAACATCTCATCGATTGCATGTCGTATTATGAGCCTGGACGATTCGTTTCTACGGCAGTCGTATCATATATCTCGAATTGAATCGCAAAGTGAGATACTCTGGATGCTTTCTGAGGTGCTGGCCCTGCTGGGGCAAAGTGTCTCACAAACAGACTTACTTTTTCATTCCAGTGCTTGGGTCAATCTCGAGTTCCATAGGTTGGACGGGACCACGGAGACGCTGGTCATATTCCCTCGCATCTTTATTGTCGGCGTAGTCTTTTGGGTTATCGATATGTTCTTCAGGTCGGTAGACGCCAAGTCGCTCTTCAGTCACTTCAAACTCTTCGGTGGCATAGCCGAAAGACAAGAAGCTTAGAACCCAGACCTAGATGCATTAGAATTGGGGGGAAACTTTGGTCTCATTATCCGCTTACAAGAATACGAATAGTAGGCGCTGAGACACCTTTCAAGCTGCCTACGTCAACGGCTTGTGAATAGTCACGAAGCCAGTTGCCAAAGTAAACACGCTTGACCATCATCGATGTCCATTTGTGGCCTTTGATGAAAGCAATAGTCTTGAGCATGTCTTCAATGTCTAGAGAATTGTCAGCTTGTAGGTCACAAATTTGATTATTTCAGTACGGGAGAATCATACCTCCATGACGAAAATTGCTGCCCTCAATCTGTGCGATACTGGGGATGTTACCCGCTCCAAAAGCCGCAGCTGGAGTAGGCAGTATCAACAAGACCAGGCATGATATGAAGATCAGCGATCCGAAGCTCAATGTACCAGCCGCCATTTTGCAGTAGTTTATTTGTTGGTTTGTGGTCAGAATCAAGGTCGGATGACGCTCTTTGAATCTGGTGGGGTAGTTGTAGTGGGGTTCGGGAAGGTTGAGTTCGCGAGCAAAGCTGGAAGCTCGACGCTCACAACGATAGATTGTGTGTTTTTTTAGATGCTTCAGTAATTATGTATGAAGATACCAAAGTTGTTGAAGAGGAGAAGATATTCTTTTGACAGCGCAGTAGATATTAGGCGTCTTGGGATAAGCAGTGCCGTGGATCCTAAGCCACAATCAACTGGCTGAAGATGAGGTAGTCAGCCACAATCAGCACGTGAAAATATGTGCCTCACACAGGGGCTTGAGCCTGAGGCATTTCACACTAAACCTCACCTGCACTCGCGGGTGGGATGGATCCTCGCGGGCTCTGCAGGTGGATGATTGACCGGCATGTCGAGATCCTTGTCCATTTTCTGTGGCCGGTGGCGTTACTATTTTGCTCCGCCGTTCCGACTTTTGATTGATCTCTCCTGACTGGACTGCGAGCGCGTTCATCTCCTGATTCCGCATAACATAACTTCGCTCCTGCTCCTGCTCCCTCTCCTTCTCTTTGATTTATTCAGCGGTGTAGTTCTTCCTGGTCCGGTTTCGTTTCACAGGCAATATTCTGTAGACATCTGCAGCCTCCCCCGGATCAGCCTCCGGCGCGCACCTGGATTCGAATCTCATTCTCTATTCGATTCCCCTCGACACTCCTTATCAAATTGCAATAAAAAGCCGTCATCATGTCTCCTTCACGCACGCTCCCAACCTTTCTGCAGGTTGAGGTTGCGGCTCACAATACCGAAAAAAGCTGCTATGTTACCATGGGTACCCGTGTCTTTGATATCACAGACTTCCTGGACAGCCATCCTGGCGGGGGCGAACTTATTGTCGAATACGGCGGAAAGGACATCACCGATATACTCAAGGATGAGGACTCGCACACCCACTCTGATGCTGCGTATGAAGTACTCGAAGATTCTTTGGTTGGATTCGTCGCTACGGAGAAAGTGATGAATGCTGCTGTCAAAAGCCAGCGCCCAGACCAGATTGTGCCTCTCCCACCAACGACGGATGGCATGTTGGAGGTGGAAGAAGATAATGCTCCAGACAGAGTTCCAGTTTTCAAAGCTACTGGGATGTCTTCTGCTGCAGATCTCGAGAGAGAGACCGATCTCACCCATGACTACAAAACACACAAATTTCTCGATCTTAACAGGCCTCTGTTGATGCAAGTATGGTATGGTGGCTTCAGCAAGGACTTTTACCTTGAGCAAATTCATCGGCCTCGTCACTACAAAGGAGGAGAATCTGCACCCTTGTTCGGTAATTTTCTTGAACCACTATCCAAAACGGCTTGGTGGGTTGTCCCAACGGTTTGGCTTCCACCTGTCGCCTATGGAACGTATATTGCATCAAAAGGCTTTTCGACCATTGGTGGGGAAGCTGCATATTGGTTTTTGGGGTTGTTTTTGTGGACTTTGGTGGAATATGTCCTGCACAGATTCCTGTTTCATCTGGACAAGTAAGTGCACACGTACCTGCAAAGCTAAACCCCAGATCTAACCTGCATTAGATGGCTCCCTGACAATCGAGTTGCTCTCACCGCCCACTTTTTACTCCATGGCATTCATCACTACCTTCCCATGGACAAACTCAGACTTGTAATGCCACCGACTCTTTTCCTCGCATTGGCAACGCCCTTCTGGAAACTTGCACATGCCGTCTTCTACTGGGACTGGTGCGTAGCCACTGCTGTTTTCTGTGGCGGTATCTTTGGTTACATCTGCTATGACCTGACGCACTACTTCCTCCACCATCGGACACTACCTTCATACTGGAGAGAATTGAAGAAATATCATCTTCAGCACCACTTTATGGATTATGAAAATGGATTTGGAGTCACAAGTCGGTTCTGGGATGTCATCTTTGGCACTCAGTTGGCTCCACCGCCAATGAAGACATTGTAAGCAGTATTGTAATTATATACAGCAGGATGGTTTCGGCAATGATATCATGAAGAGAATAAAGTCTTTCAGGGCACTTGGGGCGTTGGCTGGTTTTGGTCTTGAGCAGGGGGAAGCAGGCCACTCAATTCGCCATTGAGCAGTAAATACCTTTAATAAATAATGTTATTCTATTCACACGGTGCCTCCCCCTTCATAGGGTGCAAATAGAACCAGGTGTACTAGACCGCTTCGAGTATGGTTTAATCTCATCATGTGACAAGTGTATGAGTCCAGCGAACAATTCTTTCTCAGCCCTCCGCCTCCTGGCTCTCCCATCATCGCAACGATTTGTCTTCAGCTTCACCAACAAGACAGGAACAAGGCTCTACCAGTCTTGCTACCTTTACTTATATTCTCAACAGTTGTTACGATCATACAGGAATTTTTGAGCCCTTTGGCATTCCTCACATTATGTCAGCCCTTGATGTCGAGGCTCTTCTAGATTCGACTGCGAATGCCGCGCCCGCCGACCAGAATGGATCTGCGAAGTCCAAGGACAACGATGACCGTCACAAGAATGAGCGCAATGACCGCCGCGACAGAGAGCGAACTCGTGATGGTAGCAGAGACCGTGACCGGGACCGAAAGCGTAGAGATCGCAGCAGAACCAGGAGAGAGACAAATGGAGATAAAGAATTGATTGGAACACCCACAAGTGATCATGGCAGCGCTCAGGGAAGTGTCAAGAGTAGGCGCAGAAGCAGAAGCCGTGAAGATGAGCGCCGACACTCACGCCGCCATAGAGATAGTCCCGACGAAGGAGGCCGCAGAGATGGTGATTTCTACAGAGGAAATGGCCGTACCCGCTCCCGATCACGAAGCCCGAATCGGTACTATCGTCCTCGTGGGGATCGCCGGGATCGAGATGAACTAGACGGAGGTAAATCAAGAGACGACCGACGAAGCAGAAATGACGGACGACGCGCAAGTAGAAGCCCAAAGAGAGAGAGCACACCCCCATTGACTGAAGACGAGCGCGATCGACGCACAGTCTTTGTCCAACAACTTGCTGCTCGTCTGAGGACTAAAGAACTCATAGCATTTTTTGAGAAGGTTGGGCCGGTTAAGGAGGCGCAGATTGTCAAGGACAGAGTCAGTGGTAGATCCAAAGGGTATGTTTTACAACATCATTCCGCAATTATCAGATGCTTACTTTTCACTCAGTGTTGGCTACGTCGAGTTCAAGAATGAAGAATCGGTCCCCGCTGCTATACAACTCACTGGTCAGAAACTCCTAGGAATCCCTATTATCGCCCAACTCACCGAAGCCGAGAAAAATCGTCAAGTCCGCAATCCAGAAGCCACAGGCAGTAACCCAAATCAGATCCCCTTCCACCGCCTCTATGTGGGTAATATTCATTTCAGCATCACTGAAAGCGATTTGCAGAACGTATTTGAGCCTTTTGGTGAGCTTGAATTTGTTCAGCTCCAAAAGGAAGAACAAGGTCGTAGCCGAGGTTATGGATTCGTTCAGTATGTATTCAATCATACCCATTATCCGAATTTGCTAACATACTACAGGTTTCGAGATCCTAACCAAGCTCGTGAGGCTTTAGAGAAGATGAATGGGTTCGATCTCGCAGGTCGACCAATTCGTGTTGGTCTTGGAAACGATAAGTTTACTCCCGAATCTACCGCCAGTCTTCTGCAGAGATTCCAAGGACAGAGCCACCAACAACAATTCCAGGGTTCTGCATTCTCCGGTGCTGGTGGTCGCGGTCCACAGGCAACCAGCGGTGGCAATTTCGACCGCGCCGGCGGTCGTGATAACGACAAAGGCTCTGGGGGTGCTAGTGCCTTGGACGATACCGATGTTGGCGGAGTAAATTTCAACAACTATAGTCGAGATGCATTGATGAGGAAACTTGCCAGAACCGATGACCCTGCTCCTTCCACCAAAGGCCGTGACGAGAGACGAGAGATCGCCAAGCCAAAGGTCGAAACCAAACAGCTGCCAGTAAACGTCAACATGGCAAGCCGATGTGTTGTACTTAAAAATATGTTTGACCCTGCAGAGTACATTACCCCCTTCCCTCCCCT